>CM060104.1:27869930-28412430 GCA_030522415.1 Channallabes apus
TTTACAGCAACCTTACACAATATATCACATAAACTGCCAAAAAACAAATCACTAAATAGCAGAAATTGTTTCAAGAACTGTCCGATGCATTATTAAAACCTGGAAGGATAGTGCTGAACCGTCAACTTCACAGAAGATGGGCATGATGGGTAAATGGGCATGATCGGAGATCACTTGGTGGCTTGCTTGGTAAAGAATGGAAAGTACAAATCAGCGTTATTTGTGATAGTGAAAGTAGGATTGGGACTAAGAAAACCACTTGTTAGTGAAACTCTTAAGAAAAAAAGTTTGCTAGGTAGCATAAAGACTGGATTTTGGGGCGATGGAAAAAGATCATGTGACCTGATGAGCCCAGATTGAGCCTATTCCAGAGCGATGGGCGTGTAAGAAGGGAAGTGCATGAAGCGATCATGAATTGTGTCCACTGGAAGACAGTGTTATGATCTGGTGTTGCTTCAGTTACTCAGATCGAGACTCAGCAACGTTATGTGGCAATAAAATGAAGTCAGCTGACCACCTGAATGAACTGAATCACAAGGTTTTTCGTCCAGGACATAAAGCGAGGTTCTGGGTGCATAAGGATCATTTTCATTCATGAACTAAAGTTCTCAAACTTTCAGTGTGTGTGACTTTTTCTTTTGGCCAGGCAGTGTATTTATCCAATATAAGATTGCATAAAAAAAAAAAAAAACCCCGCACAGCATTTCATGTTATTGAGAAACTGCAAATAGTCCTTTAAAGAATACAGAATTTAACCTTGCTGTGTTATAAACCTATTTATATACCGTCCTAACACTTTTCCCTCATATCTCCACGCTGTTATTTTGTCCGAGGCGAGTGCTGTTTGTTAGCAGATGATTGTATTTCCCTCTTTTTCTCTCCACAGCTCCTCTGGGACACATTATATATAATAATCTGGCGTGTTAAAATTCAGATCCTGCGTCTGTAGGCTTTTCTTCCCGTCCGTCTTCTTGACATCACATTACAGGTTGCGTATGAAAGGCCAGATTATGCATTCAGAGTGTCTTTTTTTGTGTGCGTGTGTGTTTTGGTCTCTTTTCGAGGGTCCTTAACCTAGGGACTGAATCGGGCTACGGGTGATTATCTGTGTTTCTTTGCATATGTGCTGTGTTGTGATATTTCGAATAGCGAGAGTGGAAACTGAGGGTGAACCTAATGCGATTAGACAATTCAGTGATGCTAGGAAGAGTTAATCTCCCAAACAAAACAATGTGTGTGAAAATGAAGTGAAAAAATGTCTGTGTTTGCTAATTGAGGTAGAACAGGTAGATTAGAATAACAGGAGGTTTTTGGTTTTTCTCATCCAGGATGTGTTGTAGATTCTGTAATAATAAGCATGCACTGAATAATAATGCAGTATGATTATGTAACAGTGTGTATGCAAGTCAGATATAAATAAAGCATCAAAGATTTTTTCACATGTTCTTTCCATGATTTTCCGCCTATTTTCCCTAAGACCTAAATTTAGGTAGATTGACGATGATCAATTGGCAATTTTGAACGTACATGCATAGTTTCCCTCTATGACCTGGCATCTCATCCAGCATAAATATCTCACCTTGCACAGTGTTACTTGGATCATCTCCAGATCCAGGGTGACCCTGGCCAGGATAAAATGCTCAGTCAAATTGTGAAAGTGGATATTAGACGTTCTGTGGGTGGAACATTCAGCAAGAAAAAGCTCCCTGGATCTAACAAATAAACATTTTATACATTATTGCTTTAAACATATAATTTAAACATATAAGTAAAAGTCTGCCATTTACATGTGTACTTGAGTATAAGTACAAAAGTACTCACCTTCAAATTTTACTTAGGAATCATCTAAGTTACACTTAAAAATCAGAAGGTGGTGAACACACTACTGTAGTTATGTACTGTAGTAACACAACGCCATGCAGAAATGTTGTTTAGTAGAAGTACAGATATTTGCTCTACCACGTAGTGGAGTATAGGTAAGAAGTATCCTGTAATAAAACCATAGTGGTACCTTCGCATATACTGTATGAGTTTAATCTGTTACGGAGGAAAGGTAAAATTTTGTATTGTGAAACACATTGTCCCATAGGAAATAATGTAAATGCAGATAATGCGTTCCAGCCACTCAAAAATATTACCAACATTACCGATTTCCAACACAATCATCATATTTTTGCATATAAAAACTATCAAAATATTTTAAAAAGACATGTAAATGAAGTAAAGTATAAAATAAATAGACAGTAAACACTCACTTAACCTTAAATTATGATTCCTCTTGGCATCGGCTGCATTAAAAATGAAACTTAAAGTGGCTTCGTTTTCTTCTTGCTAGTGTCCTTAATAACATTCTTGGTACTCATGGTGCTATTTCTACACGAAATCTAAGCATCACAAAAAATACATAAAATCGATTTGCTTGGAGCGGCGCGGTGGTGTAGTGGTTAGCACTGTCGCCTTGCACCTCCAGGGTCTGGGTTCGATTCCCCGGCCAGGCTCGATTCCCGTCTCTGTGTGCATGGAGTTTGCATGTTCTCCCCGTGCTTGGTGGGTTTCCTCCGGGTACTCCGGTTTCCTCCCACAGTCCAAAGATACGCAGGTTAGGCTAATTGGCGTTCCTAAAAAAAATTGCCCGTCGTGTGTGATTGGGTGTGTGAGTGTGTGTATGTGTGTGTGCCCTGCGATTGGCACCCTGTCCAGGGTGTACCCCACCTACGTAGTGCCCGAAGTCTCCTGGGATAGGCTCCAGGCCCCCCGCGACCCTGAACACAGGATTAAGCGGTATAGAAAATGAATGAATGAACGATTTGCTTGGCTTTCTACTGACACAAACTTAACATTTTGAAGGGCTCCCGGGGGTACTCATGGTACTCATATGTTCACTCATATGCCAAATGATTTTAATTTCTTGCAAAATTTCAAAGTTCAAAATTCTTCGATGGGGCATTCGTATGCTGAGGTACCTCTGTACACTGGTAAAGTACAGATACATGGAATATGTACTTCGGTACAGTAAATGTACTTGGCTACCTTCCACCTCTGTTGGTCTAGAAAATGGTTAATAACCTCTGACCTAGTTATTATTAATTAATCAGGAATTCAAAATGGCCATCAGCCAACCAACAGTAAACCAAATTGCATCAGGTATTGTATGTTTTGTTCATGATTTAATTAAAATCTTTGCAGATGGTTAGCTTTTTAGCTTCAGTGTTTCAAGCCTGTCAGAATCCGTCACACTAATATGCATCTTAAAACAGGGCCAGAAGGGGCATAAGCTCTATTAAAGAGACAGTAATACCCGTAGCTCAGAAGTCATCATCTCTGAGCTATCTATAGCTTCTCAGCTTTTACGATCCGTTCCATCATCAGAGTGTGTGGTGAGATATGTTAATGATCACTGGTCTAAAATCAGAATGCAAATTGCCTTGCATGCTTGTCTCTATATGAACAAAGTTCTGAACTTGTTCCTTCTAAACACAGTGAGATTAGATCCCGCTTCCCTGCTTGACGTCTCTGACGAACCCATCCTGACCTCCGCTTTAACGCCGGATAAACACTGACGCACTGTAAACCTTCACAGGCGGAGAAAATGGCCAAGCTGTGACTTTCTTCTCACACCTCTGCGCTAAGCACGAGAGTGATGGATATCGAGTGTTTATGCAGCTAAAAGCAGAAATGCGCCCTGAGCTGTTTTGTAGACTATAACACATAATGCAGAAGTGTTATGGTTATGACAAAAAAAGGACACCCACCCTGGAAAGTACTGCACTTGTGTCCTGTCCGGGGTGTATTCCTTGGTTCTCCAGTGTTCTGAAACTGGTAACACCCGGACAGATAAATTGGACAGATAAATTATTAAAACTGTTTATGTTCGGTTTCTTTCTGATCAACGTCCTAGATTGCAAAGTCCAGGCCACTTCATTTGATGCGTAAAGAGGTCTCTGAGAGTCCACCAACAACGCATAAGACTGGAGAACCTGCATAAATCCAGCTAACTAGAAGAGCAGCAGGAGGGACACCCCTTCCCTGAAAGGCCATGCTAGAAGCCGATGAAGCATGGTGGTGGCATCAAGCTCAGATGACTTCAGCAGTGGAACTGGAAAGCTTGTTGCTATCACAGGAAGGTTGAATGAAGCTAAATTGCAATCGAAAGGAAATACCTGGAGAAAACTTGCATTGATTAATGGAATTAGGTGGCACTGTGGCATGCGACCATTGCCTTGCACCTTTTGTGTCTGTTCTCTGTCTGCTTGGTGGGTTTCCTCTGGGTAATCCAGTTTTCTCCCAAAGTCCTTAGAAATGTGTTGAAATTAGTTGGGGGGATGAGGAGTTGGTGTATATCTGCAGTGTATAGCACTTTGGGAATAAGTGTAGAAATGGTAACATTTACGGTAAGTGTTTGTGCTGATGGATCCTGAAACTTCAGCGCTGTAAAAACTGCCTGTAGATGATTCCACCTGGATACATAGTGTGTATAAATGGCTATGTCCCTGTTGTAAACCCTCACACACACACACACACACACACACACACACACACACACACACACACACACACACACCACCCTCAGTAGGTATTAGAGTCTAATAGCTGGCCTAGGTGTTTTAATTAGCGAGGGATTCTTGTTCTGAAGGCAGATGGCACAATCCTCTGTCTTTTCTTAAAGTCACACTAATTAAAATTCTCAGAGAAGAGCGCTCCCTCCAGAATGCATAATCAGACGAGCAGGCTCAGAAACTAATAAGAGACCTGACGCCTTGACAACAGCCTCACCTTGAAACTTCGGCCGAGTCGATTTCTCACCGAGTAACCCCACCGAACCCTCGCAGGATTGAGAGAAAGAGATGAAACACACAGAATTTGGAGGCAGACCTGCCTTTTGGACCGACACGGGCCACGCCCCGGGGCAGTGAGTCTGCTTTATAAGTATTTAATGGCACGGGGCCTGTGCTGGAATGAGTGATTTTTAAATGTAGACTATTACTGAGGAATAGGCAGGCTGGGAATACACACACACACACACACACACACACACACACACACACGCTTATAGAAATGCTGCAGCAGATGTTTCAGCTATAATCAAACAGACTGCAGATTCAGAATTCTCTCGCTCTGTCTCTCTCTATCTGCCTCTCTCTCTCTTTGTTTCTGGTTCTCTCCGTCTCACTGTCTCTCTTTCTCTTACTCAGTTTCTAACTGTCTTACTGTCTATTTGTCTTTCACTCTCATTTTCTCATTTTCTCTCTCTCTTTATCCATTTATTTCTGACTGTCTAACTCTATCTTGAGTGAGAGTGGTGTGTGAGTCTTTAACCCACTGAGTCTCTGTCTCTCTCTCACACTCACTCTGTTTTTCTTTTTCTCTTTTGGGTGTGGATCTTTTTCTTTTCCTCTTTGTCTTTCACCTTCATTTGCTCTGTGTTGTTCTCTCTCTGCGTTTCTCTATATTTATCCCTGTCTCTCTACCTCTCTCTCTCTCTCTCTCTCTTTTTCTGATTTGAGGAAGTTTTCCATAAGAAGAAATATGTGTAAGAACTACATACGGAAGGAGACTCCAGTGTCAGCGCTTAGGCGGGTGAAGGAGTAAGTGTTTATAACTAACGCTATAACATGCGAAAAGTGAGAACAGGGACTGACTAGTTTTGTGATGCTCCACAGCAATAAACAGAAATATAAAGTAATAAAATGATAAATAAATAAACTATAATGTCATTCTTTAGTGAATAAGAAACTGCAAAGTGGTGCAAGAGGAATAAAACAGCGTGACATGCTTTCAGGTGCTTCCTCCCACCACCACAGTGTCCTGAGCTCCTCAGGGTTGGTCAATGGTTCGGGATTTCAGCAGTGACCTTAAGTGACCTTGATCTGTCATCTGCTCTATTCCAGTGAGTCTGGAGACATTCCTGGAGAGGTATGATGATTTTCCTGCGCTCTTTTAATTAACTCGTGCACTGTTCACAAATCTGGAAATTCCCAAACGGTGCTCCAGGCCTGGACTTGATGATTCCTGAAGGTCACAGCAGTTTTATTAAAGCATCTCCGACAACTGTCTGTTATTTAAGACCTACTGTATCTAATGATAAGAAAGTCCACATCTAGCCGGCATTGATGTGGTTCTGTTTTTGTCTATGAGAACATACAGTAGCAGCTCATCCATGGATGTGCTCTTCTATTTCCAGGTTTTGCCCCTAACATGTGTTTCTTTTTTTTTAATGACTATCTCAGAGCTGTGATTTCATAGCATTTTCCTATTTCTCTTGTGCGAGTTTGAGTCAAGCATTAAGGCTAAGGCAATTAAATGGTTTTGCGCTTTACTACAGCTTGAATAAAAAGCAGACGCCGGCCTCAATAAGGCTCACAAATTGAGTTCACTTCCTTGTTGCTTTTGAACGCTGCACCTTGACTCGCCTCTTTCAACCCAATTAATCCCTGTAATGATGAGAAATCACAGTCTTCACCCGTCTGTATGAGAAAGAAATTCATCCGAGTTTTCATGTGGTTTAAATGAAATCTAACGAAACACTCATAAGAACATTACTCAGACTGTTGGTGGGTTTTTGATTATAAATAGTCTGTATATAGTATATACAGTCTGCTACTTTACGTGGAGGGAAGGATTCCCTGACTCATATGGTAATAATGGCAACCTCAAGTACCTCTATAAGAGTAACTCTCATTAAATATGTGTACTTTACAATACATTACAAAGCAAAGCAATGCTTGAAGGAAGTAGAGAAGATGGTTGGTGCCTCCAGTCAGTGGATGTAGCTAGCACTGTTGCCAGATTTAGCTGGCAGCTTCCCAAAGACTCTTCAAAACCTGCCAGAATACACACAGACCCACCCTAAATATTTGGTCAATATTGCGTTCAGCACTTTGTCACTGTAGATTTGCAGTTTGTAATGCTGTAACCACACATAAGAACACTGTACAACAGCAGGCATCTGAAGTCAATAACTGACAGAAGTGCAATACCAACACATAGTGGATGAGAATGTGTAAGTATCCAGTATGTATAAGGGACGTACACAACATGGGAGGCCTCCTTCAATCCTCTAGTGCACTTACTAAAAAACAAAACAAAAAACACCTTGATGATGGCAGTAATAACCAATGACAATGAAGTGGGTATGTCTGTTCATTCATGTCATGATGACTGATTGTCTGGACTATTGACACTTGAAGCTGTTTGGCTGCAAATTATGCTGGAACAAAAATTGTTGTACAAGCCACACCCACAAAACAAAAACAGTAAACCGCAAGCAATCAAAGACTTCTACCTTGCTAACCTAACTTGTTCCAATCTCCTGGCAGAGGTGACCAGATTTTTGGGATAAAGCACTTTTTAATTCTTTGTGGATGTTTATTCCCACAATGCACTGCTTCATGAGTTTAATGTTATTTTTTAAAAATAAAATACATCAAGACGTTTTAAGTCCCTTTTGGATCGCTACCTCAGGCTGAACTTGAAGTGCAACTCTTTTATTATCAAAGACCTTTTTTAACTCAAAGCTAAGGTCAGATAATTGTTTGGCCGTTAGAAACTGGGAAAAAAGCTGAATTGAGTTGTGTCGCTTCTTCAACCCAGATTTCAAATCCCTCGGGATAATGAGAGTGCTAGAGCTGGGAGAGTGAGGAGGTCTTGTCGTGGATTGCAGCTCCTATATCCTCACCAGCCAATTTATTTTTGCGGAATTAAGTCACAGTATGAATGTGAGGACACAGGGGGACAAAGTGAAGAGGGCGATAAACGAGCAGGGACAAAGTGAAAGGGGGCAAAGCAGCAACTTCTGCCCCACAGCTGGTGTCTTCATCATTTCGCCAAGTAAGATGCTCATTATGAAGAGTGCGAAGCAAGGCTGACCCGTCTACCCCCAGCAAGGAGAGATAAATAACCCTCGGCCTCCTGTGATCGATTCCTCTTTAATGACATGCACAGGAAAATTCATTCCCACATCTCGCTCTGTCACGGCAGGTAATCAGATTTCACTGTGGTGACTAATTCCTCCTCTTGAAGAAACTACTGTGATACTGAGTGCAGGATCTCAGATTCTGATCTCATTAAGCTTCCTGTGATGGTTTCCTACTTTGTCTGTGTTGTGTGCTAGAATAACACTGGTCACTGTTTCCTGGTCAAAATGACGTTATTCTTATGGATTTGCACCTGCTGATTACAAAAATGACACAGTGTCAAAAAAGTACTGTATGTGAATGCTTTGAAATGTCATGGTTTTCTGCATTAATTTGTCATAAAATGTGATCTGATCTTCATCGAAGTCAAGAGTATGAGAAATACAATGTGTCTGTAATAACACAAAAAATTAATAAAGAAAAGTTTGATCTTTCACGTCTTTATTGAGGACCCTAAAAACCTCATAGTGCTAGTGGGAAAAGTATGTGAACCCTCGAGTTAATGATCTCAAAAAACTAATTCAAATCAGGTGTTAGCATACCTGGAGTCTTGTTCATTTTTTATAATTTTTTTTAACAAGAGTTTGGAGGTGTGGACTGAGCTACTTTTGATTGATTTAAAAAAAAACAGTACAACTTTTTGGATTTCCTCCAATTTGCTAATGTGAGCCATGTCTCGCCAATAAGAGGATCTATGATCAGGAATTGCTGATTTACATGAAGGGTTACAAAGACTTTAGAAATTCACCAGTATCCAGTATGTATAAGGGATGGATACTATAAGTATGTACAGTTAAAGAGAGACACTTTGGGACTGTGGCTATTCTAACAAAAAGTCACAATGACCCAAAGAGCACAAATAAATACTCATCAATGGGGTAAAAAAAACATGTGTGACAGCCAAAGATTTGAGGGCATCATCGAACTGACTAACATCTGTGTTCATGAGTCTGGGTGTTCATGGCAGGACATCAGAAAGGAAACTACTGCTTGCTAAAAGAACATTGCTGCCCACCTGAAATATGCGAAAGAGCACATTGACACTCCACAGCTGTATTGGCAAAATGTTTTGTGCACGGATGAAAGTAAGATTTAACTATTTGTGTAGAACACAGCACAACACCTGGTGTAAAAATGCCACTGCATATCATCGTGAAAACATCATCCCTACCATAAAGTATGGTGGAGAAAACATCATGATTTGGGCTGTCCACAACAGAATGGTTTCAGAAAAACAATAATATCTGAAAAAACAAAACAAAAACAAAATCTGCCTTTTGAAGTGGCCAAGTCAGACCTCAATCCAGTAGAGATGGAATTACCTGAAGAGTCATACACATGAGATGTCCAAATAATATGATAGAGCTAAAGCAGTTCCCTTTCAAAGGCTACACTCGATGCTGCGTGAAAACGCTACGGGAAACATCTTGTCATGTTGCCAGTTGTGAAGCATGTGTGTATAAACACGCCAAATTTTGGCCTATATAACCTCAGTCAGGTAATGTCATCTGATGAGACGCACCTGGGGGGTTATAAACAGGAGTGAGCCGGAATTCCTCAGATTCTTTGTCTTCACCTCGTTGTGTTGAGCGTGTTTGTGTTAAACCAGCAAAATAAGTGTCTAACTCACCGATATGCGGAGTTTTGTGTGTGATATGTGACCTTAAGCGGCCTTAAGTGATGGAAAGTGCGCATCTTCTCACAGAAGTTGCTGGGAATGGGGCCATGGGACATGTTCCCCCTACCAGACACTGAGTCAAGCTACAACAGCCGGTATTTCTTGGTTCCCGGGAGGAACGCGGGGCTGCGTCCAATTTTTAGATTTGCGGGCTGTACCGCTATCTAAAATAAATAATAACAGCTTCAAAATGTTGACTGTCAAAGTGATTTCTCTCAAATCCTACCAAGCGATTGATTTGTGACAATCGATTGAAGGACGCTTACTTTCATATAGAAATATAGCCACAACACAGGAGGTTCCTGAGGTTCGCTTTCGGGGCAATGCTTACCAGTATCGGGTCCTTCCTTTTGGTCTAGCTCCTCACCCGCACATAATAAAATGTATGGATGTAGTTCTGGCTCTTACGACTACCAGGGCATCCATATTTGAATGATATAGACGACTGGCTGTCCAAGTATCATTAGCTAGCGCTTCAACATCAACATGTCGCCCTAGCTCATCTTGTTTCTGAGGATTGAGACCAACGCTACGAAAGCGTGCTCTTTCCTGTTCTGAGGATTTGGGTGTCACATGAGATTCGATCGTAAGCGGGCACAGCTGTCTCCCGCTCGTGTCGAATCCATTATCAACACCCTCAAGGAAGTCAAGCTAGACCAAGAAAGTGACTATCACTTTCAGAGATTTTAGCTCTCATGGCAGATGTATCCACGGTGACACCTTTGGGCTTTCTGCACATGACAGCATTTCAGTTGTGGCTAAGACAGGGGATTTCACTCTAGGGCCGATCCCCAACAAGGGTTACGCGCCAGGTGTTTTGTACCCTTCCTATGTGGTTCAGACCCCGGTGTGTGACTCTGGGTCCCACTCTAAGTTAGTCTTGTCGTCGCAGATGCTAACGACAGACACTTCCCTCACGGGCTGGGGTGCGGTCTTAGATGACCGTCCAGCCGAAGGGAGCTGGAGAGGCCTTCTTCTCGTACGGCACATCAATTGCCTCGAAATGATGGCTCTATTTCTGGCCCTAAACCACTTCCTCCAGCAGTTGAGCGTGCCATGTTCCATTGCGGGTGGACAACACTATGGCAAGTCTCATATACAGTATTAATCGCCAGGGCGGACTGTGCTTGCGCCGCTAAATAGCTAGCGCACCAGGTTCTTGTCCCTCAACGCGATTTACATTCCAGGGCATGTATCAGAGCCCTCTCTGTGGACCTCTTTGCCTCACAAGATCAGCAAATGTCCCCTTTGCTACTCTCTGACTCTGGATCTAGTATCCCTCTTCAACGGCTCACCATGGGTGATTCCAATGAGGTGGGATCTCCTGTCTCGGGTGCAGGGGACGATAGTTCATCCCCGGCCCGAGCTTTGGAATATTTTAAGAGCTTATGCCCTCAAATGGAATGTATTTGAAAGTTGGTGACACTGGGTGAGTGATGCTATTGCCCTCTCCTAAGCAGGTAGACCCAGTCCACTGCCGAAATGTTTCAGTGCTAGAGTTTCTGCAGGAAAGCTTGTCCTCGGGCTTGTGCCCTAGTACTCTCAAGATGTACTTAACTGCATCCTCACTGAAATCTTCCGAAAGTTCCATTCTTAACATGCACCCTACTGTTTTGAAGCCTTCTGTCCTCTGCCTTTTACAGCTTCGGAGCAGGAGAAACTTCACTCTGGATCTAGTCCAGTACGTGCTCTTCAGATTTACGTCCACCGCATCAGCTAGTGGCGTAAGTCAGAGCACTACTATAATGGGTGAGAGATGCGTTTGCCCTCTCCTATGAGGCGTGTGGACTCACTTTGCCTCTAGGAATCAGGGCTCATTCAACCAGGGGATTGCCTCATCTATTGCACTAGCAAGAGGTATTCCTCTGCAGCAAGTGTTGCTAAGCAGGTAGGCCCAGTCCCCTGCCGAATTGCTTCAGTGCTGGAGTTTCTGCAGGAAATCCTGTCCTCGGGCTTGTGCTCTAGTACCCTCAGGATGATCCTAACTGCATTGTTTTGAAGTCTTCTGTCCTCTGCCTTTTACAGCCTCGGAGCAGGAGAAACTTCACTTACTGTCCACTACGTGCTCTTCAGATTTACGTCCACCGCACCAGCCAGTGGCGTAAGTCAAAGCGCCACTATACTGGGTGAGAGATGCATATTGCCCTCTCCTATGAGGCGCGTGGGTTCACTTCGCCTCTAGGAAGCATGGCTCATCCAACCAAGGGGATCATCTCAGTTTGCACCAGCAAGAGGTATTCCCCTGCAGCAATTGTGTGGCTCAGAGGGTTGGTCCTCCCCGCACACATTTCTTACATTTATAATCTGGATGTTCATGCTACTCCGGGCTCACGATCCCCGAGTTAGCTGCCCAGGCATAGTTACACAACCTTGGGGTCCAGACACATTGGTATTCTCGTTCCTATAGCGTTTTCACGCAGCATTGAGTGTAGCCTTTGAAAGGGAACATCTCGGGTTACTTTGCTGTAACCCTGTTCCCTGAAATGGCGGGAACGAGATGCTGCGTCCCAATGCCGCACTGCCTACGTGACCGGACGTCCGTTCAGACAAATCAATCTGAGGAATGTTTCCGACTCACTCCTATTTATAACCCCCCAGGTGCGTCTCATCAGATGACATCACCTCACCGAGGTTATATAGGCCAAAATTTGGCGAGTTTATACACACATGCTTCACACCCGGCAACATGACAAGATGTTTCCCATAACGTTTTCACGCAGCATCTCGTTCCCGCCTTTTCAGGGAACAGGGTTAAAGCAAAGTAACCCGAGACGTTTTATTTGTTGGACATTAATTAGGGAAATGCTCAGACACTGACTGGTGTGCAGTAATGTTGGAACAGGAAACTGCTCAAAGTGCCCAAACTGTCTGCAAACTGCTCCCACAAAGTTGGAAGCATTAAATTGTCCAAAATTGAGTTCCTTTAACTGGAAGTTATGGGCCATGTCCAACTCCTGAAAACAATGCCACACCAGATCCAACATACCTGCACACATCACATTAAAACCCTATGGATTAAGAATTGGAAGTTCATATGCATACAGTATGAAGGCAGGGGAGCAAATACTTTTGACAATATAGTGTATATACATTCTAGTACATTAAAGCTAATATTGTAGCTAATATTAAACAACATTAGCAGAAATTAAAATAATAAAAAGTTGTACTCCTTCTCTACTTTATTCGTTATTTAATGAGATTGAAAGATGAAGGTTCAATAAGAAACAGATTTAATCTTGACAGATTAATAAGGACCTATTTTTGTTTAACCAGTGGTTTAACCTCTCTTTAACCATCAAAAATATACCTTATAATCATCTCATTATCTTTATAAAATTAACCTTATAGTGTAGGAAATCTAGAGCTGTAAATGTAATTTTTTTTCTTTATAATTATATTTACTTTTTTCTTTATAATTATATTTACCATTTAACCTTTTACATGTAGTATTTTTATTATTTTACTATTATGGAAAATCACACTGCAGATATTACCATTAAAATTTAGACTAGTACAATTCCTGTTCATGCAACATATAATTTGATTTTGACTAGTATACAGTAAATGTAATTAGTGATAATAGTGATAGTAGTTTGAATTTTTGCCAATACAAATAACAATAAAAATTTTATTTTAGATAAGACAAATTGTATTTCATGACTAGTCAAAAATGTTAATTCAAATGAAATCAAATTCTAATTTTATTTGTCACATACACAGTCATACACAGTACAATATGCAATGCTTATATGACCGCCAGTGACCTTAAAAAAAACTTATATGTAAGAAATAAATATTAATATAAAGAAATACGAAAGAAAATAAATTTAACTAGTAAAATAAACTGTACAAATAAGGGCATAATAAAAATATTTTAAAAAATAGAAATACAGAAAAAAATTGAAATTTGTCAAATTTGAAAGTGACAATGATTGTGCAAATATGCATAAAAAGTGACTTATTAAAGTGTCTTGTGCAGTGGTCCAGAAATGAAAATATAAATATGTAGTGCAAGTGTGTATGAATGTGTCCATAGTGTCCATGATTGTCCAGTCAATGTTAAGAGTTTAAAAATATGTTATTAGTCCTGTGTTGTGTTGTGGTTTTAGAGACCTTATCGCCTGGAAGAAGACAAAAAAAAAAAATAAAAAAACTCCTCATTGTCTCTGTATTGGCCTTCAGGGAGCGGAATCGCTTCCCAGACTGCAACAGAACGAAAATTTTATTGTATTTATAATTCAATTTATAACTCATAAATTTCAGACCTGAAATTTGACTAGTCTAATACTGCATTTAAATTGAGACATTTAAATAATATTAAATGTATCATAAAAATTTCTGTAAACATTTAACTGTCAATAAGAGAGATATGAATTCATTGTAATATTATTATGTATGACATTATGTATGACAAGTCAAAATTAAATTGAGTTCATGTGGAAATCTAATTTTTACTACTTGAAATTTCAATCCGCATGTAAGTATGTGCAGTTAAAAATTCTGCCAATAAAAATATCAATGCAGATAAGATAGACATGATTTCATTGTAGGTCTGTGATAACTTCTGACTAGTCAAGATTTAATAGCATGTGCAGTATGTAGGTATAAAAAACATGAGTTCAAATTTCTGATTAAATGAATTGTGGATAATAGAGAAAAAAAGTTGTATTTGACTGAAGGTACTTAGTTAGTAACCTACAGTACTAACCCAGTGTAAGGATCTATCCAGTGATAGAAACTTCAAAGCACTTTTTGTAAGTCGCTCTGGGTAAGAGTTATTATGAGACTCAAAAATGAGCGTAATATTGCACCTTCATGTAAATGTAACTAAGCACATAAAAAGCACAGCTGTCTGAGTGAAGAGTAAATAAAAATGTATTTATTTCTAGAAAAGTAGACTAATTCCATGTTTGAAATTAGAATATTACTTTTATAATATACTTGTAAATAAAGTAAGACACTTTAAACACAGGTAAAGTTTCTTTCACAGCAACTGCTATTCATGTTTCAGATACGTCATACTGTACAAAATATTAGCAAAACTACACATTAAAATGAAGGCATTTATTAATCTGCCCTGATTTAGATTTCTTTTCCATTCACTTTAAATGCATGTAATATTTGTAACATTCTACTAGTCGTATTTTCAACAAGAAACTGCATTTTATTACAATCACCAAAAGAAGAGAAAAAAGTTATCGAATACTTTTTTCTTTCTTTTTTTTGAATGATATTACAATATTGATTCGCGAAAGCAAGGTACAATTTTTAAACCTGTCACGCAAATTATATAAATTACATAAACGTACAGTAGCTTAATAATTTAAAACCTAGAAGTTAAATAAATCTTTAGAATGTCCTTAATGCTGTCACATGGATGCCAGCTAAGCACATTTTGCATATTTGCTAATTTCATGCTAAATAACTATTTATTAAAGACCAAAATGCAAGGAGCCCTTGTAAAAGTGTGATAAGTGTTTGAGGGTTAAAGCGTTGATGGATTACAGAATTCCTAAATGTTGAATAGCACTCTCACACACTCATTCTCTATATCACAGGAGGCCTGAAGCCTATCCCATGAGACTTGGTATACCAATACATCGCAGGGCCCAAGCACCCAAACACACACACACACTCACACACTACAGGCAATTCGGAATAATACCACTTAGCCTAATCTGCATGTATTTGGACTGTGGGAGGAAACACACCAAGCACAAGCTGAACATGCAAACTCCACATATACAGACCCAAAGCAGGAATCAAACCCTCGATCCTAGAGGCTAACCTCTACGCTACCATGCCTCCGATTAAAAGTATGTTTTCAGAAATCTAATGTCGAAAAACGATAAAAAAATTTACAGCAGTGCAATCGAGGAATCACTCAAATCACCTGCAGAATCAACATCGCCTCGGCTGATTCCGGATATTATATTTATTTGGTCGGGTCTCAGTGTTATTCATTTGAGATCAGCGGTGTGTTGTTTGCTCATCATTAACTTAATTAGGTTTTTAGTCTTTTAAGCAGCCATCGACAGGGAGCATTACTCGTTCCAACCCCGTGTCACATGAGACAGGATTGATCGATAACGCAGCAGTAACAGAGCCTTAACCAAAAGAAAAGTAAAGAACAGAAAAGAAGGGGAAAAAAGGCAAAACAAAACTTTTTTAAGCTTGTTTGAGTCGGGTTGTTGAAATGTTGCAAATGTTTAGTGCTAAAATTTGAATAATAATAAATCGATTTTCATTAATAAACCTAGCTGTTAATCAGTGCAGACTTATTATGTTTGCACACAGTGCCATTTCCCCCAAATGGCAGTCCCTCAAAAGAAGCAGAAAAAAAAAGCCACTCTCCCACAACAAAATCGATGGCTATCGTGCAGCGTCTAAATGTTTCATTACTGTAAATACGGCAGGAGAGATATGGATCGGGGGCAGCTGAGTGTACGCTTCGGTCGGGGAGAAAAGGCCCTGCAATAAAAGCACATTGATCTCCTGAACTCAAGGATACACAGGCGGCCATGTTGGGAGTCCGTGGGCAGGGGCAAATAAAGAAGGAATGCAGAAGAAAAGGAACTGGAGGTTGAAGTGTGTGTGTGTGTGTGTGTGGGGGGGGGGGGGGGGGTTATGAGGAAGGCGCGGAGGATAGGGGTGTTAGTTGGAGACCACCAGCTCTGATATTAATGGTCGGAGGATGGGATCGCTTCACTGCTGAGGCTCGTCATTTTTCAATAAGACAGCAGTGATGCACTCATACATCTGTTTTCTGCCCTCCTGGCATCTATGTGTGTGTGTGTGTTAGACTTAGCGAAGGAGGTCTAGGGGGAACCATTAGCTGGATCAGAGAACAGATCTATAGATGATTACCAAGGTCAGGCTCGGTCAATAAAACCCACGTAAAGTGATTGATGGCTAAACAAAGATGAACAGCAAAACCACAAGTCAGGAATTACTTTATTTCGCAGGTTACATTGCGGAGAAGACAAACACTTGTTTGTCCATGTGCGTGTGTGCGTGCGTGTGTTACAGAACAAGAATCCGAGTGACGATGCACCAGCAGGTGTCTCTCTAATCAAATCTCTTTGTTTTCCTTATACTCAGGATGCATAAAAAAAAGACTGAAAGAAACTTTATCTGGTTATTTTCTTAGCCTTCGTGTAATTTACACCATCGCGTGCTGGTGCGGTCGCAGCGAGGTTTGGATTCTGAATGGTCAGAAGGTGATTCAATTCCAATAACAACAGCTCTGACTGTAGGACATTGCGGTTTCTATAGTAACCGCTCCCTTACAGAGGACGCTTTTAATAATCAGATTAGTCAGAAAATCTGTGCAATCACTAATGAAGTATTCTATAGGGTTTATGGAAGGAGTCTTCAGTATCAGCTACGATCAGAGGAATAGTTCCATTTTCAAGACTTTCTTTGTAGTTTATTGGTGATATAGTATATTTTCTGGCATATTGAATTTAAGATCAGGAGAGTTTCTTTACTTCCATTCGGAACTTTAAGCCATGTGCTCTGGGTCGTGTAGTCGTTTCCCACAAATCACATCATCACTGAGATTTCTGCAGCAGCGCCACTGATGGAAAAACAGCCTCATTTGCATTCTTGCTGTGCTGAATTTGTGTGGAAGCTAGCTAAAGTTTAACTTTGCTGCAACACTTTCCATACAGACTACAGAGCCAAAACCGACTTTTTGTTTGTTTTAATAATTAAACTCCAGCCAGTGTTCCCTACATGACTGGTTCTCTATAGTCGCCTTCTTTCCTGGACCTGTATTGCTGGTGCTCTTTTTTGGTCATGTTTGTTTTGAATATGAGTATGGATTTGCTGCATTGACCTTGTCTTCATGTGAGATGATCCCCCCCCCCCCTACCCCCCCAGTGTGGATTTCACCTACGACTCCTCTGATGTTCTTTAATAAAGGGACTCGGCACGTACTTCCCACTGACTCTGGCTCCGGTTTGTTTACAGGAATATGAACGCTATGACCTCGCTTTTATTGCGCTTTTGGCAGCAAATTAAATGACATCCAGGTAAATGAAATATCTACTTTGAGCTGAGACACTCTGAGATGTTGTGCTATTCAAGTAGAGTCATAGTTACAAAAAAAAAAAAAAAACTTAAATTAAAGAGGTTTTACATAATAGCATGTCCCCAAGTGTTTAATTAATTTTTTAAATCAGCACTTCTCCAAACTCCTCTATGCTGAAGAAGTCAGAAACACTTTATAGAGTTTCCCCCCAGTGGGCAGACAGACACACCCTCAGGTCATCTGTAAAAGGTCTTTAAAATGCAAGACTCCTTTAGGGGTCTTTAGGTCATCATCAGACTAGTTTAGGATCAGTATTATATTAATACTCTAGGCATCTTTATGATATATGAATAACTTCATATATCATAAAGATGCCTAGAGTATTAACATTTGTATGCCTTTACTAAGACCTTAAGATGTCCCCAGTAGGTCTCTAGTCCTCAACTTTTAAAAACACCCCCTGTAGATCTCTATTCATGAACGCATTCACCATATATCTCTCCTTCTGAAACTATTCCTAATACGTAAATCTCCAGTCCTGAAAATGTACTCAAGACATCTCTAAACCTGAAGATGTTCCAGTTGGTCTCCAGTCCTAAATCTCTCCCCAATAATTCTCTAGTTCTGAAGATGTCTCCCACAAGTCTTTAGTCCTGAGGACATCCCTGATAGCCCTTTAGTTGTGAAGAAGCTCCAACGAGTCTCTAGTTCTGAAGATGCCCCAAATTGGTATGTGTCCTGAAATGTCCTCAATTGGTCTTTAGTCCTGAAGACATGCCCAATAGGTCTCCAGTCTGGAAGCTGTTCCCAACAAGTCTCTAGTTCTGAAGATGTTCCTCACAGGTCTCCTGTCCTGAAGATGTCCCCAATAGTTCTCTAGTCCTGAATCTCTCTCCAACATGTCTCTCATTCTGAAGATGTTCTCCACAGGTCCTTAGTCCTGAACACATCCCCAGTAGGTCTTTGGTTGTAAAGACATTACAGATAGGTATCTAGGTGTGAAGATGGCCCTAATTGGTATGTAGTCCTGAAAATGTCCCAATATGTCTTTAATCCTAAGATGTCCCTAATAGGTCTCCAGTCCCGCAGATGCCCCAACAGGTCTAGTACGTGAGCAATATGTCTCTAGTCCTAAGGATGTCCCAATACAGTATGTATCTAGTTCTGAGGTGGTCCCCAATAAACCTCTAGTCCTGAAGACACCCTGCAGTCACTAGCTTTACTGCTGACTGTTACAAAGCAATGAACCTGGAGACCTCTTCCATAAATGTTAAATAAACTTTATGCATAGATTTATTTATTGTTTTATTTGTATTTATTTGTTTTACTGTGGACACATTTCTTTGCTAAATAATAACACACATTTATTATACTTAGATTTATTAAAGTGTCAGAACTGCTGTTATCAAAAATTACACTCAGAGTTGAGAATGCAGCAGCTCTTTAGGAGAACAAAAGTGCATTAAGAAGTAAAAGGAACATGTGAGGGAACGTTGATGAGAGTGTGATTAGAAGTGTGATGGGACAAAGTCCATGTGTTTTTGCTAGACCCAGAGCGCCTGACTGTACAGTAAAGTTGCAGATTAGATCACAATGCATAATGAATGTGAAATGGGAGCTTTGTTTTTAGCTCAGTTTACTCTTCAAAGGCTGAAAATAGCTCACAATTAATTACAGGCACGTGCGAGAAAACAACACACGCTCTTATCTGGAGTTATGCAGGCTTTTGTAAAAGTTTGATTCCTATAATGCAGCTTTTTATTTCAAATAATAACACAGCACACATGCCTAGAGGAAATAATTCTATAGTTATTTTTTTTTAAATAGTCTATTACTATCGCTGCTATGATACAGAATTGATAAATACACACTCTCATGCCAAAGAGCAATTATAAGATCTGCTTCTTCAATATGACCTCATGATTTAATGAATATGGAATTCATTAACTGTTGCCTGAAACCATAGTTTTTTGTTTATTTATTTAATTACTTTTATGTCTCTTCCTCCTCCTCCTCCTCTCGATCCCCTTCAAAAATAAAACCCGGCTGCAGTCTCTCAAAAAGAAAAAGAAAACAAGAACAGAGAAATTCATTATAGCCAAAGGCATAAACAATTATCAGTCACCTCTAATCCCGTGCTCTGGCCAACACAGCCCCAGTGTACGTTCACTGTACGTGACTTCGATGGTTAACACACTTTTTACCTGACATATCAAGATGCCTAGAAAATTAGCATCGGAGCAAATTAACATTCAGGTTATGCGCCTTCTCGCATGAGCACGACTTTGTTCTGTTTACAGATGGTCAATTTCCGTTAGCGTCATTTGGTTAGCAAACACTGCAGAGCTTTGAGGGAAAGGCTTTAAAATCCCCTCGCAGAGGAAGAACCGGATGGCACGACGAGTGCAAAGTCATTTCGTCAGGGTCCCCGTGGGTCGGATAACGTCTAGGCCCAACGCCTTGGGGGGGTTTCTCTCCTGCAGAGTTTAATCTGATCTAAAGCACCTTGCTCGCATATTCAGATGTGCAAGAAAACCTTGATTAGCTGGATCAGGTGTGCTAAATTAGCGTTGGGAGCTCGGCGGGGAAGGCTGAGCTCCAGCTGAGAAAAAGATTTTGGTGCGCGTTTGCCGTGGTAAACCTTTTGGTGTTGTATGTATTAAGTATTAAAAAGTCTGCAAAAGAAAATGAGGGTCATTTTCAGAGTTTGTGACTTCTGGGGAAAGTTACGCATATTTAGAGTCACGTTACATCGCTGCCTAAGTGAATTTCTCATTGTTTGGGTCACCTGAGATTAATACGCAAATCCAATTTTCCCAGATTTCTCTTGAGTAAATACAATTTACCTACTGCAAGACCAAGACCACGCATAAAGTGGTGTATTATTTGTCCTTTAATTTAAATGCTGAATTAGTACTCAGATCATTAATGTGCATTCGGACATTCCTGGATTTCATTCTGATTCAAATGCACCGTTTCACAATCTATAGCGTTATGCCCAAATAACGTCACTGCCCCTTACCTTACTACTCTTTCACTGAAGTGCATTTTTCTTGCCAATCAGAATGCAGGAAATAAACATTTTCAGAAAAGGGGCTATGCAAATCATTCCTCCACCTTTCCTTCCTGTCTGGAATGACATTACACAAGGCTGGAAAATTAAGCTGCAAGTTCATCATGTTTATTAACAAAAATGGAAAAAGATAATTTACTTCTGTAAATTATATGAAAAACAATGCAGTGTCTGTTACAGTATGTTGTCCTTATACAGTATACTTATATGATCATGCCCACATACATTATTAATTAATTAATTGAGACTATCATACTTATATATTTAACATTGGCCTCAAATGGAGTTTCTTATTTATGGAGTGTATGTACAGCCAAGACCCAGATTTCAGCTTAAAATTTTATAGTTATGCTTTTAATAGAAATTGTTTACACTACAGCTGTGAATCATAGATAGATTTTAAATTAAATTCAATGTAATTAAATTCAGTAGCACTAAAGTTTAAGTTAAAGTTAGAGTGTGGTTTATTTTAAGCAATTGATTCCGAATCAAAAACCAAACGATCGATTTAACGCACTGAACCAAAAAAAAAAAAAAAAAGATAATTGCATAACTGATTAAATCAAACATTTTCATACAGTATATTCACTTTATGAGGTCCTGTGTTCTCATCAAATTTAGTTCTGTAGAATTATTTACTGTATAGCTCTGAAATATTTAATAATGAAGCATGATTATGGATGAGGGGTATTTAATTTAACTGTGTACTGTATCAGCTGTTGAAATTAATAAAACTGATTTGATTTGACATGACTTATATCGCACTGTGGCACTGGACAGAACAATGCTCCTCATTTGAGCCAGAATCGTGCAAGAAAAATGATTTACAGTAAAATCATGACAACATGTCACCGAGACATGCCTCTGTTTTAATCAAGCACTGCATCAGTGTGTGCATCTCTTAAACACCTCAAGTATAAGGACTCATCCAAATTTGGAGCAACACAATGTTCTTATGAGTCCACGAGTCATAAAACAATCAAATTACCAATAATACCGAAACACTACGTGTTGAAACTCTTTTTTCTAGGGAGTTTGATGATTATCGATCCACTGCTAATTGACAACTGCGGTCTTTCAAATGTCAGTCTATTGATGTCACACACTTGGGATGTTTATCCAAACCCTGTCAAACCTATTTTTTTCCATTAAGAGGAAAAAAAAAAAAAACAATAAAATTCCATATTTTCCTTTTGTTTGAAGCGTGTGTTTAAATTTAGAGATTTTTATTCAACAGAAACCTCTTGGTCATAAATTTATTGACATACCTAGCTGTAGTCCTTTGTCTCTCTCTCTCTCTCTCTCTCTGGCTGTCTCACTTTCTCTTCCTACTAGGATCTTGTTAAAAAGAAAAGATGTCAGAATCTCTCTAAATGTTTTATGGAAGACATTTCACTGAGCACTGGAGTGAATACTGTACATGTGACAGGACTCACTGTAAACTAAGATGTGTTCACTGTAGAATGTAAAAGAGTAAAGAAAACTGATTATTTTATGAAAAAGACCACTGAAACTACTATGCTGGACCAAATATGACTCGAATGCTATTCAGAAGCCACTGGGTCTATCTCAGTTTGAATTTGGATCAGTAGCACCACTATCAGTGATCATAAGTGACTATCAGCAACACACTGACTATTTATTATATTACTATCAATAACATCACTGTTCTTCAGTTAAACTACTATCAGAGACACCACCGTCAGTTACCATTAATGAATCAGTATCTTCAATGACAATAAGTAACACCAACATCAGTAACACCACTGACTTTCAGTAAACTACAGCAGTGTTGGGGCACATTATTTCTTTATCATTAGTCCCATTTACATTTTACATGGCAACAATGGCAACTTGGTTGTGGGGGTTGAACCTGGGATCTTCCGAACCGTAGTCCAATGCTTTAACCACTGAGCTACTCCTGGCCCCCCTAGTACCACTGATTGTCATTAACTCCACCATCAGTACCTCCACTGGCTATCAGTAAAACCAACATCAGTAACACTACTGATTGTAAGTAGGACTAGTGACTATATGTTACACCAATTCAATTCAATTCAATTTTATTTATATAGCGCTTTTAACAATGGTCATTGTCTCAAAGCAGCTTCACAAAAATTAAAGAAATTTAACAAAAATAAAAAAATAAAAATAAATTATATATTATATATATATATATATATATATATATATATATATATAGAATAATTATATATAAAGTAATAAATAAATAAATACAATTATAATAGAAAATAAATAAATAAAAACAAATAATAATAATAATTATAGAAAAGAAAATAATTGGAAGTGTGGATGTGTGAGAAAAATGTGCAGATAATAATGAGACGAATGAATGAAATTTCTCTGATGAGCAAGCCAAGGGTGACGGCGACGGTGGCAAGGAAAAACTCCCTGAGATGGCATTAGGAAGAAACCTTGAGAGGAACCAGACTCAACAGGGAACCCATCCTCATTTGGGCGATAACAGATAGAAATGATATAACATCTTGTGTGTTGTGCAGGTGAAAATTCAATATGACAGAAATTATTTAAATTGTCATGAAGACCAGTTCAGCATAGGGACGAGTCAGTAGGTGTAGAGGGCAGATGAGGTCTGGATCACTGGAAGCACAGGAGCAGCATGTGTAGCTCCAACCATCATAAAGCTGAATCCAGTTGGAGCTGGTCCTTGGTGTGTTGGACCTGGGCAGAGAAACACGCGGGGTTGAGGTTGTAGGAGAATTCTCATGCCGAGAATTTACCTGGGACAGGTGAGTGTCGGTCCGCGTCGATTCCAGCGTGGCTTTCCGCTGCTGTAACCGGACCAGCTTCACCTGTAGCTCACGGATCAGCTTCTCCACGGCCTCCACCTCCAAATCCACCGAGTGCAGCTCCAATGTCTCCTCACCTGCACTCAGAGGCATAATCACAACCGACATGGTGTCTAAACACGGAAAATAATCGGTGTGAGGAAGCGAAAACAAACTTTACAAACAAACAAACAAACGTGATAGCCGGGCTAGCGATGCTAATGCTAATTAGCGATGCTAATGCCGGCTAAAAGCGGTGTGCTGCAAAACAATTAAAACTTAACGATATAACACGCGTTTCGAGTAAATATATTATAAGATACTTATCCGTTTTATGTACACTCTTCGTAAGGGGACGAAAAAGTTTAAAAGTTGGTCAGTATGGTGGAGCTCGGAAAAAAGCAGCTTCTCAGTGTCCTCGTACGGAGGAAGTGACGTCACACCAATGACACCATCGTTAACACAACTGACTATCAGTAACACCACTAGTTATTCTGATTTTTATTAACAACACTATTAGAAGCATAGTAATACCACACCTTATGTGATGGCACCACTGTCTAAGAGTAACAGCACAACTGGGACAACCACTAACAAAACCTGACTATCAGCAGTACAACAAAAATATGAACAAATAAGGACAAACATCAGTAGAATTACAAATAATGAGGAAAAAACAGTTTCAATCATATCCACAAACATGTGGATCGCCCCCTCTGTAATCAGCCTAAGGAGGATGTTGGATCCATACCATTTTTGTATTGAAGCCCACTCTTATTATACTCAATAAAGAGAATTGACTGGCATTTGTAGCCTGCAGTTTCCCACCAGGACTTGGAGTGTAAAAAGTCTTTCCTTTTCATTCCGTCATGTATAGATGTGCCCCTGTTTCTAAAAGCTGTGAAATGTGTGAAATTGATTGATGTGAAATGGGTGTTCTTTCTTATTTAATAATTATACATTTCCTTTGTCATTTATATATTATTTGCATGAATTTTTTTAAATTTGCTATTTCATGGAGACTTTATTTAAACATATTTTTTAAACAATTTTTCTTTTTTACTGCCGATTTCTCTTAGATACATCTGACTAGGAGTCACACTACAGTCTATTAGTTACACCACTGAGTTACAGTATATCACTGACACCACTGTTACTCCAATGACTAACACCACTATATACAGTATAACACCACTGATCAACATCAGTTACACCACGGACTATCAGTAATACAGCTGACTATCAATAACACCAATGAATATAAATAACAGCACTGACTATCAGTAACACCACTGACTATCAGTAACACCAATGAATATCATTAACACCACTTACTATCCTGTCATTGAGTTACTTACTGACAATTACTTAATAAATGAATGAAAATCTGATGGATGCTAATAAAAGGTTATGACCGTGCTGTTTACCCCCAGTGGTTTGTATTTGCACCCTATTGTGTGCTTTGTTTGTGCTCAGTGAGTAAATCAGGGTGCTTTGCCAAGTGTTATGGTGATTAAGATGTCAGAATGCAAATTCTGCAGCAGAAGTGGCTTTGTGGCTTTGCACATGGAACTGATGGACTTTTAATTAGGTCGCTCTGTACGTGGGCCAATTCTGCGCCGCCTCACTGGGCCTCTACATCTCAATGAAAAGCTGAGTGGAGGATTAGTCCTGGGCATCAAGGCAATCTTATTTGCATCAGGCATGTGTATGGGACAATGTTAACGATAAAATTAGACTTAATCTGTATGACACCTTTCAAAAGATCAAGGACGGTTCGCTAAGATAATAACTATAAGTAATATAGAGTGAATGAATAAGATAAATAGAATGAGAGTGAAGAGGATTTATAGAGATTCGAAATTCAAGATCCAAAGCTAATGATAACAGGAAGTAACTTAGTTAGAAATCATTAAAACAAACAGATGTTTTCCTAGTTTTGTCTTAAAGTTGCATGCTTGTTTCTTTAGTATTGGTCTGAAGTCATCATGCTAAGAAGGTAAACATAATACATGCTTATAGCTAACAGTGTAGCGTCATGCTAAGTCCATGCCTTGATTTAAAAGTCATAGCTTGACACTTCTTAATATTAAAGATTATGATATAAACATCACATTTTTCTAAGCTTGAATATACAGATATAAAATGTGCCACCTGTTATGAGTTCTGTCATAAATATTCTGTGAGAATTTTTTTTTCTAACTGCTGTTTTTAGGCCCACCTGTGAAAGTAAATACTTATGAATTTCAAATGGATTCATTTGTATGCTCGCATATATCCGAGAGACCACATGTTTGACTAATTCCCCTGTGTGTGTGTGTGTGTGTGTGTAAGAGGGAGAGAAAGAAGGAAATCAACAATCAAAAATATTTTGGGTGACACATCACAGCCACAAGGCAAGATATAGAATGCATAATAATAATAATAATAATAATAATAATAATAATAATAATAATACATATTTATAAAAGATTAGATAATTCAATTTATAATTTTATTATAAGTTTATAAGTTTATAAATTTATAAGTTTATTAGATAATTCAGCAGGTTGTATGATTAAATCCCACAGCTGTCTGAGAGACACTGTTGATCTCTGTGCTCAGATTGGATTAAGCCTAACTTCACAGTCACTTTGGATTTAAAAGCAAATGAATAATCATAAAATGCAAATTCAGTCTATCAACCTGGGACGAAACTCTAAGAGAGCTTTGAAAGTTTGGTTTTGTCTTTTTATGAACGCCTTCAGATTCACTGTATACCTTTTAGCGCTTTAGCTGTCTCCTGTTTATACAATATCATGTAAGGTGAATGGATACGAGGGTCTGCAGTGTGAAGGAGTGAATGCTTGCTCAACACAAAGCTCAATCCTGTTTAGCAGACACATTTCTGGCACTGATCTTATGCATTTTAAAGCAATCTTAAGTATAGCACAGCTTTTACAGCGATTAGGAACCACTTTCATCTTCCACAAATACTCTGCTGCGTTCCATTCTGAAGTGTACTACACAGGGTGCTCCCTACTCCCTGCTTCGTTCGTAGCGAATGATGGTCAAGAGAACTTTCCTTGATAATTTGGAAAACTCCACCATTCGGTGCACACTGCGATGTCACCAGCACTGATGTGACTTCCCCTGTGCGTTACTATGGTAACATAAGCTGCTGCTGTGGATGTTTCACACTACCAATGTTAAATATTGAATATTTATTGAAACAAAACCTGATAACATTATAAAATCTATGCTATGGAAACGTGTATAACTTTGATTAATAATAATAATTGATTAAAAATGTACAGAGATTTTTTTTTTTTTTTTACAGATTACTAGCCTACGTATATAACACTAAGGATTTATTGATTAAATTAAAATATTATTATGTCCTATAAATATTATGTCATCCTCGATAATAATGATAATAAATATATAAATCTTTTTTCGATCTCCATTTTTTCCTGCTCCAGTGAGATGCAATTACTGATGTGAATTTTTTCATTTCCTTTTCCAGTGACGTAAACGGAATGGAACATTTTTCGCTCCCTGTGGTTTGGAATCACACATGGCTGAACAATCGGTGTAGTGTACAGTACTATAGGGTACTTAAGGGCGATCAGAACTCATCGCTTCAGCTTCTTTTGAGCAGTCAGTGCAATACTGCCACTTACTGGACTGGAGCTTTTCAAAATCATGATTATTAATTGTTGAAGCTTCACCTAATGTAAGAGCCATATTTTACTTTGTGAATTTGTTGTTGTGTTTATTTAATTTTATTGTATTTTGTTGGTTGTGCACAAAGCACCAAGGTTATTAGTAAGTCTATTAGTTAAGCATTAAGCATTAAGTCTATTAATTTAAGCATTAAGCATTAAGTTATTAGTTAAGTTAAGCATCCATTTATGACAATTGTATTGTTTGTGATGTCTGTGATGTCATTCCACTGTTACACGTAGTTGCATGACTATGTCACTGAAAAAGTCAGTCTAGATATGGAAGTTGGGGAGAACACAAGTTTTTGAACGTAAGCCAACTTAAACCAACGTAAGCTACAGATACAGCAAATAGGTTGGAAGAGCCATATCGTACTTGTTATGAATTTGTTGTTGTGTTTGTTTTATTTTATTCTATCTTATTCTATTCATTAGTTAAGCACTAAGCATTAAGTTTATTACATAAGCCATAAGCTTTGAATTTGTCAGTTAAGCATCCATTTTGACAATCGTAAGTTGGTCTGTGATGTCATTACACTATTACATGCATTTGTATGACTATCGTATAAAGTTCAGTTTAGATGCGGAAGGCTACGGAAACACAAGCTTTTGACCGTAAGCTAACTGTAATCAGATATATACAACAAATGTGTTGTTATATGCATAAGGAAATCTTGAACCGTTTGATACAGCAACTGGTGTTGTAACCACAGTGGATTTATTCAAGACGACTGTATGAAGTGTTGATTGATTGATGCTGAAAAAATTAAATACAAGAGACAAAGAGATCATCGGACTTCAGTTTTTCGTGTGAGTAAAAAAAAGACAAACCAAAGATACGCGTCAAAACTAGTGAAATAATATGACCGCAGCTATACAAAAGTCAAAGCTATATCACCGCATACTACACATTGCAGTGCAAGACACGGCGCGGTCAGCAGCAAGCGCCGACGAAATTGAAACTGAAAGTAAACCGCCAGCTACATTGAGTCACGAAATAAATGCCCCCACTGGGGCTGGAGATAACTGCATCCTCCCCATAGTACCTGTTAAAATAAAGTCCAAGGAATATGACAAAATGGCAGAAGTGTATGCATTTATAGACCAAGGTAGTTCCGCCACATTCTGTACAGAGTCATTAGCAAGGCAATTAAATGTACAAGGCAGAAGAGTTAAGAGACGGCTGAGCACCATGAACTCCACAAAACTAGTAGAAAGTTACATGCTCAATGATTTGGAGATTAGTAGCCTGGAAGAGAACACCTATATTGAACTTCCCAACGTGTTTACACAAAAGAATATGCCAGCTACAGCGGAAAGTATTCCACAACAGGACAACATCGACAAGTGGCCCTACCTTAGCGATGTAAAGTTGCCCCAGATTAACTATCAGTAACACCACTAGTTATTCTGATTTTTATTACCAACACTATTAGAACATTAGTAATACCACACCTTATGTGATGGCACCACTGTCTAAGAGTAACAGCACAGCTGGGACAACCACTAACAAAACCTGACTATCAGCAGTACAACAAAAATATGAACAAACAAGGACAAACATCAGTAGAATTACAAATAATAAGGAAAAAACAGTTTCAATCATATCCACAAACATGTGGATCGCCCCCTCTGTAATCAGCCTAAGGAGGATGTTGGATCCATACCATTTTTGTATTGAAGCCCACTCTTATTATACTCAATAAAGAGAATCGACTGGCATTTGTAGCCTGCAGTTTCCCACCAGGACTTGGAGTGTAAAAAGTCTTTCCTTTTCATTCCGTCATGTGCAGATGTGCCTCTGTTTCTAAAAGCTGTGAAATGTGTGAAATTTGGAAATTGATTGATGTGAAATGGGTTCTTTCTTATTTAATAATTATACATTTCCTTTGTCATTTATATATTATTTGCATGATTTTTTTTATTTGCTATTTCATGGAGACTATATATTTAAACATATTTTTTAACAATCTTTCTTTTTTACTGGCGATTTCTCTTAGTGATACATACCTGTATGACTAGGAGTCACACCACAGTCTATTAGTTACACCACTGACTAGTAGTTACAGTATATCACAGTACTGTAGTCCTATTATGTGTTTAATGCCACATTCCCCAGCTTTTTGCTTACTCTGCTCATTATTATATGATTCTTGACTTTGTCCCACTTTAATGTCTGTTAATAAAATGTCTTCACTTTCATCTCTCTGAGAGACGCACACATCATTATAGATAAGTTAGCTCTTTAGCTGTCATCTGTAAGCCTCCAGTGTATATGGAGTGATAATGCAATTAGAGTGTAAATGTGTGAATTTGGCAGCAGTACTGATTTTTCAGCCCATATGGATATACTGAATGTTTATCAGTATACAGCATGTGAAAAGACGGTTACTTATCACTTACGATTATTTATTACCACTCATTATCGCCAGATCGTCGGTTATCTGGCAAACAACAGGACAATCAGTAAAACAATGAAGTTAATGAGTCATGTTAGTCACGTACTTTGTATGTGTTAATGATAGAACAGATCCAATAGCAGTGCCCCACTGTGTATTTATCCATTCATTCATCCACTCTTCCATCCAACTATATACCCAACCATCCATTACGTATAATCATTTGGCAGACAGTCTTATCCAGAACAATTGACACTAAATTGCTAAATCAATAATTATCTGTGGAAACCTGTGTTAAATTTCACTTACCACCGCCAGATCTGTTGAATCAAGAAATCAGTTAAATGGTCTGACAAAGTGAAGCTAAAAGATAAAAGACTAAACGATCGTAATAAACAACACAATCTAAAGAAATTCAAGAACAGATGAGAAGCAAAGTAATTGACATGTAAAACTCTATGTAAAACTCCTGGAACCTTATTCCAGGAGCACAACAACTCATTCAAGAACTCATAAAAGAACCCAGAATCCTCTGTACTCTTCTGTGTGTATATAGTGGATTTATTTTTACATTGCTATTATTTTTCAATTACTAAATCACTGACTACAGCTGGTAGATTTGTTGATATAAAAATTATATAATTTTTATAAGTTTCTTTTTTAGATTGTGTAAAGATTTCTCCACTAATGCTATTCCTCTTTAACATAAACCTTGTTTTTGAGAATAATGATATGATATTTCAGACATGTTTCTCATCCTAGCAGTAATACTGTTTGATTAGGTTAAACCTGCTTATTTTATGCATTTATATTTGGCTACACGCAATATCTTCCATTACTTACATGACATACATCAGTCCCTAAACTTCTGCAGATGATCATCAGACACACTGTGGAATTTGTCACAATCAGAAGTGGCTGTAATAACTGAAATGTATAATTTATGATCTATTGGAAAGTTTTTTTTTTCATGAAACCATGCAATCTGTGACACTTCAATCCAAATTTATCATAATTTACTAGCAGCATGATATTTATGTGCATCTTTAATGTGATTAGAAATAACTTCCCTGAAATTGTTTCTAATCACACTACATGGCACGCGTGATAAAGATCGCCTGAGCTGAATTTAAACCAGCCTAGACTGACAACTGTGAAGACATGGATCAACACAGTGAGTGGAGGGGACACAGATAAACACTGTGAGTGGAGGGGACACAGATAAACACTGTGAGTGGAGGGGACACAGATAAACACTGTGAGTGGAGGGGACACAGATAAACACTGTGAGTGGAGGGGACACAGATAAACACTGTGAGTGGAGGGGACACAGATAAACACTGTGAGTGGAGGGGACACAGATAAACACTGTGAGTGGAGGGGACACAGATAAAAACTGTGAGTGGAGGGGACCTGGATCTGTGAACAGGTAAACACTGTTAGTAGAGGCGGACATGAATTATCACTATGAGTGAAGGAGACAGCGATAAATGCTGTGAATGGATAATAAGGAGAGTGGAGGAAACAGAGTTAAACACTGTAAAAGAAGGGGACATTGATAAACACTGAGAACAGATCAACACTATGATCAGAAGGGACATAAATGAACACCGTAAAATAAGGGGACATGAATAAACACTGTAAAATAAGGGGACATGAATAAACACTGTAAAATAAGGGGACATGAATAAACACTGTAAAATAAGGGGACATGGACAAACACTATAAAAGAAAGGGACACAGACACTGTGAAAGGAGGAGACATGGATAAACACTGTGAAAGAATGGAGCAAAGGATAAACACTGTGGAAGGAGAGGACATGAATAAACACTGTAAGTGGAAGGGACACTGAAGAATGGCAAGCAGAAGGACACCCCCCTTTCTTTCTCTCTTTCACTCTCACTTTCCAGCTTCTATTAAGGTCACACTGGCAGGTGGTTAAGTGTATTGGTGTTGAGCCTGTGTGTTTTCTAAGCAGTGTGTACATGTGTGTGTGTGTGCATGTGTGTGTGTGTGTGTGTGTGTGTGTGTGTGTGTGTGTGTATTAAGCCTGTGTATAATAATGCAGGGCTCGAGTAAAAGGGTTCAGTGAATGTGTGTTTATTGCACACCTGTCGGTTCAAATGTCTCCATGAAGTCGTCTCTGGAGGCTGAGCGTCCTCACTGACCTTTCACACTCTGTGTCTCTGCTCTCAAGCTGTCAACAGTGCTTTTCATGGACCACCTCTTCCGCTCTGTCCACCTTCACCTGCACACACTCATCCTGTGCTGAGGAAACATATCACTTCAGCCTTTGTGATTGGACAAAATAACGATAGATGGGATAACAAATCGAGAGATGATTTTATATGAGAACCAAAAAATGGCATTTTCAACATATTCTCTCAGTTCAAACAATAATAATTTAAAATGCAGATTATTCATATTTCTTTATGATTATTGATACTAAAATTGGTGTAAGCTTCTGGCAGCATATGACCTGTAAGAAATGTTGCTTAAATTAAAGCATTCCAGGTAAAATTAAGGCGTTTATCCTCAAAGGATCTGTAGTGTCCATAACCATGTTGCAATATCTTAACAATTTTGCATTTTAGAATAATACAGTTTTTTCAGTTTTATGTCTTTTCATGTGAAATCTAAACTGGCCAAGTTTTATCTAAATAACAATTTACATCACTGAAATATTGTGAGGGTTCACCATTAGAGGGCACTGTTTTTGTTTTGTAGTTTTTGTTGGTAGACTCAGTTTCCCAGAAGGCATGCGGGTGCTCACCTGACCAATATTAGAAGTCAAAAAAGTTATGGACACTACAAAATAAAAGGGCATGAAATTGTATTTAGCAAATGTGTTTCTTTTTATCTGATATCTGATGTTTGCTGTATCGTGCTGCAGCCTGTGAAATCTAATACCGTATTATGTAGTGTCCCTTTTTAGGCAGATTTTTCCGCTAACGCAGATCATTTTATCAACTTGTTCTAAATTCATTTTGAGAGTACAAACCGGATTCCAAAAAGGTTGGGACACTAAACAAATTGTGAATAAAAACTGAATGCAATGATGTGGAGATGGCAAATGTCAATATTTTATTCAGAATAGAACATAGATGACAGATCAAAAGTTTAATCCGAGAAAATGTATCATTTTAAAGGAAAAATATGTTGATTCCAAATTTCACGGTGTCAACAAATCCCAAAAAAGTTGGGACAAGTAGCAATAAGAGGCTGGAAAAAGTAAATTTGAGCATAACGAAGAGCTGGAAGACCAATTAACAGTAATTAGGTTAATTGGCAACATGATTGGGTATAAAAAGAGCTTCTCAGAGTGGCAGTGTCTCTCAGAAGCCAAGATGGGTAGAGGATCACCAATTCCACAATGTTGCACAGAAAGATAGTGGAGCAATATCAGAAAGGTGTTACCCAGTGATAAATTGCAAAGACTTTGCAGTTATCATCATCAACTGTGCATAATATCATCCGAAGATTCAGAGAATCTGGAACAATCTCTGTGCGTAAGGGTCAAGGGCGTAAAACCATACTGGATGCCCGTGATCTCCGGGCCCTTAAACGACACTGCACCACAAACAGGAATGCTACTGTAAAGGAAATCACAGAATGGGCTCAGGAATACTTCCAGCATTTATTGTGTTCAATGGAAATCTGAAACGGCTAATAAGCCAGTCATCATCATGGGCCAGAAAATCATTGTGATCCCTAAAAACGCGTTCCCTTCGGATTCGGCCATTGACAATGTCCACTAATAAGGCCAACACTGCCATTGCCATAGACTAAGGGTTGTATACATTTGCAAATGCTTTTATGTGCTCTAAATCACATAATAAATGAATAGCAATGTTTTTCACATGTGTTGGTGCGATACTGTGTAGTGTGCAATTTAACATAATTGCCTCTAGGATTCGCCAACGGAAATAAAACAAACACACACAAGAAATACACGTACGCCAGACATGAAGTTGGCGTGGAAGAACGCACATTCTCACGTTAATTTCACTGTTAGTAAATCCGACCGTGAGCGTGAAAACTGGCGTAAGCAAAGTTTTTGTGCGTACGCAACTGTTGATGGGTTTCGTCTTTCAGTCCTGATACTGAAAATAAGAAAAAACATCTCAGTGGGTGTGTCTTTCAATCCTTTTAGGGAAATGAGACAAGCTCTAAGCAGGTGTGCTTTAAAGACTGTAGTTGCCATGTCTCACACATTATTTGAAGGTAATTGAAGGAAACTATCCTGTGTGTGTGTGTGTGTGTGTGTGTGTGTGTTTTGTATGCCGGCTTCATGCAGCAGACCTTGAGGCATTGCACAGTGTGCGTGTGTGTGTGTGTGTGTGTGTGTGTGTGTGTGTGTGTGTGTGTGTGTGTGTGTGACAAATGCTTTGAATATTTGCTGTGCTGATCGATATGTTATTAAAGAACAGAGTCTCTGAGGAACTGACATTAATTTAACACGGTGTCTTTCTCTCTGTCAGACTCCCTGTACTGTATGCCTAATCCGTTCCCTCTCTCTGTTGCTCCCTCTTTCCTTCTTTCTCTCTTTCTTTGTCAGTTTTCCCGTCAGTGTGTACTGCATCTGCTTAAGTTGCTTCTTTTCAGTTTCGGCTCTTTGTGGTGAAAAAGCATGAAATGGTTCCAGATTATAGGCTTATTTAAAAGTGAAAGCGAGAGAGAAACCTGTGATATCTCTTTATGTGTGTGTGTGTGTGTGTGTGTGTGTGTGTGTGTGTGTGTGTGTGTGTGTGTGTGTGTGTGTGTGTCATGAATTATGAACTAGCCTAGAAAATGTTCCAACACTAGCTTATGTTACCTTGCCTTTAAAATTGAAAAAGTATTTGCGATTAATAATTATAATCATACAGACATACGGTTTGACGAACTAAAGCCAGCTGTTGTTATTAGACTCAGGCCATGTGAGAATAGAGTGTGAGTGTAAAGTACACAATAAAAAGCAAAGTAGTAACAGCACTTAAGCAGTAAAAGTAAAAGAATGGTGATAAATATTCGGGACTCTGTGTGACACAGCGAGAGTGTAATATACAGAGTGTGTATCACACCAAGAGGCGATAAAGAGAAATAAGAACATATTGTGGGTTCAGTGTGTACTTTGTATTTAGGCATGTGTGATGCAATGCAGGAACTACGACACTTCAGACTGCTCTGACAGCAAGGTTTAAACGTCTACTTTCCTGCAAGTCTCCATAACCTCACGCGACTTAATCTCACTAACACCAAGTGAAATTCTGTCCTACTTAGTTGCCTCTTACTGATGGACATTCACACTGTGTTGTGAGTATAATGGAATTTTCAGCATTTATATTACTGAACTTAAGTACTGTTGACTTTTGAGTCTAATTGATTAGAAGGTACTTATTATTATTATTATTATTATTATTATTATTATTATTAAATCAGCAGCTCTGGTAGAACTGCAGCTGCACATCACAGGTTTATATTAATGCACTTGTTCTCATATGTCATCATTTCTATTTAACTCAGTGAGAAGGAAGTTTCTCAGTAACACTGTATTGCTTTAACCTCAGTAGAAAGAGGAAAATAGAGATGGTTGAGTTTCTACAGTAGAAACAAACTCATTAAGGATGTTAGGTCTTTAGATGTGCTTGAACTTTGAGATAGAAGAACATTAGCTCTAGATCCTTGGTGCAACATAGAAGAACACTGTTGCTATGTTTTAAATGAGAAGTGAAAGCAGAAAGCTGAAGACGATTGCACTGAGCATGCAGAAGTGTAGATATGAAGTAAATGAGATAGGTACAGACAGTAGGGGCAGAAATATGAAGTGCCCTAAATATTAAAAATAATATTTCGAACTGGATATGATAAGACATACTGTAGGAAACCACTGAGCAAGAAGATGGTTGATGTGGTCTGAATTTACAATGCATAATTACCATGCCCGTCAAATTCTGTACAATGTGTAATTGATGCAAACGTTTCCTTGAGATGCCAGACAAGATGGAATTACAATAGTCAATGCGAGATGTCACAAATTCATTGACCAAAATCTCAGCACTCCCCTGAGAGAGAGAGAGAGAGAGAGAGAGAGAGAGAGAGAGAAAAGGGCATAGCCTAGCAATACTGCTAAGATGAAAAAGCCTACGCATGAGCTATTATTTATATGAGCACTAAAAGAGAGTGTGCTGTCCAAGTTAATACCAATGCTCTTAACCTGAGTGGAACTTGGTAATGTTATAGCTATCAATAGTAAGAGTAAAATCAGACACTTTATAATGAGCAGATTTGGAGACAAAAACCATCATTTCAGATTTATCAGAGTTTAGTGTAAGATAGTTGCTGGTCATCCATGAACCACCATCATGAAGGCAGGCAGTGAGGGAACATGGCAAGAAGGAATCAGTTGGTTTAATAACCATATAGAACAGAGTGTCATCAACATATGAATGAAAACAAACTCCATGTTTCTGAGAAAAAAAATCCCAATGGGAGCAGGTGTGTAGTGAAGCAATGTATTATCAGGACCGAACTTTTGGTTCTCAACTCAAATTCACATTAAGGGGAAACTCTTGCCTACCAGGAAAAACTTCAACTGTGCTTCAGCCATCCAGAGACTTTCAGATATTTCTCAAACTCAGGCTGCTTCCCTCATTGAAGTTATGTTCCACTTGCCTGGAACCAGTTCCACAGCCAAAAACAGAGACACCCATAGCTCCCTGTCACTCTTGCGCCAAATAGTCACCTAGCGCCACCTAGAACCCATACTACTGTATAGACCTGGTGGGTGGTGATAGTCCTTAGGATCACTAGACCACACAAGCCCTTCTGTGATAACAAGACCTGGTCTGAAAAAGGCGCAGTCCCTAGAATTGACTGTAATCCCTAGATAAAATATGTAATTTAATCATTAATAAATAAGTTTTCATTTTTTTTGCCAGTTTGCTGGGGTACACAGGAAATCAAATGCTGTAGGACATGCTGGAATTCTCCTCCATTTTCTCACACCACGCTGATTTATTTCTTACAGAATGAAGGAATGTGACATATGGAGGTATTTATGGTCACATTCGAATGGATGTCAAAATCCCATTTTCTCAACTGTCATTAAAACAAATAATAAATTGAGGTAATAATATAAAGGTCATCATTTGCATGGTTTATCACAGATGAGAAACTTTTTAGTCTTTGCACCTGTATGTTAGCATGGAGTAGACCTGAGAATGGCTGATTAGCGGTAAATACTCTGTATGTGATGGTGGTATTAATATTATTGATCTTGCTGTATCTTCTCTTACATCTCTTTGATCTCGCAAAAAGCCTGAGCCCACAACCAAGTAATGTTTTATTCCACCATTATCCACTCAACTCCAACTAGACTTTATAAGTTATATCCGCTACAGTGCAGTACAGTGTGGTCTTACTGACGGAAAGCAGTAGAGATGCTGATTATGATGTCTAAAGAGGGAGTCATTTATTTGCATCTAGTTTTAACTACATGATATAACAGTACAAAGTTAGCTAAGCTTGGTTCGACATGGCTACTGGTAAGCTTTCAGATATTTTAATCACAGAAAACACAGTGGAATCAATGCTTATTGATGCCACTATGGTCTGTTGAGTGCGCGTGCGTGTGTGTATGTGTGAAGCGATAGATGTTGGCGCAGCAGGTGGAGATGTATTGGGCAGGATCCATGATTTCCATTAAGAGAAAAGCCATGGTGAAGAAAGTGCTGAGTGAAACAGCTTTGGTTCACAACGACAGCATCCAAGTGCACTTAGGGAGAATCACCTGCTAATCTGCAACTCCATCACATATCATTAAACATCTTTAGCATCAATATATCTGCTGCGGTGAGCAGTGCACAGGGTTTTACTACTGTAGCTCAGTTATTTACAGCGCTGAGGCATACATCATTAAGGATGATTTCATTTAGAATTTTAATGTTGTGTCTAAGCACATTTTCCATAGGGCATGGAACTCTTCAACCCCGAGCTCCTCTGAGTTACTGTAAGCATGCAACATCGAATAAACATGGCCAGTCACAGCACAGACGACAAGCAGAGCAGCAGAACTTCTTACTTGTAAATGCTTGAGTTATACAGTGGCTTGCAAAAGTATTCGGCCCCCTTGAACTTTTCCACATTTTGTCACATTACAGCCACAAACATGAATCAATTTTATTGGAACTCCACATGAAAGACCAATACAAAGTGGTGTACACGTGAGAAGTGGAACGAAAATCATACATGATTCCAAACATTTTTTACAAATAAATAACTGAAAAGTGGGGTGTGCGTAATTATTCAGCCCCCTGTAGTAGTTTGAATTCCACATAGCCAAAAGAGGAGGAGGGTAAACCGTGAAATTGATGGACAGTCCTGTAAATCTCAAAATTTTTTCTTGATGTGTTTTCCATGATGTTCGCACGTGCACTTTACGTATGTTGTCTTTTTGTATACGTCTTAGTTTTTGTTCATTTACGGTGTCAATTTAGTTTGTCTTAGCTAGTCAGATAATTAAGTGTCTTAAATCTGTTATTTGTTAAATCTTAATTCTGTTAATTTATGTTGAAGCATCTTGGTCCTGTACGAACGCTGGTTTGTTTCACTGTGTACTGAACTGGTTGCTGATTCCCAAATAGTGTAAAATGGAGAGGTAGTGCTCTATGTAGGATGCCTTGTTCCACACACCAAGTGATCGGGAATTAGAGAGGGATTTGAGATTTAGCCTTGTGTTAGTTAGCTTTGTAGCCATAAACAAAGTGGTGAGGTGAGTCACGAACGCGTCAGAACGATGTTCTGCAAAAATATTGTTCTGAGGAGTTAAAAACATCCTCCTTATAGTCCTGATGATCAACACCTGTATGATCTCCTGAAAGTAGCCCTACTAGGATGATGATACATTTCTGATGAAGAAGTGAAGACAGCAGTACATTATGATACAGTATTATGTTTTGAAAAATAACGTATTTGTCCTAATTAAGATCAATTCTACAGCCACAGTGTGGATTTGTGTGTATGTATATATTCCACACACCATTTTACCAAAATTACTAAACTTCACATTTATTACAAAATGACACATCATTGATTTTTATCCCTTTATTGTTACATTTAATGTGTGTGGAACTTCCAAAGAAAGAAATTCTGAACGGCCTATAGTAACAAATCACTGATACTGGAGACTCCTTCCATACCTGTTACATAAACATACAGTATACAGGTTCACCATTCCCATCCCCGCGAATGAGCCGTTACTATAGAAACACTAAGGTATGCAATGTGCATACGAGTATTTTGTTTATCGTAATATGAAATTGAATAAAAATAAACTAAAGCAATACCTGCCCTAGTAAAAAAAAAAAGTATGCTAAGTATATTAAATCCTAGCGTGCCAAAGCGTACTTAAATGTATTTTCTACACTATAACATGTTTTTGAAACACATTACATCAGTAATTATGAGGCAGATTTTATTCATGAGTTCAACAGATTTAATTTGCACAAGGTTACGAAAAAGCACTACTATAGTTTATTTGTGTTCAACAAAAGTCAGGTTGTCTCACAAACACACAAACTAAAATAAAACCTGGTGTGTGAACACAGACAGACATTAGTATTAGAGAGAGGTGCACTAAATATAAGTACATATTAATAAGCACATTTACATTTAACTGATAATATACTGAGACTACCGTATATTAAAAATTGTTTTCTAATATATACTTTCTGTACATTTGTACAATGATTATTTCGACCATATTTTTAAAAAATATACCAAAATATATTGAAAAACAAGTTTAAATAAGTATACTTTGGAAATTAGACCAGCCTTTCACTTAAAGTATATTTTCCAATAATATATTTTTGGAACGTGTACTATAATACAATTATATTGAAGTATATTTAAAGTTTAATTCCAAAATTTGGTAAAAGCATGATGTTAGTATACTTTTTTATACGTATATTAACTGATGGTACAACTTTTTGTTAGTATATTAGCAGTGTATTATCGAGGATTTCAATATATTTGTAATACACTAAAGTGCATTTTTTTTTCACTGGAGTGCCATTTCAACGAGGTGAAATATTCCACGTAGTCACAGGCAGGTGCACTTTACAGAATAAATTCCTGAGTCCTGACCCGTTGTCCCTTTATTATAACGTGTGCTTGATTGATACAGCTGTACGTCATTCCAGCCATTAATGTCAGCGCTGACCGCATGGATTTACTCTAATGGCAGTGTTTGGAGGTTTATACACTGTAATTACCGCAGGGTTTCTGCCTCTGCTCGCCTTCCTGGAAAAAAAAAAAAAATAAATAAATAACCGTGCTTGGTTTTTGCCTGGTCAGCGCTTTTTGCTCAGCCTGTTGGGACCGCAGACGTCTGAGCGTGTTTAGTGGAACATATGTGTCCGAGCGCCTGGGCCCCTAAATAATTAAGTCATTTTGAGCAGCTAATGAGAGGCAGAGAGCGAAGCTGAACACCTTATCACATGGCCTGATACACACACACAGACACACACACACACACGCACAAACACACACACACACCGTAGAGAGAGGGAGGAGTGAGGACACAGCGTACCGGTACACCACCTCCATTACATAAACTTAATGCACAGCATAAAAAATTCATTCAGCTCTGTTCCTCTAACAAACATTAACATCCAGAGGGCCCGCTTAATCTCCATCTCTCATTAAAGTCTTATTGATTCACTTCCACACTCCGCTCTATTAGTATTTTACAAACTTCACTACACCAACTACTCTCGACCTGCCCTCTCTCTATTATTATTATTATTATTATTATTATTATTATTCAATGCTCATGATACTATTTTTTTTCTGCTATTGTAGAAAGATAGAATGTCTGTCTGCATTTGTACCTGTCTGTCTGCCTTGTAATCTTTCTGGCATATTCCTCAGTACCCATCCATAGTGTCTGTCTTCCTACAATGTGTGTCTGTATGCAGTGTTTGTCTGAGTACGGTATGTGTGTCTATCCCCATCCATAATGTCTTTATAGAGCAATGGTTCATCTGTCTGTCTGCCTGAAGCTATAGTGTCTTTGTACAGTATAGGTCTGTTTGTCGGCGAATATTGTCTTTGTGCAGTCTGTCTGGCAGTATTCTTCTGTTCATAGCGTACAGTCTTGGTCTGTCTGTCTGTCTGTATCTCTCTTAATATAATTTATTTATACTGTAGGTCTGTCTCTCTCAGTGGTGTCAAAAGTATTCACATTCATTACTTGAGTAGAAGTATAGATACTAGGGTTCAAAAATACTTCTTTAGAAGTTGAAGTATCAACCCAAGCTTTTTATTTAAGTAAAAGTTTAAAAGTACTGGTTTCAAAACTACTTAAAGTATAAAAGTAAAAGTACCTTGAGGGGCGACAAAAGCATTAAGGTCTCGCTTTCTGATCATGCGAGGGGGGGGGGGTGCGTTGTGTGTATTCTTATCATGCGACCGGGGGGGGGGGGGATGGGGGGTGGTCGTGCGTGCGTTCTTATCATGCGACCGGGGGGGAGGGGGGGGGGGTGCGCGTTCTTAGCATGCGACTTCGGGGTTGCGCGTTCTGATCATAAAAATAGAGTAACAAGTACAGATAATTGCTTAAAAATGTAAGGAGTAGAAGTAAAAAGTCGGCTGAAATATAATTACTCCAGTAAAGTATAGATACCCAAAATTTCTACTTAAGTAAGGTAACGAAGTATTTGTACTTCGTTACTTGACACCTCTGGTCTCTCTATACTGTATCTCTATCTATAATGTCTTTGTACAGTAGGGGTCTGCTGTCTACAATGTCTATCATTTTTGTCTGTCTGTAGTGTCAGTGTATTGTGTCTTTTGTCTACAAAGTTTGTCTAGGTATTTGTCTACAATGTGTGTGTATTGTGGCTGTTATATGTATCTGTCTGTCTGGCTTTTTGTCCATCTACAGTATCTGTCTATACTGAGGAGTCTGAGGAATTTGTCTACGTTATTTGCCTACAATGTATTTACTCTTTTTTGTCTCTCTGCCTATGGTGTTTGTCCATGATGTCTATCCACGTAATTTGTCTGTGGTGTCTTTCTCTATGGTGTCTGTCTGTCTGTCTGTCTGTAGTGTCTTCTAGGGTTGTCTGTCAGTTCATGGTGTCTGTTCATGACAGCGTTTTTTTGTCCAGGCTATATTGTCTGTCTCTCCGCTGTGTCTGTGTTCCATCTGTCTGTCCTTCAGCCTGCCTACACTGTCTATCTGTCTATCTATCGGTCTGTCTGTCTCTTTGTTAATCTGCCCACACCATCCCTCTGTCTGAGTTCTCTACTTTTCTTCTCCATCAACGGCAATCTTTCTGAAGTGCTGATTAGAAATGACGGTCTCCTGCATGTTAACAGGAACCCCTGAAGCACTGACTCCCCTGAGATTCAGCTAGAGGAACAAGGGAGCAGAGAGAGAGAGAGACAGAGAGAGAGAGAGATTCTGTTTAATGAAGATGTACTGTAGAGGAGGTAAAATGCACAGAGCCACTGACAGCAGCCAGGAAAACAAGAAAATCAATGACCACACTAGAGGAACAGAGAGAAGAGAGTGGAAACAGCCTAATACCAGTATTGGGACAGGTACTGAGACAAGGAGAAAAGAGAGATAAAAGAGCAGTTTCTCCACTGTGGATGCATCCCAAACCACACACGGTATTCCTGTATAGACCACAAAAACTATTTATTCAGTCACCTCTGGACACGTCCCAAACCACACACCCTAATGCCTCTATAGGCCATGTAAACACCGTGATCATTTCACTGTGGGTGTGTCCCAAACCACACACCATAGTCTCTAGATATGCCAAATGAGCACCATAATCCATCCACTGTGGGTGTGTCCCAAACCTCAAATCAGCTCCCCTGTATAGGTTGCATGAACACCAACACTGGTCCACTGTGGGTGTGTCCCAAACACCTTATCCCCTATAGAGACTACATGAAAATCATATTTTGTCCAATGTGGGTGTGTCCCAAACCACATACTGTGTTCTCTATACTAGCCACATGAACACCATGTTTGGACAATTATGGGTGTGTCCCAAACCAAACACTCTAATTAGGCAACATAAACACCATAATCAGTCCACTGTGTGTGTGTGTTAATGCAAACCACACCCTCTAATCCCTATATGCGCCACATAAACAGTATAACCATCTCACTGTGGGTGTGTTCCAAACCACACACTGTATTTCCTATAGTGATCACAGGAAATCCACATTTTGTCCATTGTGGGTGTGTCCCACACCAAACACTATATTCCCTAAAGAGACTGCATAAACACCATATTTTGTCCACTGTGGGTGTGACCCAAAACCACACACCATATTCTCTAGATAGGCCAAATGAGCACCATAATCATTCCAATGTCCCAAACCTCAAATCATCTCCCCTGTATAGGTCACATGAACACCAACATTGGTCCACTCTGGGTGTGTCCGAAACACCTTATTCCCTATAGAGACTAGATCCATTGTGGGTGTGTCCCAAACCACACCCTGTGTTACCTATAGGGCCTACATGAAAACCATATTTGGGCAATTGTGGGTGTGTCCCAAACCAAACACCCTAACTCCTATATAGGCCACATAAGCACCATAATCATTCCACTGTGTGTGTGTGTGTGTGTGTGTGTATGTGCGTGCAAACCACACCCTCTAATCCCTATATGCACCACATAAACAGTATAACCATCTCACTGTGGGTGTGTTCCAAACCACACACTTTATTACCTTTAGGAACTACAGGAAATCCATATTTTGTCCATTGTGGGTGTGTCCCAAACCACACACTGTATTCCCTATAGAGGCTGCATGAACATCATATTTTGTCCGACGTAGGTGTGTCCAAAATCGCACATTTTAATCCTTATATACCTAACATAAACATCTCCAAACCACACACTGTATTCCCTATACAAGCCACATAAACACCATATTTTGACAACAGTGGCTGTGTCCCAAACCACACACTCTGATCCTTATTGTATATACCTAACATAAACAACATCATCATTTTACTGTGGGTGTGTTCAAAACCATACACACTATTCGAAAAACTATTTATTCACGCTCATATAGGCACGTCCCAAACCACACACCATAATGCCTCAATAGGCCACATAAACACTGTGATCATTTCATTGTGGGTGTGTTTCCAACCACACACTGTATTCCCTATAGACACCACATATTGGCAATTGTGGGTTTGTCCCAAAGCATACACTCTAATTCCTATATAGGCCACATAAACAATATAATGAGTCTGGTGTGTGTGTGTGTGTGTGTGTGTGTGTGTGTGTGTGTGTGTGTGTGTGTGTGACCCTGATCACACACTGCAGTGCAGTGTATCAGTTGTGCTCGAAGAAAATAACTGATGCAGAGACTCTTTTATAGAGTCTGTTAGAGAACACATTGTGTGTGTGTGTGTGTGTGTGTGTGTGTGTTTTGAAGTATCGATACACACTGATCGATGAGGGTCCTTCACCCGCCTGGTGCCACACACATCAATTTATCCTAGTGATCCCGTTTCTCCTCCATCCCTGCGCCTCCACGTCGAGGTGCCTCTGTCTCGTTCTTTTCTTTTTCTCTTATTTGTCCTTTCTGGTGTTTGCGCTCTAGTTTTCTCTTTATTATTATTTTTGTCTTTGTCCTTCTCTGTAATATATTCTCTCAAAAATGCGTTAAAACTTTCATCTCTTTCCCTTTTTATCTCTGTCATTTGTTGACACTTTATTTCTTTTTGCTTTCTTTATCTTCTGTTCTCCTGGTCTTTTCTTTCACTCATACTGCAATTTCTCATAATCTCCCTGCTTATTTTTTCTTTTCATTAATACATTTTTTTTAATTCTTTCATTCTTTTCTCTACCCTGGTTTCTGTTCTTTTATTCTCTTTGCTGTTTTTTTCTTTTTCATTCTTTCTGTTTCCCTTCATTATTCATCCCATCTTCATTCTTTAGTCAATAAATAAATGGATCAGACATCAGCTGAGGAACGAGAGGAATTAAACACTTTAGTATGGGACGATAATAAAATGCTCTTTGTGTGATGTTGCGTGTACTGTTTTTTTTTTCTTTTTTTTTTCTAAGCTGTTGATCAGACGAGTAGTTGCTTCCCTTCTTTTATTAAACGAATGAATCCGGGGCAGAATTAACACTGCAGCTGACCTTTCACTGTTCTAGTTCTTCTGTAACACACAGCTAAAAATGCATGCATACACAGACACACACACACACACACACACACACACGTGCACACATGGTGTTAATGAGTGCGAGTGCTGAGAATTGACCTTGGTGAACACCAGGCCTATACAGGAGTGTTTACTGTGAATCAGCTCGCTGAAGCCTCCATCAGACGCTCGCTAAAGACGAGTCAATCAGAGCTGGAGAGCGTAATTACACTCCGTCAATATCCAATCAACACACGCACGCTGCTGGGGGAACGTCCGGGTTTGATCTCTGTTAATAAGACCACGCAGGTCTGTGCTCATTCTCCTTCACACACACACACACACACACACACACACACACACACACACACACACACACACACACACACACACACACTAAAAGGAAAACAATTGTGCGCTCAGATAAATGCTAGTCTTTCCAATAAAACACATCACACTCATCCTGATTAAACAGAGCTTTTCATTTTCCTCTTCCTCCTCTTCCTCCTCCTCCCTTTTCACTCGTTTATGACAGAACAAATATCACGCGTAATAAAATATTCAGGCAGAGTGTGAACTCCATCTCTCCTCCACATCTCTGATCTCATTAATAAACATCCCTGTCCTGACTTCTGAATGCTCATGATGTCATCACTGATTCATCAAAGAGCTGTTACTATAGCAACAGTAACATATCAGAAACCTGCACTACAGTCAGAGCTGCTGGTTTAGAGAATGAATCAACACCTGACGACCAATCAGAACCCAGAGTTCAACAGGGCTGTGGTTAAGGTGATGCATCAGCATTATCTTAGGGAGAAACTCTCTCTCTCTCTCTCTCTCTCTCTCTCTCTCTCTCTCTCTCATGTTTTTCTTATATTTTTTTCTCTTACTGTGTATCTTTCTCACTCCATCATTTCATTCACTTTTTCCTTCTGTTTTTTTTTCTCCCTCTTGGTTTGACTCTCCTTTTTTCTCTCTTTCTTTTTTCACCTCCAATAAATTTTCCTGTCCGTCTCTCTCTCTCTCTCTGTTGTTCTCTCCCTCTCTCCGGGAGCTTGGCCTGGTTCTTTACAGCATTAATAACTGTGTCTGCATGAGTGTAAAAGCCTGAATTCGCCACAAAGACCTGGTAAAGGTTTTAAAACCACAGGAGGAGGAAGAGAGGGTTAGAGCTCTGAGCCACTGTCTGCATTCCCTATACAATTGTCTACACTCGATATACTATATTTATTATTTGTCAAATGTTTTAGATTTTATATTTACCAGAATATTTTAATGTTTTTTTTTTAAACATCCTCTAAGAAAATAGCTTTTGCTTCATAAAAAAAGAGAAATAATTGCCATCAGTATTGAATGAGGAAAATATGCACATCCATTCTTGATAAATAAAAAAAAAGAAAAATGTCAAATAAATCTCCCTTTTCCACATTAATGACATGTTTACTTCTGCAGCTGCACATTTTACTATTTATAAAATAAAATACTTATTAAATTTGCATACATCAGCACTTCATAAATTTGTATACATGTGTGGTGTTCAAGTCAAAGTGGGACTTATGATGACATTTCTGGTAAATTGAAATAAAGGGAAGTTTTATAAGTGTGTTCTGTTATTCTGAGCAATCGATTTGACTTGAACACCCCTTGTACATTATGCACAATTAGCATTTTCTCTTTATATACATGTTTTAAAAGTTATAAACCTAATAAAAATATTTTATATATTGTTTTTTAACTAATTATTGATAATAATAATAATAATAATAATAATAATAATAATAATACAGTCAAAACACAAAGTATAAAGAGAAAAAAAAGGTCTCTGTATGTTTGCGAGAAAATTCTATTTAAAAATGGCGTGTTCATTATAATGTTTCAAAAATAATAATTTCCTTACGTGGCTGCTGAGGACGAAGCATTTTCAGGTGCTGAGTTTTAAGGAGGAAGTGGCTGATCTTAAAGGATATTAGTTTAAATGGAAATGTAGACCAGGTTGCAGATGGTTGCAGATCCCATTTTCCCTTGGAATCAGAACTGATTCCAGTTAATTAGGCTACGTTTACACTGCCAGGTCTCGATGCTTAATTCCGATTTGTTGCCTATATCTGATTTTTTTGACCGTCTGTTTACATGTTATTTCCACTATGACTCATATCCGATTCACGTGTTTACACTCGCCATACCATCTGAAACATCTCGCATACTTAAAGGGAGGTTCTTGCGCTGCACAGTAGCCAAGATAGAAGAAGGTGAAATATGCTTAACGCTAGCAATGCGATATATGCAAAGTTCGCGCATCATGGTTTTAAAACGGAGGAGGAGGAGAAAAACAGCATAATTGCAGCCTGCACATATGCTTTATTCATCAAATACTGATTTAATGTTATTTAGCCCAAATAAGCATTAACACAAGGTGGGGTGTGTGTGTGTGTGTGTGTGTGTTGGAGGGGGGGGGGGCATTGTTCTTTTCCTTTTCCATGTCACCTGCGATGTTGTAATACAACACACGCTTCCACCGGAGAATAACATTACGTCATTAAACCGCGAAGAAGTCGCAGTTTTAATGACGTACAGAACATAATGCCTCAGGAAATCCGATCTGTCTGTTTACACGACAATCACATTAACACATATCTGATTTATATCCTATTTATTTCCACATATGAAGGAGGCCTGAAACCGATCTCGAAATATCGGAATGCATGCATTTTTTTCCTGTTTACATGGACATAAAACATATCCGATATGTGTCACATATGAGCAAAAAATCGGAATTGGGTCACATTTACCTGGCAGTGTAAACGTAGCCTTAGTTACTTTGAAACTGGTGTGTGTTTATATGGGTTTATTCTGAGCCGAACTATCAGACTCACCGAGTCAGCGCTCATGGGTTAAGGGTTCTACTGTATATTAGTGAGGAAAAGGCGGTGAGTTTAGAGTTCAAGTCCAAATAGGCTTTTATTGTCATTTCAACCATAAACAGAACAACATTCCTCCAGGACCGAGGTACTACATACAACATAAATTTACAACATACAGTAATTTAACAAAAAAAATAACTGGCTAACTTAGAAACCTAATTAGCTGACTAGCTGAGACAAGACAGATTTACATCTTAAGTTAACAGAAAAAACTATCTAAATCCTATAGAAAAGAGAGAACATAAAAGTACACGTGCAAATGTGCAAACAAGAGCGACAAAGTGACAACATGACATTTTATAGAACCTGTAACATTCAGAGAGACACAAACTATAGTTACCTGCCAGAATTTGCCTTGGGAAATGTCATATATTTTCCTGGACAGATCGTTAAAAAGAGAGACAGTCCTGGAAAAATCTGGACAGGTGCCAGCTGTTATAGTGCTACGTGGATTTTCATAATTTCTCCAAATTAAATTATCTAAGATTCGGTTAACTTTGCAGCATCTTTGCCTCATTTGATTTCATTTTCCAAGTGAATTTTAGCAGACTTCAACACAACAGCTAGCATACCGACTATTAGCATAGCATTAAACATAAAATGTTCATCATCCGGGCACCTGTTCACGCCTCTTTCTTCATACCATTCGAATGGATTTGATTTTCAACACATATTTAATATCTACTACTAGAAATCTCATGCATAAATCTGATTTACATGAATATGTTTTATACATACACCCGGGTGCAGATGGCAGTCCGTGGCATTTATATCTGACCGGTTATGACTGGTAGGACTACAGTACATCCTGACAGCGTACAAAATAATACGTTCTCAGATTATACACATAGTCTTTCATAAAGTTTTCTCAATACCCGAGAGAGGTTCCATGTTCCAGCGGTGGTTATTAATAAGAGATAAAATGTCAGGTATCTTATAATGAGCTCATGCATTTTTCTCACACCATACAATCCATAATAAATATGTAATGTATTAAAAATAATGAATATCAAATGTTTGGAAGAGCATTACCATCTCAGAGTTGAGCTCATCAAATATATAATATTACCTCACTCCTACCTGTGCGATACATGAGCGATATACAACAGCGGTACAAACAAAAAATTAATATCAAGAGAATTTCCATGTCACAAGATGCCCAAAGTTCTGTTTATTGTACCTCCACTAGCTGGAATAAATCCTGAAGAAGCTGCACTTTATAGCATGTTGGCTAAATCACTAGCTGGCTCATAATAATTCGTACATTCCTGATAAATGTTCATCTGGTAAATTGGTCTCCCCTTTTTTTTTCTTCATCTGGTATTTTAAGGACAAATTAAGTTTTCAGAATAAATGTATAGGCCTTGGTCCTCCAGGGTCGAGTGTCCCCATGCTTGGTGGGTTTCCTTGGGTACTCCAGTTTCCTCCCACGGACCAAATACATGCAGAGTAGGCTACTTTCCAAATTGCTACAGTGTGTGGGTGTGTGTGCCCTAAGATGGATGTACCCTGCCTCATGCCTCAAGTCCCCTGGAATAAGTTTCAGGCCTTCTATGACCCTGCACTGGATGAGCACTTATAGAGAATGAATGAATAAATGTCAGGTCCACTTGAAAAACTTCATTAATACCGCCTATATGGTGAGGTTTTCTTTAATGAGATGTTTATTTAACTTTTATGGAAAGGAGTCTCCAGTGCAAGAGGTAAAGCTGGAGTTATGGATGTGACTCATATTAATGAACAGAAAGCCTCAGATCATTGCTTAGTGTCAGTGATTTAATTAGCATAAATTATAATGTAATCTCTTACATTAAATCCTCAACATTTATACACATCGTGAAAAAATACAGCATTTTATTAGCATTATGGATGAGACATTAAATGCACAAAATGTTATGAGAGAGTACAGGTTTTCTACAAACTGTGAATTTTAAAGAGAGCTGGGAAAGTGCCAGACTTGTGTGATGAAATAAATTCGAATCAACACAAAAAGTCTAAATTTGAAAATGTATGGAATGAATGATTTCGTATAAAGCCGGCACGATGGTGTAGTGGTTAGCGCTGTCGCCTTCCACCTCCAGGGTCTGGGTTCGATTCCCAGCCAGGTTCGATTCCTGTGTGCATGGAGTTTGCATGTTCTTCCTGTGCTTGGTGGGTTTCCTCCGGGTACTCCGATTTCCTTCCATAGTCCAAAGACATGCAGATTAGGCTAAATGCTGTTCCCAAATTGCCTCTAATAAGTGTGTGTGTGTGTGTACCCTGCAATGAATTGGTACCCTGTCCAGGGTGTACCCCGCCGCATGAGCTAAGTCTCCTGGGATAGGCTCCAAACCCCCTGCGACCCTCAATACAGGATAAAGTGATATAGAGTATGAGTAAGGGAGTGATTTCGGACAAGCCGACGTTATGGATGTGACTCAGTCCTCTAGACACTCTGTAAAAAACACATTGGAATATTAAACTTGAAAATAAAACATTTAAAATAATAAAAGTACACAAAGAAAAACTATGCATTTTTGATGCTCAGAATTGGGCTTTGCATGTCTTTGGACTGTGGGAGAAAACCGAAGGAAACCCACCAAGCACAGGGATAACATTCAAACTCCATGCACACAGAGGTGTGGTTTGAACCTGGCCCGGGAATGGAACCCGGACCCAAGAGGTGCAAGCTGACAGTGGTAACCACTAAACCACCCTCGTTCATCTCCTTCTCCTAAATCTCTTCCTCCTGCCTATTACCACCCCCTCTCCTCCTCAGCACACTCTACAAGAACATATTTTAAATTATCTGAATGTGATTTGCTCCTCCAAGAATCCCAGTGTGAAATATAGTCTAGGAGCTTTCAGGTCTGAATGCAAATCTCTCGCTCTCTCTGTGTCTCTCTCTACTGGATGCTATTTTAAGACTATCCAGTGACTTAGCATTCCACCTGGGAAGGCTGGATTCTCTCACCTCCATCTGAATAGGTTTACAGGCTTCATCCCATGATACTCCAGGTCAGAGAGGGATTGTGGGTAGTGGAACAGCAACCCTACTCTCTATCTATCTAATTAAATCCTTAGGGTTAGGAAAAGCTTCAAATCTCTGGTGGATTTTAATTCATCAGGTAAACAGAACTTTTTTTTTTTAGGAAAGTTCCACAGGGGTGCCTGACTGTGACTGATTATGAACATGAGCAATGTAGCTGAGGTCAAAGAACTGTGCATCTTCAGTGTTGTGTACTGTCATATTTGTTGTTATCCTTTGTAAATGCAAAAATGGCTTCTTATGGTTTTCCCGAGTTTAGTTACAGGGTTAATTTTAAGTACCACGCCCAATATTGTTTTAATCATGATCTGGATAAACAAGGGACATTCAAGTCAAAACGAGACTTCTTTATTTCTCTATATAATCCCCTCCTACACTAATGCACTTATCACGGTGTTTCACAAGTGCTTGGACACCATCAAGGTAGAAAGATTTCTCAGTATGCTGGAGCCACGACCTGAAACACTGGCCTCCCCGGAACTCCTTTAATGGGTCAAACATGAATGAATGTCTTGGAGGATGGTCAGGACTGCACGGGGGACGTGACATTAACTCCCAGCCGAGTTTCTGTTACTGTATGTGCTGTTGGTGAATGATTGTATGTACAGTTCACACAGATAGATGCGTCTCTTCCGAAATTGACGGGGTAACTGTTGATTTTAAAGGATCAGGCGTTCCAGATGATGAATCTGAGCCAAGTCTCAGTTTGACATGAACACCCCTTGTAAACGTGAATTAAACATAAGAGTTTAATTGTTTTATATCTTTCATTCTATGAAAGAAATTTTTATCGTAGCATTAGCTGTGCCACAGTTTATTATTATTTTATTTATTTAATATGTATGAAATTGCAAGTTAAATATTTTACCAATTTATACATGAACTTAAAAACTAAATCTACTGATCTTTGCAGTTTACTGCATTTTACTATTACAGATTTTTTTTTTATGTTAATTCCATAGATGACATATAATATAATGTTTGGTTTGAGGGAAAAGATAAATACTTTTACAATGTGTTGTGCCTTCTCATTGGAGACCTTTTATTGGAGAAATCTATCTGAACTTTCAGCGGTTAAGTAAGAACTGTGACATTTGGAGTCGAGTCGATCAGGCCTGTAGTGATATTTTATTATTAACACTCAGTGTGTAGTGTCTGGCGGGGTATGTGTAGTGCACGGCCGCACTTCCCGCTGTTTGACCGTCGGAGATTTTGAGCACTGATGGAGTTATTGATCATGCGCACATTAAAATGATGTCTGCAGCCCAGAACGCCAATGACAGAGGCCTCCATTAATCAGAAAATCGATAAAGAAGTCGAGGAGCCTCTGAGACTTGACAATAGTTTGGAGACCGGAGGGCCGAAAAGCTCCCATCATCCCTCTGTGCGTGACACACTCCCTCGGTCTTGCTGTATTTACACCATGCTCTGTCATTACAGTACATCTCTGCTCTGGACTTTCTTCTGTGCGTGTGTGAGTTTTGGTCATGTGACTCATTTTAGTAATATGCCACAGCTTGAGCCACACTAATTTCTTAACCATGACCACTGAGATTTCATTAGTGTGGAACCTCGAAAGCATAAAAAATGCTCCTTATTGGATATAGGAAAAAAAGTATTTAATTGCAAGGTTTCTCAAAGCTCTGATAGACTCATATACTCCCATGTATGTTGAAGTGCCCCTAAAACCACAATTTAAATCCTACCTTCATGCTCTACAGAGTTGAGCAACAAGGCAGGGGAGGAGCTTTGCTCATATGAGGTTACATTGAATTGAAAATCATTAATTAGCTTGTTTAAAGACCGGCCAATAAAATCAATCAATACAATAAATATTTACAGACATATAGACTTAGGGCACAACCTTTTGGTACACTCTGGACAGGGTGACAATCCATCGCACACATACACAAACTCAAACACTCATTCACACACTACGGGGCAATTTGGGAATGTCAACTAACCTAACCTACATGGCTTTGGAATGTGGGAGGAAACCGAAGTAATTGGAGGAAACCCACCAAGCACGGGAAGAACGTGCAAGCTCCATGCACACAGAAACGGGAATCGAGCCTAGCCAGGAATCGAACCCGGACCCTGGAGGTGCAAGGCGACAGCTCATTCTTTACTAAACTGTTAAATTGTGATATTTGGTTGAACCTGCAAAATAAAATTCAGAAATCAGGAAACTGCTTGGAGGCACAATGGCATAGTGCTTAGCACTCACATCTCTGGGGTCAAGGGTCGATTCCCATCCTTTGGAATTTGCACATTCTTTCCATGCATGGTGGGTTTCCTCTGAGTACTAATTTTCCCCCACAATCATGCAGATTAGGCTATTTTTTATTGCTTGTGTATGTGTGTGGTGTGTGCATGTATGCTCTGCGATGGATTGGCACCCCATCCAGGGTGTACTTCGCCTTGTGCCCGGAGTAATAAGTAACCTGGGATAAGCTACAGGTCCTCCCCGGAAACTGCTTCCCATCAGGGTTGGAGCAGTGACTCCACATTGTCCCACTGTTTTACCTTTCTTTACCACAAAACACATCTTGATTATTAAAACCAAAACTTCACTATCTAACCTGATGAAGAACTCCTCAGCAGGATCCATCTTGTCAGAGATTTTCATTCATCATGGATGTCACCTGAATCATTTTCCTCTACATCTTTTTTAAGCTCCTGGATTTTTTTTCTCTCCTGAAGTCAGATTGAATTGCGTTGTCCCAGCTGTAATTTGACTTAAGACATAAGCAATCACTCTTCCATCCCGTGGCACCGTGCACTGTTGTAATGGAGGAGTGCAGGATTGGCAGACTGACACCTGTAACCAGAACCTCAAATTAGAAATGCCAGGAGGAGAGGAGATAGGTCTGACGTGTCTCCAGAAACGAATCCCTCAGGAGGTCGGAGGGGTTGAGAAGAACAGAGATGTCCACTCTGGACTTAAACCATCACTCGAGTTGCCACAAAGTGAGTTTTTTTACAGTCTCTTTTTGTTTTTTGCTCAAACAACAGCGAGAAACTTTGCTGATTGCAGTGAATAATATCAGTCATTATCCTGGAGGCCTCCTACAGAGAGCAGCTGTTAAATTGTCACACGATTTCTCATGATTTATGCAAATGCACAGGTTTATCTGCGCATACATAGCTGCCAATCATCGTTAATGTGATTTCTAAAATCTGAAGTAGTTTCCATGGGAAAAAAGAGCAGTGAAAGGTTCAAGGTACATCCATTAGTTCTGTGAAACTGATGATAGAAACTTTGGTCATAACAAAGAGGGATGACTGACAGATGAGAGAAGAGCACCACGTTGTCGCTGGATCGCTTCCCATGAGACACTCAGACAAACTAAGACAAAGAAGAAGAGGGAGGGTCACACAGGAAATACTGACAGTATGTTTGGATCAGCAGCTCATGATTAATAAAAGCCAGGAACCTGAGAGTGGCAAAGTGCGTAGATGTGAGCAGCGGCTCCTTCGAGTAAGCTGGTACAACTACATAGCGTGGGTAGTGTGGCTCTGAGCCTTAAACTCCGGCATTCACTGGTGTTGTTACTCTGGACCCCGGACTCAGCTCTCAGGCTGCTTTTATAATGTGGTGGAAGCACGAGATCCATTCATTCATTCATTCATTCGTCTTCATCCATGCTGAATCGGGTGGCCCTACCCCTTCAGGCACCTGCCAAGGGAACCCCCGGAATAAGGGAGCACATGCCTGTCACTTGATCACAATATGCTATATATATATACAGTGGTGTGAAAAACTATTTGCCCCCCTCCTGATTTCTTATTCTTTTGCATGTTTGTCACACAAAATGTTTCTGATCATCAAACACATTTAACTATTAGTCAAAGATAACACAAGTAAACACAAAATGCAGGTTTTAAATGAGGGGTTTTATTATTTAGGGAGAAAAAAAATCCAAACCTACATGGCCCTGTGTGAAAAAGTAATTGCCCCCTGAACCTAATAACTGGTTGGGCCTCCCTTAGCAGCAATAACCGCAATCAAGCGTTTGCGATAACTTAACGAGTCTTTTACAGCGCTCTGGAGGAATTTTGGCCCACTCATCTTTGCAGAATTGTTGTAATTCAGCTTTATTTGAGGGTTTTCTAGCATGAACTGCCTTTTTAAGGTCATGCCACAACATCTCAATAGGATTCAGGTCAGGACTTTGACTAGGCCACTCCAAAGTCTTCATTTTGTTTTTCTTCAGCCATTCAGAGGTGGATTTGCTGGTGTGTTTTGGGTCATTGTCCTGCTGCAGCACCCAAGATCGCTTCAGCTTGAGTTGACGAACAGATGGCCGGACATTCTCCTTCAGGATTTTTTGGTAGACAGTAGAATTCATGGTTCCATCTATCACAGCAAGCCTTCCAGGTCCTGAAGCAGCAAAACAACCCCAGACCATCACACTACCACCACCTTATTTTACTGTTGGTATGATGTTCATTTTCTGAAATGCTGTGTTACTTTTACGCCAGATGTAACGGGACACACACCTTCCAAAAAGTTTAACTTTTGTCTCGTCGGTCCACAAGGTATTTTCCCCAAAGTCTTGGCAATCATTGAGATGTTTTTTAGCAAAATTGAGATGAGCCTTAATGTTCTTTTTGCTTAAAAGTGGTTTGCGCCTTGGAAATCTGCCATGCAGGCCGTTTTTGCCCAGTCTCTTTCTTATGGTGGAGTCGTGAACACTGATCTTAATTGAGGCAAGTTTTGCCTGCAGTTCTTTAGATGTTGTCCTGGGGTCTTTTGTGGCCTCTCGGATGAGTTGTCTCTGCGCTCTTGGGGTAATTTTGGTCGGCCGGCCACTCCTGGGAAGGTTCACCACTGTTCCATGTTTTTGCCATTTGTGGATAATGGCTCTCACTGTGGTTCGCTGGAGTCCCAAAGCTTTAGAAATGGCTTTATAACCTTTACCAGACTGATAGATCTCAATTACTTTTGTTCTCATTTGTTCCTGAATTACTTTGGATCTTTGCATGATGTCTAGCTTTTGAGGTGCTTTTGGTCTACTTCTCTGTGTCAGGTAGCTCCTATTTAAGTGATTTCTTGATTGAAACAGGTGTGGCAGTAATCAGGCCTGGGGGTGACTACAGAAATTGAACTCAGGTGTGATAAACCACAGTTAAGTTATGTTTTAACAAGGGGGGCAATCACTTTTTCACACAGGGCCATGTAGATTTGGAGTTTTTTTCTCCCTTAATAACGTAAACCTTCATTTAAAAACTGCATTTTGTGTTCAATTATGTTATCTTTGACTAATAGTTAACGGTTTTTGATGAGCAGAAACATTTAAGTGTGACAAACATGCAAAAGAATAAGAAATCAGGAAGGGGGCAAATAGTTTTTCACACCACTGTATATATATGTAACCCTCTTTATGTGCTCCTAAACGAGTCTCTGCGTTGTGTTAGGTTTATTAAGAAGAAAGGAGGACACCATCCTTTCTTGTGGCTGGATCGAAAGAAGGGCAGTTCTCTCTTTATATATCGCTTTCCCCCACATCAGGCCTCAGTTGACAAACAGGCAATCTTCTCATGAGACAATTTCTTCTCAATTAAACATAGAATGTAAGTACAGCAAAATACCAAAATAAAATATTACAAACGCAGCCACAGCTATATTCATTCAAATCCATCAACACAGTTCTCCCTATAACAACTAATGAACTACTAAAACATACAATATTTTCTATGTATATTAAAAACGAAAACCCCAAAATAACCAAAATAATGCCACATATCTTTCAATAAACATTCCATAAACAAAATAATTACTTCAAATTATGTGGATAGTTAACCTAGATAATACAAATATACAGATTACTATGGGCACAAAAAACTGCCATCTCATCTTCTCATAAGAACAAAACAACTGTGAGAGAAGGGGCCCCATCACAGAATTACTTACACAAAATAAACACAGCTCCCTCTAGTGTGTGGAAGCCAATATTACATCTTCCCTACATCCACCCCCTCTTTGAATGATGACGTCCCAGTCATCCACCAAATACATAAACCCCTAAGACAAAAAAGAAAGTCAGCTTAAAACCTTAAGATTTTCGTTTAAATGTATGTGCGGGGTGTGCATGTTTGTGTGTTGCTAAGGCAGAGCTTCTTCCCCTTCTTTACTTTAGCCTTTTCCAACACTTTCTTTCCTCTCTCTATTTTCTCCTTGTCACTTTCACTTTGGGGTGCATACATCTCCAAGCAGAGTCTATTTGGAGGCCTTCTTTCCTGCCCAGGATACCTCCGTTCTGGCACCTTAGGTTTGGAGGCTTTTGACAGTGTCTGATTTTCATGCATCTCCTTTTCACTCAGTGTCTCCTGCAACCGGTCCAAATAATTTTTTTCCTGCTTCCACAGCATCAGATGAATCCATGCTCATAGTCTGTGTTACAGCACTACTTTCCCTCACCTCTACTGTCTCCAATTCCACCTGTTCTGCATCAGAAACACTTGACCTGCTTTCACACATTTCATCAGTATCAGACTCTTCCTGAGTTGGATGAAACCTTTCCTTTGGGAAAACATACACTGGGACAGAAGATTGCGGTGAACCACTCTTTCCCTGTCACCGTCTTCAGCACGAACAACATACACTGGAATTGCTGGCTGTTTCTTCACCACTACACCACATAAATTCTTCCACAGCACCTTTGCTACCGTGACTGCCTTTTGGTCTTTTGTGGGGTAGGCCTGGGCAAATCGTGAGAAATGGTCGGTGACCACCAGAAGGAAATCCATACAGATGAGTTCCATAGGGGCGCTAATGTGAATGCTTACCAGCGGAGCCCTATTTCCAGCTGTGGGAGTTTTCCTCAGACAACATCTTCAAACTGCTAACACCAGGACTTTATTTCACCACACATTTTTGGCCAAAAGAAACGCTCCCGGAATAGACTTAGGGTGCGCTCAAATCCCAAATGGCCATCATGAAGACTTGTTTTAGTCAAAGGTCATAGTTTTTCTGGCAAGATGAGCTGAGCAATGGACCTTCCCTGAGCACTGTCTGTACAGAATTCCAACTCTGACCACCAAACTCCTCCACTCTTTTAGGAGAAGCAGTGTGTGTTTCCCAGTGTTCAACAACTCACCTCGTCTTGGCTTATGGTTCAATGTCTTGTAGTGTAGGATTGTACCAACAACAGGATCCTCTTTCTGGTGTCTCCTAATCTCCAGCTTTGTAATTGCAGGAAGTGCATCAGTTCCAGCTCCCTTAAATTGATCTTCAAGCTTGTTATCCTCCTCCATAAGCTCACCTTTCGTTGTTACAGTCCTGTCATCTTGTTTCCTATCATCCTCTCTCTACATCTTTTACTTGGACTAATGACTCCATCCTCTTTCATCTATGATAAGGCCTTCTTTACCTCCTGGTACTGTACTGAGAGGGGGGTATTTTTTGATAAGGGAGACAAAAAGGTTTTGGGTCTACCAGAGGTATCTCATGTTGCACAGCGGTGGTATGTCCATAGTTCATTGATGGCTTGGAGAAGACATCAGCATTTCACCTCAGTAAGCCCTTAAGTTGGTGCTGTGAATTTGAATTGTAAGTACTACAAGTTTCTCCTTATTTTCCACTGCTGCAACACCAAGATCAACTCCACATGTAACATTTTCAAACTCAGCACTGGTAATCTGTTGCTGACTTTGGCAAGAGGCAGCCACTGAGTTCTTTCCACATTGACCCTGACACACAAACTTGCTCTGGCATGGCATTTGGCAGTTTTCTCCCTCTTCAATGGCATTCTGGACCAGGAAAGCATCTGTAAGCAGGGTCCTTGGATTGATGATCACATCCTTCTCAAACAGATTCAAGAGACAGACTGGAACACACCTTTTTTCAACATCAGCGAGCAGCCTGTCTACCACAATGTCTTCTGGTACCCTTCTACGGGATTGGCTCTCCACCAGACTGTACTGGACTATACTGTGTCCTCTTTGGTTCACCCATCACTCTGCTGATAACATCCTGCTCCTTGCCAGCTCGTATGTGTATTCTGTGGCCCGCCTACTGTATTTGACCCACTTTGCCCTTTGGACATCATTGCAGAGTGCCACTCAGGATTAGTCAGCTTCACCAGCTGAATACTTGCACATTTCTGACTTGCTGTGTCTGTGTAAAGCTGGGTTGTTGTGCCGTCATCGCAGAGGCATGGATGTTTACTCTCTGCTGACCAGCCACATGAAAAGGTGAAGTCTGAGGTTGCTGTACAAGAATGGGTTGTTGTGGATACATACGTGCTCCTGCATCTGCTGGCACCATCATAGATGCATACACAGGTGTAGATGAGGATGAAACAACGACACAATTTGACTTTAGGGAGGATGTTTGATCATTGGGAGTTTGGAGTGCTTTAATAGGGTCTGTCCTTTGAAGAAACTCTGTTCCAGGAAAGACAGGAGGTGCTGGGCGCAGAAATGAGTTAGGTGGTTTCGAGTACAAGGTATTTGGGCCTGAAAAGCCGTTTGATGGCCAGGGACGTTAGTTTGGGGAAAAATGTCAGTTGCAGCAGGAGACTGCAGGCTATATGGAAAAGTGTATACACTAGGTGTCTGGATCATACTTTGATATCTAGAAATGTGAACATTAGGTGGCACTGTCAATGCTTGTCAGCTGGCCTTTTATTGCCAAAGTCTGTCGAAGCCTCATTGATATTGACATTATTGTGCATGACAGGTTGGGATGAAACAGTAGGCACATTTGACAGGTGTGGGCTAACTGAAGATATGTGCACGCAGTTTGTAAGACTACAACATGGGTCATCCAGAGATTGAGCCGGGAGACATGCATTCTGTGTGTGTGTTGCTAACTGTGATGTGTTTGGCCTGACAGACTGTTGGTGGTTATTAATGTACCTGGCTGGATATGTCCCATCTGACTTTCATTACTCAAATCAACGGACATGTCCTCAAAAAACCTGACAGTGTAAACGTAGCTTTAGTGATGTATCAAGAGCCATGGTATCCAGGGTAATGTCAGCATTCGACCAAGAAGGACGAACCACATCCAACAGGAGTAACTGTGTACGCAAGATTGTATCCACAAAACACAAAACCACAGCTGCCCAACTCACTGCAGAATTAAATGTGCACCTAAACTCTCCTGTTTCCACCAAAACTGTTTGTCGGGAGCTCCACAGGGTCAATGTACAGTACATGGCCGGGCTGCTATAGCCAAACCTTTGGTCACTCGTGCCAATGCCAAACGTCGGTTTCAATGGTGGCAGCAGCGAACAATGGGCTGTGGACAATGAGAAACATGTACTGTTCTCTAATGAGTCCACCTTCACTGTTTTTCCCACATCCGGGAAATTTACAGTGTGGAGAAGCCCCAAAGTACCACCCAGACTGTTGCATGCCCAGAGTGAAGCATGGGAGTGGACCAGTGATGGTTTGGGCTGCAATATCATGGCATTTCCTAGGCCCAATACTTGTGCTAGATTGGCGTGTCACTGTCAAGGACTACCGAACCATTCTGGAGAACCATGTGCACCCAATGGTTCAAACATTGTATCCTGAAGGCAGTGCCATGTATCAGGATGATAATGCACCAATACACACAGCAAGACTGGTGAAAGAGTGGTTTAATGAACATGAAAGTGAAATTGAAAATCTCTCATAGCCTGCATAGTCACCAGATCCAAATATTATTGAGCCATTTTGGGGTGTTTTGTAGCCAGGAAACGTTTTCCTCCACCAGCATCACGTAGTGACCTGGCCACTATTCTAAAAGAAGAACGGCTCAAAATCCCTCTGGCCACTGTGCAGGACTCATATCTGTCATTCCTAAGACAAAGTGTACAAAGTGTCCAATGCTGTATTGGCCGCAAAAGGAGGGCCTACACCAGTCTAATACCAGGCATTTCAGTTTCATTGTCCAGCCCCTGTGTGTGTGTGTGTGTGTGTGTGTGTATATATATATACAATGGTGTGAAAAACTATTTGCCCCCTTCCTGATTTCTTATTCTTTTGCATGTTTGTCACACTTACAGTGGTGTGAAAAACTATTTGCCCCCTTCCTGATTTCTTATTCTTTTGCATGTTTGTCACACTTAAATGTTTCTGCTCATCAAAAACCGTTAACTATTAGTCAAAGATAACATAATTGAACACAAAATGCAGTTTTTAAATGAAGGTTTACGTTATTAAGGGAGAAAAAAAACTCCAAATCTACATGGCCCTGTGTGAAAAAGTGATTGCCCCCCTTGTTAAAAAATAACTTAACTGTGGTTTATCACACCTGAGTTCAATTTCTGTAGTCACCCCCAGGCCTGATTACTGCCACACCTGTTTCAATCAACAAATCACTTAAATAGGAGCTACCTGACACAGAGAAGTAGACCAAAAGCACCTCAAAAGCTAGACATCATGCCAAGATCCAATGAAATTCAGGAACAAATGAGAACAAAAGTAATTGAGATCTATCAGTCTGGTAAAGGTTATAAAGCCATTTCTAAAGCTTTGGGACTCCAGCGAACCACAGTGAGAGCCATTATCCACAAATGGCAAAAACATGGAACAGTGGTGAACCTTCCCAGGAGTGGCCGGCTGACCAAAATTACCCCAAGAGCGCAGAGACAACTCATCCGAGAGGCCACAAAAGACCCCAGGACAACATCTAAAGAACTGCAGGCCTCACTTGCCTCAATTAAGGTCAGTGTTCACGACTCCACCATAAGAAAGAGACTGGGCAAAAACGGCCTGCATGGCAGATTTCCAAGGCGCAAACCACTTTTAAGCAAAAAGAACATTAAGGCTCGTCTCAATTTTGCTAAAAAACATCTCAATGATTGCCAAGACTTTTGGGAAAATACCTTGTGGACCGACGAGACAAAAGTTGAACTTTTTGGAAGGTGCGTGTCCCGTTACATCTGGCGTAAAAGTAACACAGCATTTCAGAAAAAGAACATCATACCAACAGTAAAATATGGTGGTGGTAGTGTGATGGTCTGGGGTTGTTTTGCTGCTTCAGGACCTGGAAGGCTTGCTGTGATAGATGGAACCATGAATTCTAGTGTCTACCAAAAAATCCTGAAGGAGAACGTCCGGCCATCTGTTCGTCAACTCAAGCTGAAGCGATCTTGGGTGCTGCAGCAGGACAATGACCCAAAGCACACCAGCAAATCTACCTCTGAATGGCTGAAGAAAAACAAAATGAAGACTTTGGAGCGGCCTAGTCAAAGTCCTGACCTGAATCCTATTGAGATGTTGTGGCATGACCTTAAAAAGGCGCTTCATGCTAGAAAACCCTCAAATAAAGCTGAATTACAACAATTCTGCAAAGGTGAGTGGGCCAAAATTCCTCCAGAGCACTGTAAAAAACTCGTTGCAAGTTATCACAAACGCTTGATTGCAGTTATTGCTGCTAAGGGTGGCCCAACCAGTTATTAGGTTCAGGGGGCAATTACTTTTTCACACAGGGCCATGTAGGTTTGGATTTTTTTTCTCCCTAAATAATAAAACCCCTCATTTAAAAACTGCATTTTGTGTTTACTTGTGTTATCTTTTACTAATAGTTAAATGTGTTTGATGATCAGAAACATTTTGTGTGACAAACATGCAAAAGAATAAGAAATCAGGATGGGGGTAAATAGTTTTTCACACCACTGTAAATGTTTCTGCTCATCAAAAACCGTTAAGTATTAGTCAAAGATAACATAATTGAACACAAAATGCAGTTTTTAAATGAAGGTTTACGTTATTAAGGGAGAAAAAAAACTCCAAATCTACATGGCCCTGTGTGAAAAAGTGATTGCCCCCCTTGTTAAAAAATAACTTAACTGTGGTTTATCACACCTGAGTTCAATTTCTGTAGTCATCCCCAGGCCTGATTACTGCCACACCTGTTTCAATCAAGAAATCACTTAAATAGGAGCTACCTGACACAGAGAAGTAGACCAAAAGCACCTCAAAAGCTAGACATCATGCCAAGATCCAAAGAAATTCAGGAACAAATGAGAACAAAAGTAATTGAGATCTATCAGTCTGGTAAAGGTTATAAAGCCATTTCTAAAGCTTTTGGACTCCAGCGAACCACAGTGAGAGCCATTATCCACAAATGGCAAAAACATGGAACAGTGGTGAACCTTCCCAGGAGTGGCCGGCCGACCAAAATTACCCCAAGAGCGCAGAGACGACTCATCCGAGAGGCCACAAAAGACCCCAGGACAACATCTAAAGAACTGCAGGCCTCACTTGCCTCAATTAAGGTCAGTGTTCACGACTCCACCATAAGAAAGAGACTGGGCAAAAACGGCCTGCATGGCAGATTTCCAAGGTGCAAACCACTTTTAAGCAAAAAGAACATTAAGGCTCGTCTCAATTTAGCTAAAAAACATCTCAATGATTGCCAAGACTTTTGGGAAAATACCTTGTGGACCGACGAGACAAAAGTTGAACTTTTTGGAAGGTGCGTGTCCCGTTACATCTGGCGTAAAAGTAACACAGCATTTCAGAAAAAGAACATCATACCAACAGTAAAATATGGTGGTGGTAGTGTGATGGTCTGGGGTTGTTTTGCTGCTTCAGGACCTGGAAGGCTTGCTGTGATAGATGGAACCATGAATTCTACTGTCTACCAAAAAATCCTGAAGGAGAATGTCCGGCCATCTGTTCGTCAACTCAAGCTGAAGCGATCTTGGGTGCTGCAGCAGGACAATGACCCAAAACACACCAGCAAATCCACCTCTGAATGGCTGAAGAAAAACAAAATGAAGTCTTTGGAGTGGCCTAGTCAAAGTCCTGACCTGAATCCTATTGAGATATTGTGGCATGACCTTAAAAAGGCGGTTCATGCTAGAAAACCCTCAAATAAAGCTGAATTACAACAATTCTGCAAAGATGAGTGGGCCAAAATTCCTCCAGAGCGCTGTAAAAGACTCTTTGCAAGTGATCGCAAACGCTTGATTGCAGTTATTGCTGCTAAGGGTGGCCCAACCAGTTATTAGGTTCAGGGGGCAATTACTTTTTCACACAGGGCCATGTAGGTTTGGATTTCTTTTCTCCCTAAATAATAAAACCCCTCATTTAAAAACTGCATTTTGTGTTTACTTGTGTTATCTTTGACTAATAGTTAAATGTGTTTGATGATCAGAAACATTTTGTGTGACAAACATGCAAAAGAATAAGAAATCAGGAGGGGGCAAATAGTTTTTCACACCACTGTATATTAGTAGAACCTCAGAACGTTCTCCAAGACGAGCAAAGATTTTTAAGAAATTTTTACTTGGAAAATGAGCAAGTCTTGGTTTATGAGTACCAAGTATCATGTATGACGCATGCGCTTCTTGTTTTGATGCTGAGCGTCACGTGCGAACGTCCTGCTTGGTCTTAGTGCGCTTCTCTTACTGGTATAATAAACATCCGTTCGCTCGTTTACTTTTTACTATATGTTTGTGTAAAACATATTTTATTTTGTGTCTGTATGCGTGTGTGTACAGCACGCGTGTAAAGCAAAAGCATGTCTCATTAGAGAGGTTAAAAATCCATTTTCTCTCTCTGTATCAGCCTACTCTTTGTGTCTGTGTGCACGCATGTCATTGGATACCGTGCCACACACACACACACACACCCCTCCTACTTTCGCCTACACAGGCACACTGTAAAAAAAAAAATTGTAAAAAAATGGTCAAATGACTGGCAGTAATGGCTGCCAAACAAAAACCATAAAATTAAGGTAAAATACTCTAGTTCATATTATGCTCAAAAACATTAAATTTACAGAAATTGTTATTTTATCTTTTACAGAGAAACACCATTATTTTACAGATTTTTCCTAAATTTATACAATTAAACACCTTCATTAAACGAACAGCACTAGAAGTTTAGCATGAAACACCATTATTTTACAGATTTTTCCTAAATTTATACAATTAAACACCTTCATTAAACGAACAGCACTAGAAGTTTAGCATGAAACACCATTATTTTACAGATTTTTCCTAAATTTATACAATTAAACACCTTCATTAAACGAACAGCACTAGAAGTTTAGCATGAAACACCATTATTTTACAGATTTTTGCTAAATTTATACGATTAAAGACCTTCAATAAAGCAACAGCACTATATGTTTAGCAGTGAAACACCATTATTTTACAGATTTTTCCAAAAATGGATATGATTTAACACTTCATTAAAACAGCACTAGACGTGTAGCAGCAAAATCTTTTTATTTTACAGTTTTTTCCAAGATTATTACAATCAAACACCTTCAACAAAGCAAACGCATTAGGCATTTAGCAGGGAAACACTGTTATTTACATATTTTTTCATAAATTGAAGATCAAACACCTTCAAACAAAGCAATAACACAAAACCCCTGATATTTAACTTATTTTTCATAAATTCCTATGAATACACATGTTCAATAAAATGTTAACACAAACTCAAGATTACAATATTTGTAAAAAAATAAAATAAAAAATAAAGTCTGTATAACTGACACAGTATAGGACAGGTATGATGCAAAATACAGTGAAAAGAAGTTCAGTTTTATAGCATTACAGTAAAATCCTAAAATGAAAAACATTGAAATATTTAGACTATTGTGCTATAACAGTGAAACATTCTCTCTCACAAACTTAAACATTGCTGTGAAATATCCTTGACTAAAAACCTTTGAAGAAATGAACAATTTCAAACAAGGTTCTCAATGTTCCAATTAAAGTTGGATTGGAAACTTTATTATAAATATAGTAGAATGTGGTCCCTTTTCTTTAACTCTATTGTTCATATATAATGTATGTGTACAAATAACTTAAACTTTTAGTTCAGAATCCTAATGTCTTAGTGCAATTAAGTCAAATCTAAAACATGGCAAAATGGACGGTCCAGTGTATCCAAGAAAGATCTTCTTCCAAACAGGCAGTAAAGAACTTGGTGCATTAGGGTGGATTGGAAGAGAGAAGAAAAGAACACATTAAGATCTTAGATTTAAAAGAAAAACGTTATCTGAGATTTGCGACAGACGAACGTGGCAGTATTAATAAATGAGTTTTGTTTACAGCAACAACAATAAGAATTAAAACAAGAATAAAAAATATCTTACAGTCATTGTCTCTTGAGCTTGCAGGTATTTTACATTTCAGAGTCTTCTCCTCTGTCCCTCAGAGACTGCTTTCCTCCTCACCTGTAGCTCAACAGCGAGTCTTCACTCCTCTGAATTTACACACAACCGTTTACCGGCTGCTGAGTCACACCACCCCTGCGCGCGCTAAACATTTGAAGGACGCCTGTTTCCCATTGGCTGGTTCATATCACGTTACGTCTGTACCTGAGCAATAAGCGTAGGCGTTTTTCCGCATCAGGTCCCGCCCTCACTCGCGCGCTTATTTAAATGCGCCAGTAATGAAGAGGTAATTAGAAAATCTCTGCCTTCGGCTGCTGATCAGGGAATATCTGAACATTTTGATTCATACACATTCACATTCAATACAAACTTAAATAATTCTTTTGATTGTGTAAAGCTGTTTTGAGACAATGTCAATTGTTAAAAGCGCTATACAAATAAAATTGAATTGAATTGAATTGAATTGATCAGCCAATCAGAAACAAGATTAGAATGTTCCCGCCTCCAGCTTCTGATTGGCTGTGGCAGTTAAGCAGAGAGTTCGTGGAATTTTCGCTAACGTTTTTGGTACAAAAATGACACCATAGTTCCCCTCATACAAGCTAAATATCAAAATGTAACTTAAAGCGATGCTTTAAAACAGCTACACAGTAAATACATTATCCTTGTGTCAGAATATGCAGGAATGCATTAAGAAAGCTGATGGCTAGATTGCCATGGTGATATTTCAGAACAACTGTAATACAAATATATATATTTTGATAAGTATCAGTCTCCTAAATTCTCTTCACATTCTTTGAAGGCATGAAGCAGATACTATAGCCTACATGTAAGTGATAATGTACAGTAAGAATAATCTTTTAAAAAGTCATGAAAAAATGCTAAACTTGCATCTAGAACTTAAATATCAAAGTATTATAAAACTAATATGATTTACCTCAAAATTACAAAGAAAAATAATACATTTTTAGTATGGACATTAACCTTTATCTAATGAGTTTTGTATTTAATTACAATTTATTATTGTAATTTTACATAAATTTACACGTAATTTACATAAACAGAAAAAACAGTAAAAATAATATAGTATTTTTACTGTTAAAAATGTGAAAAAAAGTAAATTTTTCAATATTGAAATAATACTTAAAGAAACAGTCGACTTCGTAATTTTACAGAGATTTGTATGTAGTTTAAAAAAAAAGGGAAAACTACTATAAAATTTGAAAGTTATTTTCCGTAAATTTAGGACTTTTTTTTTACAGTGCACACACACTTTTTCTCTCTGCTTTACAGAAACACTGCTCTGTCACGATTCTTTTCAAGGGTAAAGTGCAGGTTAATTTGTTTTATTTTTACTTTACAGGAGTGATACTTTTAGTGTGTAGCTCAATTGATTCGCATTAGAGATATTTCTTGTTTATTTTTCCAATAAAACAGTGTTTCCGTTGTGTGTGCACATGTGTTTGAAAAGAGTGAAATAAGGGTAACTGTGTAAGACGAGAAGGGAAAGAGAGGAGCTTACTGTAGATTCACACCTAACACACACACACACACACACACACACTCACACACAAACGCCTGCGCTCACAAACGAAACACTTATCTGTACGGATTAAATTTTTTAAGGTACTTTAAGGTTAATTTGTTTTATTTTTAATTAATATTTTGTGTTAATTATTTTCATGTATTTATTTTTTGGGGCTGTGCAACTAATAATTTGGTTTTCCATTATTTCTTATGGAAAAATTCGATTTGGTTTACGAGTGTTTTAAAATATGAGCCTCAACTAACTCATGTTCATTCTCACTGCATCCATAAATCTCCTCTTTGGTCTTCCCTTAGACCTCCTGGCAGTTCCAACCTCAGCATCCTTCTACCAATATATTCACAACCTCTCATCTGAACATGTCCAAACCACCTCAATCTGGCCTCTCTCACTTTATCTCCAAAACATCTCACATGGGTTGTCCCTCTGATGAACTCATTCTTGATCCTATCTATCCTTGTCACTCCCAAAGAGAACCTCAACATCTTCATCTCTGCTACAGTACCTCCAACTCTGCCTCCTGTCTTTTCTTCAGTGCCACTAGAGCATTGATGGTCTCATCACTGTCTTAAGCACCTTTCCTTTCACTCTAGTTGATACTCTTTTGTCACTTTTCTCCACCCATTCCAACCTGCATGTACAGTACCCACCTCTTCACCGTCTTTCCACACTCTCCGTTGCTCTGGACCGTTGACCCTAAATACTAAAAGTTCTGCACCCTCTTTACCCCTGCTTCCTGTAGCCTTATAATTCCACTTAGGTTCCTCTTATTTACACACATGTATTCTGTCTTGCTACGGCTAACCTTCATTCCTCTGCTTCCCAGAGTGTACTTCCATAACTTTAGATTTTCCTCCACCTGTTCCCTGCTCTCGCTACAAAGCACAATGTCATCTGCAAACACCATTGTCCATGGGGACTCCTGCCTAACGTCATCTGTCATCCTGTCCATCATCATAGCAAACAAGAAGAGGCTCAGAGCCGATCCTTGATGCAGACCCACCTCCACCTTGAACTCTTCTGTCACACCTACAGCACATCTCACCACTGTCTTACAGCTCTCATACATGTCCTGCACCACTCTTAAATACTTCTCTGCCACTCCAGACTTCTTCATACAACACCACAGCGTCTTCTCTCGGCACCCTGTCATACGCTTTCTCTTAATCTACAAAGACACAATGCAACTCCCTATTACCTTCTCTGTACTTCGCCATCAGCATCCTCAAAGCAAATACTGAATCCGTTGTACTCTTTCTACAGTAGGCATGAAACCATGTTGCTGCTCATAAATGCTCACCTCTGCCCTTAACCTACCTTCCACTACTCTTTCTCAAAGCTTCATTGTATGGCTCATCAGCTTTATGCCTCTTTATTTGCCACAGCTCTGCACATCTCCCTTGTTCTTGAAGATCGGCACTAATACAGTACACTTCTCCTCCATTCCTCTGGGATTCTCTCACTCTCCAAGATATTGTTAAACTGACTAGTCAGAAACTCTGACACCTCTCCCAAGCACTTCCATACCTCCATAGGTATGTCATCAGGACCAACTGCCTTTCCACTCTTCATCCTCTTTAACGCCCACCAGGGTTATTTTACACACCAGCATTCTGTGTTGTCTGGCTACACTCTTCCCTACCAAAACTTTGCAGCCACTGATCTCTTTCAGATTACAACGTTGATGGAAGATGTAGTGAACCTGAGTGCTCATACCTTCACTCTTATATGTCACCCTATGTTCCTCCCTCTTCTCTTCTTCTACTGCCATTTCCATCCTCTTTGAAAAGTCCACCACCATCTGTCCTTCTGCATTCCTGTCCTGAAGACCAAACCTGCCCATCACATTCTCATCACCTCTGTTCCCTTCCCCAACATGTCCAATAAAATGTGCACCAATCACCCCTCTCTCACCTCTTTTTTTTAATTTTATTTATAGTTTTTAGATTTATTATTTTTAAAGACTTTTGTTCTATTTTCAAAAGCCAAGTTCCTCTATATTCTATTTCTTATTTTATTCCATTATTTATTTTTTATTTTACTTTAAGGTCATGAGCGGTCATATAAGCATTTCACTGCGTATCGGACTGTGTACGTAATTTGTTTTGACATATAAATGAACAAATAGTCAAACAACAAAAAATATAACAAAACACTTAAACTCAAGCCAAGAAAGCAAACAAACAAAAAACAAATAAAATAGGCAGACTAACAAAAGATAAATCACACCCAAACAAATGAACTAAATTAATAAACAAAACAAATCACACAAATAAACAACTTGTGAAATAATGCATGAATAAATACATGTAAAATATATACAGTAAACACATACTGTAAATGAAACAATAGACAAAGCGCTAGAGGAAATCAAACAAATTACATGAAACAAATAAACACAAACAATTACGCAAGCAAACAAACAAATAAATCAATAAATCAATGAGGAGAACAAATGACACCGAAACAAAAAATGATACATGAAACAAACAAACAAGCAAATAAGTAACAAATAAAAGAAATTGACAAATAGATAACCAAATAAATACAAAATATACAGTATACATACATATGGAAACAAACAAACAAATAAATAAATAAATAACAGACAAACAAACCAATGAGCAACATAATATGTACCACATTCCTCTGATTAACAGAGAGCTTGATACCTAATGCGCATGTAAAATAAGTATCAGTTTACTGTGGTCAAGCATGTCAGCATACATTTGTCTTTAAAGTTAGGTTGTTTAAAATCCTTAAAGCTTAAGTGGCACAGATACATTCTGGCAACACAGCATAGGTCCAATGATGTATGTCCAATGCGTGCATATGTGGAAGATTTACTTGTGTGTGTTAACGGCAAAGTTTCAGACTTCAAACTGTGTATTATTATAAATTTTTACATATGTCAGGTAGAACAAAAGTTATCATTACTTTTTATAAAGGGTCAATTTTATCATTACCAGAATATGGGAATGACATCATAAAAATTTTAAACTCTCAAAATGAGCAAATTATTATACATTTTTCATAGAAACAACCAAAAAGAACAATAGAAGCATGTGGTCATTCGTTGCCTGTTTGACCCAGTTTCTCAGTAATTTTTTTTCTCAGTCATATTTGTATAATTGATTAAAATGAACAAAAATTCAGTTAATCATTTTGCCTATTTTGTGCAAAAAAAAAAAGAAGAAAGAATATCACTATATTCTGTGCAATTCTGAGCCGGTATATGTTTATTAAACAAAAAAAAAAACAGGAAAACAAATAATGGCTACAATTCTCTCAGCTTTAAGGGCTATACTCACTGGTTAAACATAACTGAAGTTAATAACAAGCAGATGACAGAACAATGAAATGAAACAATGAAAAGAAACAATGACAATGGCATTATTACATGGCACTGGCATTTAAGATTTTGACAAGTTAAGACATTGCTTATGAGTTATAAGACATCACTTATATCACTAATGATAAAGATATTTTACAAACGGAAATCCTGGAGCTACTTACACATTTATTAAAGTCATATTGTTGTCGTGCCGTGAGCCAAATTGCTTTTATACTCTATATCAGCATCTCTTGTCCACATACTGTACATTTATTGGTTGGAACTAACTGTTGTAACTAACTTTGACTTAAACAAGAAATGTGAAAGTGTGAACAAGAGAAAAAGCTTAAATTAATAGTTAATACGAGGAGTTAATACAAACGAACAGCAGCAAGAGGATATAAAAAAAACAAGGACAAGGTGCACATGTTTGGGAAAACCAAGAATAGAAGCACAGGGATCTTGTTGCCATGGGAACCTGTGACACAAAAGATAGACACAAGCTTGTAGCAATTTCTATTAATACAATGTTACGAAATGCTAGAGGTTAGAGGTTTGACCTTATTCCCAGGACTGAGTGTGTAACATTGAGCAAAAGTGAAAAGATATTTGAAGGTTGGATTTATACAAATATTTCAAGAAGTCAAGTTTGTTAAACACCTCTATATTAAAGGTACTTTTGCATTTTACGTGTTGATTTATAACCCGTTTATGTTTGAAAAAAAAAACAGTCACACACTTATTATTATTCACCAGAGAGTCGCTTGCTTTGGTTCTGCGCTTTAAACTCTTTACTTAAGAAATGTCTCTGAAAGTGATGGATGAAGGAAACCTCTATACTCCATCTCTATATTCCCTACATTTAGCACAAAAAAAAAGAAAAGAAAAAACTTCCCTTGATTTTTTTCCTTTCAGAAATGATGGACTGTGTGTTTCCTCACACACACACACACACACACACACACACACACACACACACACACACACACATACACTGCCTCACTCTAATCCTGCTCAGAAAAGTCAGTGTGTTTTGCTCCTGTAACCACGGCTGAGCTTTTTTTTTTGTTGTTATTTTTTTGCCCCTGTCATGGGTGAAACTGGATTACATCACCCCGGTCTCGGACGAGTAACGGCGCCTCAGCTAACAAGTGCTAATGCTCGCTAAATCCATCATGTGTGTCAGGATCCAGCTGGAGCCGGGGGTCACCCTCGCCATCTATCCTCCAGCACTGCGAGTGTCTCTCTGATGGATGAGGTCACTCAGAGGTATGCTACTTTTCTAGCCCGTCACATCCACACCCACACACACACACACACACAATGAGCCTGGTTGAAAATAAATGGCACACACTCTCAAACTGAGAAAAGCGGCTTTACACACACAGTATAAACACACACACACACACACTTTATCCTCATGGGACTTTAGTCCCAGAGGTAAATCAGGATGTTGCCTAATTACACATATGAACTCATCATCTTTCAGTGACGTAGAAGTATCAGAGGAGGCGTGGCTTTTCACTCTCAGTGAAAGAGGCGTGGCCTTTCAGGTTCAGTGAAAGAGGCGTGGCCTTTCAGGCTCAGTGTAGGAGGTGTGGCCTTTCAGCCTTTCAAGCTCAATGAAGGAGGTGTGGCCTTTCAGCCTCTCAGTCTCAGTGAAGGTTAACTCTACCCCTAACCCACTAGGCACAGCAGACTTTACAGCCTTGTTTAGAAATGAGCACACCTTTTTTTAGTTCTATATTTTTTGTGTAAAATCATAAATTTAAAATATCATTTGATTAATGCAGGTCTTGTTTTTAGGCAAATAAAACCTCAGATTATCATATACCTACAGGATAACATATAACGTTTTTCATCATGCCATTATTTATTTAACAAAAATGAAGCCAAAAGAAAAAATTTTTATAATAAGTACCAATAATAAGTACACCCATAGGATTAAAAGAGATACTAACCTTTGAACATGACTCTTTGTGTGTATAAAGTATATTACAGTCATGTTAAAAAATTAGTGCCCCCTATATTAATACTATGGGGTACTTAATTGTAATTATATCGGTAGAAGGATGCTGAGGTTGGAACTGCCAGGCAGGAGGTCTAGAGGAAGACCAAAGAGGAGATTTATGGATGCAGTGAGAGAGGACATGAAGTTAGTTGGTGTGAGAGAAGAGGATGCAGAGGATAGGGTTAGATGGAGGCAGATGATTCGCTGTGGCGACCCCTGAAAGGGAACAGCCGAAAGACAAAGAAGAAGAAGAAGAAGGGGTACTTAATTGTAATTATCGATACCAAGAGGATTTTAAAGAATAATCTCTCTCTCTCTCTCTCTCTCTCTCTCTCCCCCCCCACAGAATTTAAGGCATGAGCATGCCCTCTTTCACCTCACATCAGTCTCCCTTGCTGATTGAACGCTCTGTATCGAACACTGTTTAATGATATTCAGTACTCCAAGTTTCAAGAGCAATCAGGCTGAGGCTTCAGGTTGTACATCATCAATAATCAGGAAATAATGAGCAAATTCAGAACTGGTCATTGGTTAGTGATAAACAGTGTGCTAGTTATTCAGGTAGACTGAGATCTGTAACAGTCACTGTAACTGTTTACTGATACTGGAGACTCCTTCCATAAATGCTGCATTTGAAGATACCCTGAAGATACCGTGTTGATTATTTTTCTATAACTGCATTACACATAGTGTTTTATTCTTTACATATTGTGTATATCTTACATCACCTTACCCGAACTGTAGCATCTCACCATGTGAATTCTCCACTCCACACACACACACACACACACACACACACACACACACACACACACACACACACACTTAAACGCAGTGACTAATTAGGTCATTAGTTGCTTGTAAATGAGTCAGTAATAGACCTACACATGTTAATTTGATGTGATGTTAATCTTTGTTAAAGATTTTAGGAGCTGAAATTGTTATTTAAGACGATTTCAGAATGTTGTCCTGTGTTAAAATCATCCAGGCAGACTAAAAGGAAATTCAGAGATAATGCATATCCGAATAGTAGACTGCATGTGTGGGAGTGTATGTGTGTGTGTGTGTGTGTGTGTGTGTGTGTATCTGTGTGTGGCGAGCACCAAGGCTAAATCCTTTTGTGTAAAGTCTGATAAAACTCGCCCAGCTGTCTATCTATTCTCCTCCTTCTTATCCACTCACCAATCATCACAGCAATCAATCACTCCTGACGGGGTTTTGGGAGATGATGGAGAGAGGGAGATCATCTGCTTTCGCTCTCAGGGATTTTTAGAATGTTCTGGAGGGTTGGCGAGTACAACGCTCTCTTAATGATAATAATACGCTTCATTGATACACAGTACAGCACCATGCTCATACATAAGGTCATATTAAAATTTCAGAAGAAGAAGAAGGAGGAGAAGAAGCATAAATAACACATGAAAAACTAAATAATAGATCAAACTAATGTCCATGGCTGAATTTTAGACATGTAGGAGAATCAAAACAACCACAAAGGAAGTACAGGCGAATTTACCCTTTACAGTTCCTCTATAACATGTTTGTTTTATTCTTATCTTTCAGGTTATTAGACCACAGCAAATTCGATCCATTACCTGCTTTTCAAAGTGCACAATTACCGAATGTAGACCATCTGTTGCTCGGAGAAATATATTGGCACCCCTCTACGTCGTCCATCAGTGGAAAGGGACCACCGCTGAGCAGATGTTACTCAGACGAGCAGGCAGCGTTTTATCCGCTCAGGGGAAGATGCTGAAGGACACAGTTTACTTTCCATCATGTGATTGCCCTCTCTGCATAAGCTGAAACACCCATGAAGACTGAAATCACCAAGTGCATCTGTCAGAACTCCAGCTCCTGGCCGGAGGTAATCTATATCCCATGAATCCTGAACTGCAAATTTGTTGTTGTTGTTGTGCAGGTGATCAATCCAAAGGGATATACTCAATAGTAATTTTGAATGAGTAAAGATTGTACGTGATGTCGTGCCAGTTGAGATCCATGGCTTTCTGAAACACACTACATGGTGATGAGATGGTAAATACAGTCATTTAGACACTGGTAGACTACAGATCGATCTGTAGTGGCATTGCCTTTATTGCCAGACTCTGTGACACTCCAAGGTTAAGATTCGGTTTCACTTGTTTCCTCAGTATTTAGTAGCATCATCATTACAGTATATATAAACACAGAAGTCTAATGTTGGATGAGTGTTGGAATATAGTTGTAACAACACCGATGTCCACCATCAGGACAAAGTTATTTTTGAAAGCTAGAATGACTTTGATAAAATAACTTTGAGATAGCAACCCAAACACAGTGTTGCAAATACAATTGTCCCTTTTAATTGAGCATTTATGCCAATTCTCACATCATCCGACGATGTGCATGCCCCCTTTCATTTCTAAAAGGGTTTAGAATTACGACTGGGACAAACACAACAGCTTTGGTCGTATTTTATGTCACACATATATTAGTGGTGTAATGTTTCCTCTCTGTTGCATTTTCTTTCAGAAATATTATAGTAGCAGTACAGTGGGGTAGTGGTATCATTACGTCCTGGTTAGGACTGTGGCCTCGCACCTCCAGGGTTGAGGGTTCGATTCCTGACTCGGATCTGTGTGCAAGGAGTTTGCAGGTTCTCCCTGTGCTTGGTAGGTTTCCTCCTGCTACTCTGGTATTCTCCCTCAGTCCAAAGACTAGCAGATTGGGTTAATTGGCATTCCCAAATTGTCCTTATGCGTCCAAACTGGATCACAGCTGCTTTCACAGAACTGATATCACATGTTAAGCAAGTTTTTCTTTACTTACCCACTGACACTTACCCATTTGCTGTATTCTGATATTTTCTGTATTGTCCCATTGTTATGTACGTGCATTTACTGACTTCAACAGCATGACCCCTAGTGGTCCAGTGGTATACACACACAGTGCTCAGACTTCAAGTTTTGCTCAGGCCATTGGTTTGGTATTTAAATTGTATTGAATATTCATTGTTTCTAATTGTTTTGCAACCATGTGTTAGGAGCATTCGCTTAATGTTATCCATCAGCATTATCATCATCATCATCATCATCAATATCATTATGTAGTCAATGATGTTCTGATGTTATTTTATCAAATTCAATTAAAAGAAAATTCAATACCAACATTGTCGCAATTACTGTAACATTGCCAAATTAACACTTTGACAGACAAAAATTCCTTCTGGCATAATAGTTATTTCTTTAAGCTTAACAAATTCTGCAGGAAAATCACTCGACCTTTGAGCGAAGAGCTGCTATAAGATTCTAGGTTTAGTCACCTGATATGAAGACTGAATACATTTGTTTCCCAATAAAATTATGAGTAAACCTAAAGTCAGCTTATTCTTTAACCTCATAGTTTTTATTTTTATTTAACAAATTCTAATGCAGCATGTATTGTACCAAACGTTTCTATAACTAAGAAAAATCTCTTCGACTCATGATAATTTTGTTTTAACCCAACTGGTTATGCATTATGAATGGACTTTCACTTTGAATGCATTCTTTTAAATGGTCTTTGTGTGACATCTCTTAGCCTTCAACTGCCCTATTCTTCCGCCTTTACATATATACATTTATTTATCTCCTATACTACTTATCCTATACAGGGTCGCAGGAAGCCTGGAGCCTATCCCAGGAATCTTCAGGCACAAAGCGGGGTACACCCTAAACAGGGTGCCAATCCTCCACAGGGAACACACTGATTCACACACTACAGGAAATTTGGAGGAACCCACCAAGCATAGAGAGAACATGGAAACACCACACACACAGACCTGGGAATCGAACCTTTGACCCTGAAGGTGCAAGTATGTGCAAGGCAGTATACTGTATATATGACACCAGTGTATATTCAAATCCATTCATCCATTCCATTTAGAGGCCAAAGGGGACCATTGTATTTATTCCATATTGTAAAACCATGATAGGACCTCCGGCTCATTCATACACTATGGAAAATTTGGAAATGGCAATTAGCATAATCTGCATGTCTTTGGAATGTGGGAGGAAAATAGAAAACCAGGAGGAAACCCACCAAGCATGGGGAGAACATGCAAACTCCATGCACACAGACTTAACATAGGAATTAAACCCAGGACCTGGAGGTGTAAGGCGACAGTGCTGACCAATAAGCCAGCATGCAGCCATGTATATTGCTATATAATGAAATAAACACCAAAACACCAAAAACACCAGCATGTTCTAGACATATACGTATGTATAAAAAACATGTTGTTAAATTTAACCCATTTAATATTGTAATAAATCTGGCAATCTTGAACACTTGAACTGTACACTAGTATTTTTATCTGTTTTAAAAATGTCCTGACCATGTGCACAACCTGACTCTTAATACAAGGAATCAATCATTTAAATTTTTTTGTGGAGACGTACACTGATTAAACACATTCTCACAAACTATTTTTATGTTTGTTCCTGACTGTTCTCAAATTGTGTCTGTCCTCAACCTACACAGTTTTATAAACTTTTATCAATGATCTCGACAGTAGATAATTAGCTGCGGCAGTGTGTAAAAAAGTTCAGAGACAGTAAGCGCTACCGATAAACCAAGCGGACGTATTGAATTTTCCCCAACTCAGTATCAGGAAAGTCTCGGGCTCCTTAAAGGATCGGCTCAGATCTCTTCATCTGGGCTGATATTGGACCCAGCGACGAGGTCACAGCACACTCAGTAAGGGCCACAGCAGCGACATACAGTATAAACTTAAATATACATTATTTTCTCATTACATTCGATTGACACCATGCTCATTCCGGCAGCCATAATAACAGCGGCGGCACTTCTGGGTTTGTTTAGAGAAAGTGGAGCTTTCAGAAAGCCTCGGTGTTCACATGAATGTCAGTATACCAAACTTCACACACACTCTACTAAAGGACAGCTACACAAATTCCAATCACTCTGAGCCACAGTAGGTATGGAAATGTGGTTTTATATGATGAGATGTTTGTGTTTGTTTGAAGAGACGGGGAGCCGTGCGGGAGACGAGAGCCGAGCTGTCGGGGAATTACACGCTAGAACCCAAATCCACCTGAAATGTGTTTACCTAGGAGTGTGTATCAAGATTTGTCTGTCTGTGTGTAATCTTCTATATTCAGACCCCATGATGTTTATTCTACAGCGTGGCCTGATAGTCACAGTACGAAGGGAAAATAAAGATTTTTTGTAGTGACATGTATGTTTATTTACAGAACATCCTCTAGCCGTCTCTTACACTCATGATGAACTCGTGTTAACACATCAGGTCTTATGTACTGTATGTACATGAAGGTTTTGATTGAAGAGATTACTATGCTCCTGTTTACATTTAGCAAAAACTCATCTATAATATAAAAGCATTTTCAAAAGTCTGCACCACCTCTTTTAATTGTATGTGTTTCTCTGGGAAAAAAATCTGATCATTGTGGGTCTTAGTCAGTGTTGGGGGACATTACTTTTTAAAGTAACTAATTACATTACAAAATTACTGTCTTTAAAAAGTAATCAGTTACATTATAGCATTACTTTCTGCTAAAAGTAATTAGTATTGGCACTGTTATTAGGTTTCCGTCTTTCCGCGCGTCCATCCTCACATAGTCAGTCCGTATACAGTAGGTGAGATAGGGGTATAACAGCAGGATTAACAGAGGGGGGCGGGGCTTGTAGGACGACTTACACACACACACTAATGCATTGGGACTGCTGTCTGGATTACATACAGTAAATTGTCTGAATAACAGATTACATTTTTTTTAAATAACTAAATAACTGAGTACTTAAACGGCAGACCTAACACGTTATATTACTCATTACATCAAAAAAGTAATCCAAGGACTCTAACATTACTTTGTAACACGTTACACCCAGCATTGGTCTTAGTATTAGGCAAATACAACCGTGGCTGAACAATAACATACAACTTTTTTCACTGTGCCATTTTTATGTTTAACAAAAATGTAACCAAGATGAAAAAATAACTAAGCACCTCCTTACTCCTACCACAGGATTTAAGATGGTAATTTGCACCCCAGTGCTGCTACTCATCAGCCCGTAAATAATTGACTATCAGTAGGTGTGCAGACTTTTATAAAAAAAAACAGAGGTTTTGGCAGTTTCTTGTTATAAAGCATTCCTGTGTGTTTTACAATGCCAAGAGGTACAGGAAAGACATAATCAATGGTTTTAGAGAAACAGTTGTTGTTGCAAATCAATCTGGAGAGGGTTATAAAACTATTTCCAAACAATTTGGAGTTCAACATTCTATGGTGAGAAAGATTATTCACATGTGAAAAGCATTCAAAACAGTTGCCAATAATCCCAGGAGTGGATGTCCCAGCACATTCACCCCAAGGTCAGACTGTAGAATGCTCAAAAAAAAATACAAAAGCCACAAGAGCTTCATCTCAGAACCTGTGGGCCTCACTGAGCATGTTAAATGTTAAAGTCCATAAGCACAATTAGAAGAAGACCGAACTGAAGATTGAATTGCTTCAAAGAGTGCAAGGAGAAACTTCTTATGTTACAGAACATGAAAGCATGATTCAAGTTCACAAAACAGCTTTGGCATTAATGTTCAGCACCATGTTGGAGGAAAACCAAATAGCATTTTAGCAGAAACACCTCCTACACACTGTCGAGCATGATGCTGAAGGGGCAATGATTTGGACTTTTTGCAGCCTCTAGACCTGGGTTCCATGAGTCACTGATACCTCATTTCCACTACACTGGTGCTGGTGCCAGGTCCGCGTTTACACTAGACAGGAGCTCAGCGGGAGCTGCATAATAATACGTCACAGGCCACGCCCACTAAACTGAAACGAACTTGCCCGAAGTCAGTTTACTGGTTATTCTCCAAACTATGAAAATGTATTTCAATATCCAAAAGCAGTTTATTCGACATGTTAAAACCGCTGAAAGAGTTCCACATAGACAACTAGCTTATTCACTATTTGGTCGGTTGTTCATGTGAAGCCTGCGACTATTAGTTCTTCTCTTATTTCCTCATACACTTTCCAATTTCTGCTGAATCTCGGCTGATGTCCAAATTGTTAATAGCGCTGTTGTTTCGTCCGCGCTCCACATTAACGGATTTTGCGTCTCCGCCATTTTTTTTAGCGCTCCCTATAACTCCGCCCACCGCTCGTGACCTCACGGGTTCTCGCGACTAGACCAGCCGGTGCCGCAAGCACCGGCACCAACTTTTTTCTGTGGAAAAGCTGGTTCCAAAACTGGGAACCGGCACGGGAACCAGAGCAGTGGAAAAGGGGTATGAGTCGACCATGAACTCCTCTGTACACGAGAGTGTTCTATGTGGCAAATGTGAAACCGTCTGGCTGACAGCTGCTTGGTTGGAATTGCAAAAGGGCACTGATCTAAAGTAGGGTTGTTCCGATTCCGATACTGGTATCGGAAATGCTGCCGATACCACAAAAAAAGCTGGCATCGGAATCGGCGAGTATTTGAGTCCACGTACTGATCCGATACCATTTTCCTAAACATAACCTCTTTATGCCCACTAGCTTTGCTAGCTTAGCTTACTTACAGAGTGTCACGGCGTGCGCCTGTGATGGGCGTGCGCCCAAATTGATATCGATCCTCGCTCACTAGTTAGGCGGCCTCCCCACCCTTTAGGTATGTGAAGTAGCAGGGCCGCAGAATCAGGCAATGGCCCATGAGCTATCAGCGCTATAAAACACAGCGGGGAGTGTAGCTCGGGGTCTGACTGTTGGGAAGCTGGACTTTGCGATGCGGTGGATTTTATGAGAGACAGTGGCACAAGAGACTTAAAAAAGGGGGGGTGCCTTTGATCTCCGCGAGAGGAGCGCGTGAACGAGCTGCACGAGCTGCGCGAGCTCCCGCGGCACCTTCACTTCCGCGTTGAGCCCGCCTTCGCATCCCTGCCGCTGAAGGGGAATGTTTCATGGTGTCGCCCGTGCACTAAGGTCGAACCCGTTACACAGGGCTAGTAGAAATATTATATATATATATACAAAAGGTGGATCTACAGTAGAAGCTACAGTATTACATCATGAGATTCCTCAGTATCGCCCACAGGATTTAATTTTTTACTTTTTTTTTTGTTGTGTTTTGTTTGAGGTTGTATTTGCCTAATACTGAGACCTGTTATGATCAGATAATTTTTATTATACACCTAGAATTAAAAGAGGGATCACTAACATTTAGGCATGTTAACATTTTTATGTTTCCAAGATCACATTTAGGAAGTTTCCAAGAGTCTATGTTTCTGGGACCCTAGGGTTCCTTCAGCTTTTTAAAGATAATATATTCCCAGGAAGGCCATATACAGTACTGTAAACTAAAACTCAATACTGTACCCTTGGCCCTAGGTTTTGACTTTGTATTCATTACACCGTTTCACCTTTATATGGAACAAGTCTCTCAAATGTATTTATGTATGACACATCACAAATAATGCAAAATACGCTGAACATGTAGGAAATAGTCGTTAATACCCATCATCTTTTCTAAGGACAGGTATGGATAGAAAAAAAAAGCCCCCAGACGACATTTAACTCCAGTCGCTGCCACACAAAAGTGCCAGTCAGCTCTGGCATAATTGCTTCTCATAAGGCAAATTTGCTTTTCCATTTTGGCGATAATGAAATCAAACCTGATGTGGTGGCCCAAATGTCACCATCCAGATCCTTCCATTTGGTTCTGAGCATCTGAGCAAATACTCTGCATCGACTGATCGAGTTCCATTACAAAAAGGCTTACGGAGCTGTAATTACCCGCCAAGAATTTCATCTGTGAAATGTTATGCTAACATGCAGAAACATGGTTTAGCATACGGCAGATACTGTATCCTTTGGTTTCGTCAACCCTATGCACATTCCGTAGCCGATCAAACACAGGCTACTGTTGCAGTAGTAGAGAATACTGTAGGTATGATAACAAGGCATGGCCAAGCAATGATTCCCTCAATTTTTGAATATCCTTAAGCTAATCCATAACATCATCACATGGTAACTAGCTAATGTTGTTGTAGCTGTTGTTATTGCTAGTATTCTAAATATTTTAAAATGTTAGATAGCTTATAAAAAATTTATAAAACTTGAGAACATTTCTAAACAGAAGAAACTTTGGGGACTTTCTATAAAATGTTTCATATGTTAAATTAATTATTTTTTCCACATTACCTAGCGTGTGAACAACCAGAATGTATTTACAAATGTACAGTATAATAAAATAACAGATGATAAAATCTAAAACATGCAAAATCGTGAACATTTAAAACATTAAGTTATTTTTCAGATATAAGCGAAGTAGCTTACATGTAAAATGTAACATTAATGTAACATTACCTACAGTAGTCCATAAAACAACCTCCTCATTACACCTCCTCAGTCCTTATATGGTAATACTGTACTTCCTCTGGCTCAGCGAAAGCCTTTTGTTTCGTACATGCTAAAGTCCTTCCTATGTCTCTGGGTCTCCATAAGACTAACTCTTTCTGTTCTCCCCCGAGCATGATGATGACCCTTGTACCTTAGTAAAATATTATACATGACACAAGGTATTTAGCCGAAAAATAAATAAACCACAGAGAACATTCAGGCACATGGTGCACCCCTCATCTTCAAAACTTAACATCTAGCTTGCAAACATTTTAAATATTAAGCATTTTTCTTTAAAGATTAGCTAGTTTGAGAACTTTAACAAGTAACAAGTAATAATAATAATAATAATAATAATAATAATAATAATAATAATATGTGTGTAATATAATACTATATATATAATAAACTGATTCAAGTGAGTGATCAGAGCCCTTTATGTGTGCTGATGATGTGTTCCATATTTTTGGCACATGACTGTATCTACATTTATTTAGTAATACAGTATAATGGAATAAAGGCAATACAGTATAGTTCCACTGATTTCGCTCCCTTCACGCACAGTGTTGAATTTTCTTCAGCAGGTTAACTGGGGTGAAGCTGAAACACGGTGCCCAGAAGATCCACAGCAAAGTAGCATGAACACCAAAATCAGGAATGCACTGGAAAGGATTCACATTACTTTATGCGTTATTTTATACTTTTATTAGCCGAGTGGTGACATTTGGCTCCGATCTTAATGAGACGTTCAGGGAGGACGGACCTGGCACAGCGTAGCCCGAGGGCTCGTTTCCTCCACAATCACCACACTGAAATATTCCACCAGTGTTCTGTTCGATAAGGCCAAATATGCACCGCGGCTCCGAGCTGGAGGAGAAATAGCAGCAAAACCATTAAGGGGAAGAAATGGAAAGCAAAAAAGCTCAAGGACATTGCTTCTGTGTCTTTTTAAGGTTAAATCCTGTTTGCTGCGTGCCAGAAAAGAAAAAAAATCTACCACATCGTTTTGTTAAGGTTAATTCCCGACGATCTGCGACCCTGAAAATATTCAAGGTTTTTGTCTAATAGTTATTTTTAACATTATGTACAGTTCAGAAGGTTTGTTTTATGGATTTAACGGGAAAATGAGACACAAAGTCAACTAGTTCTGATGCTGAAAATGACCAGGAGAAAAACAAGAGGTCTTCAGGACAAGGACATCCACATTGAAGCAGATTAAAGATGAAGATTAAATAAACAACCAGTCGTTTTTTTTAAACAAAACAAAAAACACAATCTCTTGGCCTGCTTGATTGAAAACTGAGTGATGGTTTACTGGACTTGTGCTAGTTTCAGTTTGTCTCTAACAAACACCATGTTCGAACACAAGGCAGTACTTGGTGTTCTTATAGAGAAACCTTTTTTTAATCAACATCAAAGATTTCACTCCTTACATTAAAAAAAAAATCTATCTTTCAAATTATGTGTTAAAATTTAATTAAAGTCCAAGATAAATGTTCTGCACTTCATGATTAGGGTTGGGTATCGTTTGGTTTTTTTTCGATACCGGTGCCAAATCGATACTTTGAAAACGGTACCGGTGCCAAAACGGTGCCTGAACCGGTACTTTTAAGCCACAAAATTATAGTGGATGACTCAAGAATGAATTTATATTGAACAAAAATTTTTATGGTTAAAATTGAACAATATATTAAAAGTTTAAATTATATATGAATATGTAAGCTTCAAATTTTAGCAATTCTTTTGCAGAAATTTCACCATATTTGCGTTTTCTGGCAAAATACGACACCTTTCCTGACTTATTGCCCTGCACAGGACATGCATAGCCTTCTTTACAATGGTAAATGTGGTCACTGTTGTAGTACTACTAGTACAGGCTGGAAAGCCATAATTATAAACAGAATCCATGTTACATTAGTTTTTTACAAATCGTTTGACTATTTGTTAGCATGAACGCAAGATTTGCATTTTGCTATTAACATTACATCATCCTACTACTAACCTGCGGAAAGGCTGCTGTCGGCATCATAATCGGTGACTCCTTTTTGCTACGGTTGGTGTGACTGGGACTGAGGGTCGTCCACACTGAGTGCCAGCTGTTGTCCACAAGCTGTCAAACACGGTGCCTCCCTCTGCTTTTACCTTTATTCCGTCTGCCCTCGAATGTTTCATTAGATTTAACGTGTTTCCCTCTTTACACGCAACTGCTGTGAAACACTCGCTGCACGTCGCGGTGCCGGAATCCTTTCTTGTGAAATACTGTACAGCCACACTTTCGACCGTTTAGTTTTAGGCATTTTAACCAAAGTTTAATTTAGCATGCTAAGATAGCGGTAGACCGCCTGCTGCCGTCAGAGCGAGTGTAACGTTAGTTACTGCATTCACGCGCATCTCGGATGGTCTCTCATTTCCTGAAGATTTGTGCTTTTAATTTTTTTTATTTAATCTAATAAACTACAAAATATATGAATCTAGAGAACAAATATTTAAATCGACAGTTCAGGCATTTAAGTGGCACCGAAATGAGGCACCGAAATTCGCGTTCTGTTTCGGTCCGGTACATACCGGTTCTATAGGTACCGGTGCCGTATTGGCGCCGGTTTTCGGTACCCAACCCTATTCATGATTTAGTCATTTGTTAATAATATCTCTAATGAAACCTTACATATTTATTTTTACATTTCATTCTTTTTAGGTTAAAAAACATAGTTAATAATTCACTGCTGAGCATAAATAAGTACACCCCAACAGATTTGTAAGAAAACCTTTACTTTCCTCTCAGAATCAACATTTTCTATGAGACACTAAAATACTCCCACAAATGCGTGCCATTGATTGAAAACAAGATTTGTTCATTTGCACACAGCAACTGAAAGTCTTAGGGGATGGCTACATTTTAGACAACAAAATTCTAATTAACAAGAATTCAACTACAGGTGAGTCTAATTATTCATTAAACAGTTGATTAGGAGACAGTTGGTTATAAAAGGGCTTCACTTACGTAAACAAGGAATACCCCTTCCCATTTTTGCTGTCAGCAATGGTACCACATGGAAGAGAAATGTCACAAGATCTGAGAAGGACAATAATTACTTTACACAAGAAAAGGTGAACGTTAAAAGAAGATCAACAAAGCTTTACTTATCAGTCAGAATACTGTAGCAAAAGTGATATAAAACTTTAAGGAAGATGGAAATGCAATCACTTCACAGAGACGTCCAGGCCATCCATGGAAGTTAACACCTCGTCAGGAGCATCTTCTGATGAGGATGGTTGAAGAACATCGCCACACAAGTTCTCTGCAGTTAGCTAAAGAAATACAGTAGAAAGCCAAACAGGGGTGATTGTTTCCTGTGACACAATATGGTGTACAATGCAGAGGAATGGCATGCATGGGTGTTGTTCACGAAGAGAGTCTCTCCTAAAGGTCAGGCACAAAATGTCCCACCTAGAATTTGCCAGGGCCCATGCTGAAAAAGAAGAAGACTACTGGGACTCTGGAGTGATGAGACCAAGATAAACGTTTTTGTAAATGATGTCTTCAAAACTGTATGGCGTTGCCAAGGTGAGTAGTACCAAAGAAAAATACATGGTGCCTACAGTGAAACATGGTGGTGGCAGTGTCCTTCTGTGGGGCTGCATGAGTGCTGCTGGTGTCAGGAAGCTGCATTTCATTGATCTATCATGAATTCACAGATCATGAAAACCATGAACTGATCGCTGAAGTCATGGGCTGATCACTGAAACTGTACGCATTGCTGCTGCTGCATTTGTATGATTAAGTTGAAATGCTGCTGAAGATTATTTATAGGTAAAATGCTGTTCAGAAAAACAATCATTCATCAAGCATCTATACCGCTTATCCTGTAAACAGGGTCACAGGGGCCTAAAGCCTATCCCAGGAGACTTTGTGGGGTACACTCTGGACAGGGTGCCAATCCCTCACAGGGAATACACACATACACACACATGCATTACTGGCAATTTGGCTAATCTGAATGTCTTTGGCCTGTGGGACAAACACGGAATACCCAGAGGAACCCAACCGAGCATGTGAAGAACATACAAATCGGATTCAGATAATCTTCTAAAACAGCAGCTCTTTTCATCATCAGTCTCACTTTCTTCACTGATACTTCTGCATATCAATAATTACACACACCTACTCAATAAGTCTACATTCATAAAATATAAACCTGTAATTTGTAGCTGGACTTCTGTTGATTAATTCTACTGCTCTGACCAGTAGAATTAATCAACACACTGGCAGGTTGTGATGTAACAACATGTAACTAAAGAAACTAAAAAAAAAAAAGTACAGTAATGGGAAATTTTAGTAACATACAAACTTTTTTTAACGTTTGAACTGAATAATGCCTTCTTGAGCAGAGGAAAAGTTCACTCTGACATCATGCATTTTTGATCAGAGAGGTTTGAGGTGGCGTGTTGGCGTGCGGAGGGCAAACGAGTCGGTCTAGAGGTCAGACGCAGAGCGAGGATCAAATCCCTGATCTGCCATGGGGGCGAAAAAAAAATACGAAAAAAAAATACAAAGACTCCAATATGCCTGAAGCTTACAACTCAATCTCCTGCACCACTTGAATATATAGAGCACTGGATTTCTTCCTTCTCTTCTTTTTCAAATGGAATTCTGTTTCCTGCCCTTGTCTTGGAGTCATGCGTGTAATGAGAGATCATAGTCAATGCTCTGACATGATGGCCGCCTGTTCCAAGACTCCGGCCTCATTACGGACGCACGCTGCTCGTGATCCTGACAGGTGAATGATCATAAAGTGCCTTTTCCCCACCTTTTCTTCTCAACCATCACATGTCCTGTCATAGTAAAGCAGTGCTAGATATTACTCTTAACGATTATGAACTTAAAGACATCTTCAACTCCATCATCCTGATGCAAGTGAACATTATATTAAAATGTTTAATTATACCAAAGTGCTTCCTTTTACTCAATCTTTAAATAATGGTTTCCCTTCTCAAAGCTTCCTTTGAGAGCTATTTGATCTTCAGTTTCTCCTCAAATGAGGTTGAGTGCTACATAAAACCTGAACAGTTCCTCTTAAGGTCTTCTACTGTGTATCTGTAGATTGAGGTCGATATTAAACACCTGCCCTCAAGCCCAGGATGGAGGAGACCACAGTGAGCTCTGATAAACCATGTCAGACCTCAAGGCCAATTTCACACCTGCCAGGAGAACACCTGAGCAACTGGGGCACAAGCGTTCTGCTGACATGTAGGCGGATTGGGGGGGTTGGGGGGGGGGTGAACTACAGGAAAAAAAAACAGCAAGAGTTCAGCTGGTGTGTAACAAAGCCCTCAAGAAGCTGGTTTAAAAGCCAGCAGGAGTATGCAATCGTTTCTTCAAGAAATTTCTTGAAGTCTAAAGCTAAGTCTTTCTAAATGGAATGAATCAAAATGTTATTTCCATCCAGGTCTTCACTAGTAATTAATGCAACATTTCACAACATTTTGATTTGCTGTGATAATTATTATATATATATTTTTAATGAGAATTTGTTTTTGTTACATGCCACCATTAAATAAGAGTTAAATTGCATTTTAATTACATTTCTCATTTTAAAATGTACTGTATAATATTAAGTACCAGTCAAAAGTTTGGACACAATTTTGGATTTATCTTCTACTTTCTAGAACAATATTGGATTTTTTTCCTAAACTATAATATAACACACATTTAGTAACAACAACCGCCGTAGTTGATATTTTATGACATAAAGGTCTGTCAGTCTTGTGTCAAGTGCATTTGCAAAACCCATCAAGCTCCATGATGAAACTGTCTCTCATGAAGACCTTCACCAGAAAACAAGACCAAAACTACCTCTGCTGCAGAGGAGACGTTCATTTAGAGTCACCAGCCTCAGAAATCACCAATTAACCTCAACCAGCACCTCAGATTAGAGCCGTTATGAAGGATTTACAGAGCAGAAGTAGCAGATATACATCTCAATATCAACTGTTCAAATGAGATTATTGTGTGTATTTTGGATAAATGCCTTCAGTATTGTTTTACAGTGTAGAAAGAAATAAAAAATCAGGCCACAGGATTGGAAAAAGTGGAGGGGGTCCAAAGATTTATATATTCTGAACATATACTATACTAGGGTATATATTAGTGTGGGAACATACTGTACAGTACAGTAAGATAATTAGACAATATACTTGAGATGGCAATAGGAGGAAAACTTGAGAGGAACCAGGCTCAACAGGAAACCATCCTCATTTGGGTGATATCAGATAGTGAGACCATAAATCAGACTCCGCTATACAGTGGTGTGAAAAACTATTTGCCCCCCCCCCCTCCTGATTTCTTATTCTTTTGCATGTTTGTCACACAAAATGTTTCTGATCATCAAACACATTTAACTATTAGTCAAAGATAACACAAGTAAACACAAAATGCAGTTTTTAAATGAGGGGTTTTATTATTTAGGGAGAAAAAAAATCCAAACCTACATGGCCCTGTGTGAAAAAGTAATTGCCCCCTGAACCTAATAACTGGTTGGGCCACCCTTAGCAGCAATAACTGCAATCAAGCGTTTGCGATAACTTGCAACGAGTCTTTTACAGCGCTCTGGAGGAATTTTGGCCCACTCATCTTTGCAGAATTGTTGTAATTCAGTTTTATTTGAGGGTTTTCTAGCATGAACCGCCTTTTTAAGGTCATGCCACAACATCTCAATAGGATTCAGGTCAGGACTTTGACTAGGCCACTCCAAAGTCTTCATTTTGTTTTTCTTCAGCCATTCAGAGGTGGATTTGCTGGTGTGTTTTGGGTCATTGTCCTGCTGCAGCACCCAAGATCGCTTCAGCTTGAGTTGACGAACAGATGGCCGGACATTCTCCTTCAGGATTTTTTGGTAGACAGTAGAATTCATGGTTCCATCTATCACAGCAAGCCTTCCAGGTCCTGAAGCAGCAAAACAACCCCAGACCATCACACTACCACCACCATATTTTACTGTTGGTATGATGTTCTTTTTCTGAAATGCTGTGTTACTTTTACGCCAGATGTAACGGGACACGCACCTTCCAAAAAGTTCAACTTTTGTCTCGTCGGTCCACAAGGTATTTTCCCAAAAGACTTGGCAATCATTGAGATGTTTTTTTAGCAAAATTGAGACGAGCCTTAATGTTCTTTTTGCTTAAGTGGTTTGCGCCTTGGAAATCTGCCATGCAGGCCGTTTTTGCCCAGTCTCTTTCTTATGGTGGAGTCGTGAACACTGACCTTAATTGAGGCAAGTGAGGCCTGCAGTTCTTTAGATGTTGTCCTGGGGTCTTTTGTGGCCTCTCGGATGAGTTGTCTCTGCGCTCTTGGGGTAATTTTGGTCGGCCGGCCACTCCTGGGAAGGTTCACCACTGTTCCATGTTTTTGCCATTTGTGGATAATGGCTCTCACTGTGGTTCACTGGAGTCCCAAAGCTTTAGAAATGGCTTTATAACCTTTACCAGACTGATAGATCTCAATTACTTTTGTTCTCATTTGTTCCTGAATTTCTTTGGATCTTGGCATGATGTCTAGCTTTTGAGGTGCTTTTGGTCTACTTCTCTGTGTCAGGTAGCTCCTATTTAAGTGATTTCTTGATTGAAACAGGTGTGGCAGTAATCAGGCCTGGGGGTGACTACAGAAATTGAACTCAGGTGTAATAAACCACAGTTAAGTTATTTTTTAACAAGGGGGGCAATCACTTTTTCACACAGTGCCATGTAGATTTGGAGTTTTTTTTTTCCCTTAATAACGTAAACCTTCATTTAAAAACTGCATTTTTTGTTCAATTATGTTACCTTTGACTAATAGTTAACGGTTTTTGATGAGCAGAAACATTTAAGTGTGACAAACATGCAAAAGAATAAGAAATCAGGAAGGGGGCAAATAGTTTTTCACACCACTGTATGTGTGTGTGCTGTTTGGCTGAAAGTTCAGTCATATATAGAAATGATGTTTGAGTTCATATAGAGTCCACTTTCACTGATGGAGCCTTGGTTACAAAACTATTTGTCGTAATTTCAGCCCTAAACTATTGAATGACTGCTGTCAGAAGCCATCACAGAAAAACTGCCTGCATCAGCCCAGGAGTGCAGTACACATCCGTTTGAAATGTTCCCACCCAGACTAGTGAGCAAGTGCTGCGCAGGTTGGAAGCTGTCCTGAACTCTTAAACTTTCCAACTGTTTAACTTGAAAGCTTTTGGCTAGACAAACATTCAGGTTTAGGGATTTCCATACAGTACATACACCTAGACTGAGGTCGTCCAGATTTCAACTCTATAAAGAAATCATTTAAGTTTTGTGCCAGCAGTTAAAACAGATTTGTCGTTTATTGCTGACAAATTGAGTGAGTGACAACATTGGGTTTTTATTGGATGATGAAAGAAAGAATATTAGCATGAAATATGGGTTATTGTATGACGTTTGTGTCATCGGTTTAATCCACCAGATTTGGTGGATGAAGATAAAAATAACCCGGCTGTAAAGGCTCGGGATGATGGAGGGATGTACAAGAGGATAACACGGTTAGATAGAGGAGTAATCTCAGTCCGAAAGGCAGCAGCGTTCCTTTGGGTCGACACTATCAGATTCTGCGCTAATAGCTTTAAAATTCAATGTGTAGAGCAAAATCAATGGGCTTCTATGGGATGATGGAGGAATGAGAGATTGGAGTGCGGCATCGCATCGATGAGTGCAGTTGGTATGAAATGGTATTCTGGGCTTTGGGTCGACTGTTAAATCTTTTCTACAACAGTTCAAGAGTATCAAATTCATTTCCATGATGGGGGGATAATGTGAATTGATTCTTCCTATTAAGTTCCAGATTTAAATAACTAAATAAATATCTAAATAACTCAGATGAATTGTAGAGGAGACAAAAAGAAAATTCAAAGTTAAACTGGCACTGCAGTAACATAGCCAGAGGCTTTGATGGCTGAAGATGAAAACAGCACTGAAATACGAATTATAAAAAAAAAAATGGAGATTAAAAAAAGGGATAACGCTGACGAGGAAATTAAAGATTTGAAAACTTCAAAGGTTTCATTATGGAGGCAAAGCGAACGAGTGCTCTGAGAATCTCGAGCCTTCACTTCAGGTCAGACAAAACATGCGAGCTCTTCCACTAATCCTCTGAACAGATGCCACCCAGACTAAATGTCACTTTAATCAACCACAATTATGTCTTTCTGCTCCAGATTGTCTCGAACACTGTTACGTCATTAACTCGTAGAGGGAGAAGAAATAGCACACGCACACACACACACACACACACACACACACACACACACACACACACACACACTCCAGAAGCTGGGGGGCAATAACATTGTATGCAAATGTTCCAAGTTGGAAGCATAAAATAGCTGAAGCATTAAGTTTGCTCTTCACTGGGGATAAGGGCCCTGATTGAAACACCTCAAATTAATAATTAATAGGTTTGACCAAATACTTTTGTCCATATTGCGTACCTTATCTTATCTGTTTCAAGCAACTAATATATCTACCATGCTGTTTTGTTTTGACACTTTTTATAATCTTGTCTACAGTAGGTCTCATCCACATCAAGATACGAGATCAAACAGTGACAAAACACAATGGCAAAACCAGTCTGAATAAAAAAACATTTCAAGTCATTGCTTAAGGATTTTGAGTTCCGAACAGTGAATGCTTTTGAACAAGATTTGTATAATCTACAGCATATATTTACAGTACATAATTGGAATCTTATCTTTTTGTAATATATAAGGTATATAAAAGTATATAGGAGGTTACAATGTCTGCTGTTACAATGTCTACATCATCATCATCATCATCATCATCATCAAAATAGAGACTTAGATAATCTGGGCAAATTACAGAGAAAGCACACAAAAAATGTAAACATTAAACATATTGAAATGATCAGAAATACCAATCAATCATTAATTTAAATCCATTAACATTAAAACCAGCTAGGTTTTGGGTTCCACTTGTTCCACCAGGTCAACTCTGGCCCCTCAAAGGGTATGCTGTGGTGTCTGGCACCAGGAGGTTGAGGTTGGCAGTGCATCATTTGTGTGCTGAGGGCTGTGGGATGGTACCTTGTGTGTATTAGACATGTTTGCCTGGTACATTTCATGGGTGCTTGATCGGATTGGGATCTGGGCGGCCTTGGGCTCCTTGTCTCCATATGTGGCAGGCAATGACATGCTGGGTGGCCTTTTACTGTACCTTTTAATCTTGGCAAGCAGTGACTTTTATTAGTGGTTTGTGCTACATTGGCTTTTCCGTGGGATCAGACTGGACGTGATCCTATAAAATCAATAATCTTTGTTATTCAATTCACCTAGTCAATGCTATGGCTCATTGTAAAGTATCTAAATCATTTGTTGATCGATTCAATTAATTGGATTGATAGGTCAGAAACTGATTTAGATTTTATTCACATTTTTATGTTATGTTATTTATTGGTAAATTCTCTAGCATTCCTTAAAAAATATACCACAGTCACCACAGAAAATAGATTCCATTTTCTGTATTTTGTGAGATTATCACTCTTTTGAGTTTATATGACGTCTCCAACTACTGGACTGGAGTGTGGCACAGAAGATGTGGCACAGGAAAAAAAAAAAAGATTAGCAAGTTGACATTTGAAAAATCATTCATAGCACTGCTTACACAGCATGTCAATGCATATTAAATACTTTGAGTAGTTTTTTAACAAAATTAAGTTTTATTTATACAAGCAACATGAATACAACTCCTTAAATAATTAATGTAAGGAATATACTGTAGTAGCTTGAGACAAACCAGACAGTTAACATTCAAGCATCAAATTGAATCGAAAATCACAACAACCAAAAATCTAATTGAATCGAACCAACAGTCTACCTCTGATTCACAGCTCTTGTCTCTACAGATGTTAGTGAGAAAACAGAGCAGTCGAGTTAAGAGAAGATAAAAGCAAACACGCTCTGTGTACTCTGCGTCTGTCACTGATTGGCTCCAAGAATCGTTCGACTTTATATGATGCCACTGTGGGTTTTTGTCTAACAACCACCAAGATTTTCTCAAATAATTTTCTTTTAAATATCATGTAATTTGCGTGTAATGATTATATGGATTTAATTTAACCTTTATTAGGTCAAATGTACAGTATGCACTGCTTTTACTAAAATGATGCAGAAAGATTCCCTGACACTTTCAGTGGGTTTCTTATCTCTGCGAAAGGTCTAATATAATGGTATTGTGTTCATTTTGTCTGTATAAATGAAACTTAGATTTTTGTTTAAATTTCATTTTGTTTTAATTTTGCCAAAGCCAAGCTCACAGTTTTTTTTATGAACTAATATTAATATATTAGTCAAATGTGATCATGTGAAAACTATATACAGTTGCATTTTAAGTGAAGAGGTAATGTGAAGAAAAAGGAAATAATTATTCATGTAAGAGGATGTGAAACACGAAAATGTGCAACATTGTTTGAAATAAATAAAGGGTGTGAAGAATGTGTGAAATATAACCTGTGAACTGTTTAGAGATCACGTGTTAATTGTACATGTGAATTATGTAACTTCTCCATCATGTTTTCTCTGCCATCCCTTAATATATTTAACATTTAACATTATAGACGTTTATAGCTATAGGATAATATGAGGGGGGTTCAAGAAAAAAAATGGACTTTTGATTGTGCAGAATAACAGTGATGAGAGTAAAAATTATTTAATTAAAATTCTCTATATAATCCTCTGCTCAACTAATGCACTTATCCATGTGTTTCACTAATGCTGGGATACCCTCAAGGTAGAAAGTTTCCTCAGACTACTCCTTCATGTCTACACCCTAAAAAAATGCTGGGTTCAAAACAACCCAGTCTGGGTTGTTTTTAACCCAGCTGCTGGGTAAATATAGGACTAACTAAATGCTGGGTTAATTTAACCCAGCAAAATGGGTTATTTGTTTAACCCAACAAGATGGGTTAAATATTCAATCCAAATGCTACGTCATATTTAACTATAATGCTGGGTTAATTCTACCACATAAATTGGTCAAATGTTCTACCCATATGTTTGGGGTTTGTTGGTTAATTTTAACTGGAATGTTGGGTTAATTCTACCTCACAAATAGGTTATTATTATTTTCATGTTTTACAGTGAATCTGTAAAAAAAAAAAAAAAACACCCATGTCTATTAAACAGTTAAATTATTTTGATATACTGGTACTGTATATTACGAAAAAACCATACATATATCCAATAAACAACATCCTATTAAATTTTCTTAGAAAAAACATTTAATTTTCAAAAGCACAAAAGCAGATAATCAACAGTGACATCATTACAATACTATTACTGACAAGGGCAGAATGGAGTAATTGCACAAATAGACTGAGGCAGCTTCTATAGAGCCGGGTCTCTCTGTGACTTAAGATATCTTTTCTGCAGAACAAAACTATCCAGCCCTGGTCTCATTTTAACATACAAACACTGTCTATGACTTTTCAGGTAGGCCTCGCTATTTCATAGCAACATTACAACATTACTGAGAGCAGCGCTGGTCATTATCTCCCAACGTCAGGATGTAGGGGTACGGCCTTGACACTTCAGCCTGCTGGAGGTATTCCACCATGTTGGTTCCAACCTTAGAAAGAAAGAAATGAAAAAGTTAAAATTTTGTTGAATAGCAAAGATTAAACTGAATAAGACTCTCAATTTCGTGTGAAATACGATTGATACTAAAAAATTACAAAGCTGCCCATTAAGATAGGGTATAGGTAACCAGAAACAAAAACATGGAGACAGCTACTACCAAACATAAAACAGCAGAATAAGCATGGCTTTTAGGATACAGCTCTTTATGTCAGAATAGTTGATATTGTAGTCTGCATTGATTTTAAGCTAATTACCGAAAAAAATTCATAGCTGGTGTCATACTGGTACATTACAATCACCAAAATATTAATACTTCCATCTAGTAGTTATCTGTACCGCTGTGGTACTTTTTCCTGTAGTTGGCGCGCTGACTGATAGTTAATTTAACTTTGGTTAAAGAGAGCTACCTGGTTAGCTTACATGCTATTACTGGCGATACATTTGCATACTTGCCAAAGGGGGAAAGGTGTAAAATATTGTTGTAACTCGGGAGAAAAGCAGGAGAAATTTGACCGCAGAGTAAATTACTAGCTAGTGAAAAACGGGAGGGTTAGCAGGTCTGTATATTTGTGAGAGGGTCAGTGTTTTGTAAAACACCAGCATTTTATTGTCTCAAGCAGTGAGATTAATAAAGTTCTAAAGTGGTTGCTAATGCTAGCAAACTAACTAAATGGCTGCGTCATGCTAACACTACAGTTAACAGTTTAGCGTTCATTCATCACTTCACCATCTTCGTAACCCTGCAAACATTCTACAGAGAAAGCTAAAAAGCTCAGACGTCTTAGCCGTTTCTTTCATACACAGGTGGGGTTGTTTGGCTAGCAGCTATTCTCAGCTAATTATCATCCAGTACCTCAGACCAGCCGGAAAGTTTGTGTGTAACCTTAACACGATAACAGTAATAAATGTTACATATAGTAATAATTTTTCAGTCATATGTGCATTAGGTGAGTGAACATGTGTATACAGACCTTGTATTTAACGTCATTTTCCCTTAAATGTCCGAGGAGGATGAACCGTCATCAACGTTGTGGGAGCTCAAGAGACACGAAGCTGAGTGACAGCCGCTGAATCCACCGGTGAACTTTGGGGGAGGAGCCAAGCAAACTTTAACCCAGCAGTTGGGTTACACAAAAACTACCCAACTCTCTGTAAATAACCCAGAAAAATTATCCAACAGCGGCAACCCAGCGTTTGGGTAGAAAAAACAACCCAGCATTTTTTAGAGTGTAATACCTTGGTTGGAACGAAGTCAGGACTGTATGAGGGATGTGGCAATAACTCCCAGCCGAGTTCCTGTAATGTGCAAGTGGTGTTGGTGAATGATTTGTTTGTACAGTTCACACAAACAGATACATCTTTTACTCAAGTTGGCAACCAGTTATCCATCTATTTTCAATAATCTACAGTAGCATTACACATGCTGCATGTTCATATGTTTTCCTGCAGCTATGAGACTCATCACCGTATTGTTCATGCCGTCTTCTGTAAATGTCAATCGTTTTTACACCTTAAATTAACCAGAAAGCTCATTAATAATGCCAAGTCTCAGTTTGACTTGAATAACCCTTGTATACATGAAGACTTTAACAGCAGAATGAAATAAATACCATCTGGCACTCTCATTTTTGCAAATTATTATTCTTTGACACACAAGGTTGTCTGGTTCATCCCTGGGATCCCTGTCCAAATTTCTGAATGTACCACGGTCCTCTTTACCAACAATACTTCAAAAGTATAAACACCATGGAGCCATAGAGCCACCATACCACTCAGGAAGGAGATGCAGACTTTGGTACACAAAATACAAATAAATTCCCGAGCAACAGCAAAGCACCTTGTAAAGAAACTGGAGGAAACAGGTACAAAAATATTTATATCCACAGTAAAATGAGACTGATATTGATGTAACCTGAAAGCCTACTCAGCAAGGAAGAAGCCACTTCTTCACTAATGATCATAATAATCCAGAATACTGTTTGCAGCTGCATTAAAATAAAAAGGAGCAAGTGTGACAAAATGTACCAGAAGAACTCTTAAATATGTTTAAAGTGTTTTTGGGGAATGGTGAAGACAAGGACAGGATGTTTACACCCTGTTACTGACGTTGTACTTAATCCAGGCATGCATCGCTTAACGCCCGCCATGCATTCTGTGTAATAGAACTAGAATTGGAATATTGTTAAAAATACAATGTTGTATACTTAACAAATCTATGAGAGATACAGTAGCATAAGCACTGTGGTTAAGTTGAGAAATTACATTAAAAGCCGTGGAATCTGTGGCATGGCATGGCAGTGTTTGCTTCTCACCTAAAAGACAGGTTGTATGAGGTGACATGGAGGGGATCCACATCTCCACGTGGAGACTCTGTAATGGTGTCCCACAGGACTCTGTACTGGGTCTGCTTCTGTTCTCCCTCTATACTCAGTCTATTTGTAAAGTCATATCTTCACATGGACTGACATACCATTGTAATGCAGATGACACACAACACATTCTTTCTTTTCCTCCCTCAGCCACTCAGGTTTCCACACACAAAAAACTTCCCAACAGTGTTTGACTGATAGTACTTAATAACCTACTGTAGTAACCTGTAAGGATCTATCCTATGATGGAAAGTACAAAGCACTTTTGTAAATCGTTCTGGATAAGAGCATCTGCCTAAATGTTAATATGTGTGAAGCTGGTGGGTAGATGGCACATACCTGTATACAGTATTATATGGCGCTTTTCCACTGCATACAGTAGTACGGCACGACACGGTTCAGTTCAACTCACTTTTGGGGGGTTTTCCACTGGGAACAGTACCTGGTCCTTTTTTTAATACCACCTCAGCCGAGGTTCCAAGCGTGCCGAACCGTTACCAAAACGTGACGTGTAAACTCTGCTGGTCACTGATTGGCTGGAGAAAATAGTCATTACTGCGTCACCGAACTTGCGACACGAGACACAACAGAACCGCTATATTTAGAACAGCCAGCGAAGGATCGGACGCACCTTTTTGTATTAACCCAAAATTTTCTTTGGCTGCCATCAGCCTCTTTTGAAACAAACTCCTTCGTCTCGCTGTTAAAAACATCCACATGCCGAGAATGAAGAACACCATGCCGTCGATATGCTCCATTGTTGTGTGTATGTTTGTGGCGCGTTTACGATGATGTCACGGCAGTAGCGGCGCCACAACTAAAACGACGCGTGAATAATCCCGCCCACTCTAAAGCGTTACTAAACTGCAGTGTAAGCGCAAACCGAGCCGAACTGAGCCGAACCGAAGTGAGTTGAACTGAACCGTGTCGTGCCGTTCTATGCAGTGGAAAAGAGGCAATAATAGTGAGCTGTCATCATGTACCAAAGTGAAGCTAAAACTTGTAGTCTAAAGTTTATGGATTGCTTAGAATGTTTCTCATGATTCTCAAAAAGCATTTAAATTAAAAAGGTTTTGATTTTGTAGTGAGAGTGCAACAAAACCCAACACTTTTTCCTGATTTAATCTGCTGTCACTACTTTGTGTTTGACTCACTACAAAATCAAAATCAAAGCATGAGTTTGCTACTTTTCTAATTAAACTTAAACGCATTGGGTTTATAAGAATAATTAAATTAAACCTCTTGTTAATATTAAATTGCATACATGAACAACCATAACTTCAGGCTGATTTATCCAATATGACAAAACTGTCAATAGTTATAGCATTAAAAAAAAACACATAAAAATTACACTGAGATATCCCAAACTATTTTGACAATACACAGCCTTGTCACTTAAATAAAACATGCAAACAATATTTAAACAAATGTTGCTGTCAAACTGTGCATTTGCACAGATCATTGGCATGTGTCAGTGTAAATAGTTTATATTTTATTTATATTTTAGTTGATGATTTTTAGCAGAAGCAAATATCATGTGATTTAAGTTAATGTGACCGTCATGATATTTGGGGGTCAAATTCATTTAGCAAAATGTAATAATCAGTAATGTCAGATAGAAAAAAAAAAGATTTTAGTGTAATTTCTAAGAAATATCGTCGCATCAGGGCTAAAGCTTACGGCAAGACTTAGTGCCGCGAGCGGCAGGAGCATTAAAGCCGCACATGTCCAAGTGAAATTGTCTCTAAATGAAATTGTTCTCATGACTCATGATCTTCTCCTCCGCGGAAACGGATTAAACGCTGAACAAAAGCATTTATTTTCAACCAGGCTCATTGTGTGTGTGTGTGTGTGTGTGTGTGTGTGTGTATGGTCTTACAAGTTAACCCCAATTCACATAGCACTGACCTTTTGAATTAAATTTAGCAGTATGTGTTGGTTGCTAACAGTGATAGTTATTAGAACCTTGAAAAAAGAATATCCTTGTAATGCTTTAGAAAGTCAGCTATAAGGCTTTAAACAATCACATTTCCGAATTTAAAACTACTATTACTACTACTACTACTACTACTACTAATAATAATAATAATAATAATAATAATATGGAAATAGGTCTTAATGTTCCTCCAGCTAAAAAAACGCTGCAAAAATGTTTCCAAATCTTATACATTAAAAACTTTCTGCTTAACTACTGTAGCAATTTCACTCAATAATGGGTTAAAAAGAGTGGCCATGCTAGACTGGTTACCATGGTTACACTGCTAGCACCTAGTTAGAATAACGGCCATGTTTGCAAACGTGTTACTTTTGTTCTGCGTCAGGCGTTTTACATAATAATATTTGTTGTAAATTACATCATCAACTTTTCATGTCAATTAGTTATTAATACAGTATGTTAATTTTCTTGGTATTCTAGCTTCCTTTTGTTCCCTTGTTTTCTTACAATAATTTCACTTGTATCTCTGTTAGTCTTTCTTTCCTACTTCTCCATCTCTCTGCGTCTCGTTATTCTGCTTCTTCTCTCTCTCTGTAGCTTGTCACAAATAAAGAGACATTTCTTTCTCTGCACATTTTCCACAGTAACGATGTTCTTGGAAGTCTCGAGAAACCAAGCTGGTGTCTATTTTTTTGTGCATTTTTTTTCTTCTTTTCTTTTTGCACTTTCTACACCCGGGTATTTCTTGCGCGCACACGCACGAACGCATGCATGCACGCACGCACACACACACACACACACACACACACACATGCACACACCTCGAGATCTATCGTCATTCATGCCAGGAGAAATCAACCCCTCGTTCTTCTGGTAAACTCGTTTCTGAAGTAGATGCCCATACATCACACCGAGCTAAAACAGATTACGGAGAACCGCAGCTCAAACGCCGCCTCCAAACTCGGTTTCGCTCCTCACGTTCATATACAGCCAAATAACGGCCTGAAATATCCCTGCCCTGTTTATGAGCGCTCAGATGAAAAATAAGAAAAAAACAAAACACCAGTCTAAATAATATCATCCATCTCTACGAGTAATATATACCAGCTTATGGACTGCGGAAATGTTCCAGCATTCTAGAATTTAGCTTTTTTACTCGCTAAAATAAGGTTTTTCTGTTTACCTTTAAATACATAAATAAAAACTGTAATCCAGGGCATGCTGCTGTGGTATAACAGTCATACACCGGTACGGTGTGATAACATGGTCTTGCTCACAACACCTTGTCTTTTTTCTTTCAATGATGTCATAACAGCAAATGTTTCATTATTAATAGAAAAGGTAGAATGGGGTGTAATATATTCAGAAAGATATTCAGAAACCCACATTCACAACCACAAGCACTTTTAGCTTAAACATTTTCTCTCCATAGTCTGAACATATCTGAACCACTCGTATTCTGTTCTAGTTAATGTGAGCTACAAAGCTAAACAACTTCTAACACAATGCTGAATCCCAAATCCCCCTCTAACCCCTGATCAAGGGCACTACTTGCTTTGTTTTTTTTGTGTTTTTTTTAGCATAATAATATTTACATTTGGGCAGACGCTCTTATCCAGAGCGACTTACATTTGTATCTCATGGGGCCAGGGATAGCTCAGTGGACTACGGTTCGGAAGATCTCAGGTTCAAACCCCACAACCACCAAGTTGCCACTGTTGGGCCCTTGAGCAAGGCCCTTAACCCTCAAGTGCTCAGTTGTGTAATGAGATAAAAATGTAAGTCGCTCTGGATAAGAGCGTCTGCCAAATGCCTAAATGTAAATGTCATTATACATCTGAGGGTTAAAGGCCTTGCTCAAGGGCCCAACAGTGGCAACTTGGTGGTTGTGGGGTTTGAACCTGGGATCTTCCAAACCGTAGTCCAATGCCTTAACCACTGAGCTAGCCCTGGCCCCGTGTATAATGACATAATATACTATAATTTCAACAATATCATACAGAGCTGCAAAGATGGCTAAATTCTCTGGCTTTTGGTGATTTCTCTTCAGTAAAATGTACTAAAGAGCTCTTTTTAAAAAAAAAATGTTTGTGAAACTGTGTAACTAATCTTGAGATATCACACTATCAGGATTACCCAGTGCAGATCTGGTCTTCTCTACATGAGGGAATACAATCATAATTTTTGTTCAGATTGAAACCTATGGAATTCGATGTATAATTAATACCTAGAATTCTGATTACCAGATTGTGGCAACAAGATCACAGTGATGGAATTCAACCATTACACCATATTTAATTGTATAGTACATTTATATAATAATATCATGTAAAGAATGAAGAAATAAACCAATTACTAAGATCCGATGTTCCAAAGGCAACTGTACAATTATTGGATTTTGGAAATAAGTATTTATCTTTATCTATGTGTGTGTGCATTTCAAGAATTACCTGATAAAGCTCGAATCTGAGAAGCAAACAGCTACAGTATGTCTATAGTTTGTATTTTTCCATCGAGACCAAACACAGATTAAAAGATCCCTCCGGCACAGAATTATTTCTCCAGCCCATTCAGTGTAATAACTACTTAACAGTTTGACTTAATGATATCTTTTAGTGTAATGAAATATTTACTCTAGGCACTAAAATAACAATAACCAGCTTAACATCTGTGATTCTGCTTCATAACATACAGCAGTGATTTAAAGTTATTATAACCATCAAATCTGTCCAGTGGAGTGGTAATGTGAATGTAAATGAGAATTGTGCTGGAGGAAATCTCTGGTGCTCAGAAGGATTACACAGCATTACTGCTTAAGTGTGTGTAATCCACATGCTCAGAACTCGTAATTGTTCTGTACTTGGTTGTCAGTGAACGGTTTCCATACCGCTGGGTTTTACTGTAAAGGTCAAGTTGTTTACAGCCGGATCCAAAAACAGCCGCCAAGAGCTGTTTTATATACTAAAAGCCAGCTGATGCAGTATGACCTATGAGTCTCAGATCAGAATAACAGTGGAGCTTTGCCTTTCATGTTTTGTTTAGTTTTTTTTATGTGCAGGAAATAGTACAAGTATCTCAAATAGTTTCACAAATGTAGTAATCAGCTGTTTCCTTAATACGAGGACGCAAATACAGAAGTACACAAACTTATCTGAGTATAAGTAAAAGTACTTGCCTAAAAATTGACCTCACTACAAGTAGAAGTACCAATATTTTTTTCCTAATATGTAATTTAAGCACAAAAGTACAAGTAAAAAATTTTACCACGGAACCTTTGTTGGATTTTTATCAACTGAAGTTGATGGTGTTGATAAGATGAATGTGCAAGTCTAGGAGAGATTGATAGACACGATTTGACATTAATTATATGAATTCCGATCAGCATAGTTAGTGTTTTTAACTTGCTACGGTGTATAATAAGGTTAAAGGAAATGCCACAATGCCCAAACATTATATGCTTCTTAAGAGTTCACAACTCTTTACAAAAATTAGGAACGATCTAGCTAACCAGCTAAGATACTGGGCATATTTTAGCTGGTTAGCTACATCAGGACATGGTCAACCTAAATGTTTACGTTTTTCTTTTTAGAAAAAAACCTTTTCAGGTTAAAATAAACAAGTCTCAATTTAAAATGTAGTAAGTAAACGTTCAGGATTTTCATTCAAAAATGTAGTGAGGAGAAGTAAAAAGTGTCACATACAGAAAATATTCAAGCTAAGAACAGACTACAGTAGATGTACTTTGGTACTTATCACCCCCGGTTTCTTTTCTCCAACTTTCAGGTTAGGTTAAGCTTCTCGTCTTTTTTGATAAAGCTCACCATCTGCATTATGATTGGTTACAAGAATTCAATCTCATCTTTGATTGGTTAGATGCTTTACTACTGTATGTGTGAAATGTTAGCCAATCAGTCGCCCATCCTCAGCCAGAGACCCAGTGGATGAAAGACTGATGTAAGAGTTGTTTGCTCTCGAATGGAATATTAAATGTTTATGACCCCTCTCATTCAGAGCAGTTTGGATCGGGTCAGACAGTTCCAACTGAAGTGTTTAAGTGCTGAGGTAAAGCAGTTTTATTCTGATTGGTCTGTTATTCTGAATACTAGTGCAAAACGAGCTCGTGTCGAAATGTTTTGAGACTAGTTTTGTAACACGCCAAGAGATGACAGCACAAAGCTGTACGTAGCGTCACCTTTATAAGTCAGCGTGCCAAAAGACATCATCCTGTTTACATCAGAAGCTGTGCAACTGGTTATTCTGACCATGTGCATTACCATGTCTGCTTTTAGATCAAAGAGTGAACATGAAATTCTGTGTTAAACTGAGGAAATCTGCCACAGAGACAACTTACATGATTCAGCAAGTTTACGATGATGCTGAAACAAGTCATTAGAGGTCTTTTGAAGAAGTGAAAGAACATCACTGAAAGACAACAAGAGATCAGGAAGAGCTTCATCGAGCTCAACCCCCCGAAAATGTCAAAAACCAATTGCCAAATTGTGCATGATGATCATTGGAGAATAATCTACAACACTGCTGCAATTGTCAGTGTGTCATATGGAACAGTCCAGGTCATCCTCATGTGTGATTGTGCCGTGTTGCTACCAAATTTGTCCCCAAACTGCCAACCCAGGAGCAGAAGTAACATTGCGTTGAATTCTGCCATGAACTCTGTCAGCGTGCCATAGATGACCCGTCCATCATGTCGAAGATCATTACTGGTGATGGAACTTGGGTGTATGGGTACAACCGTGAGATGAAGCAACAGTCTTCACTTACAGTTTTTATGTAAAAGTAACTTTATTGGGGAGAATACTTTTATTAACTGTTCATAAGTTAATCATAAGTTCATAAAAACAGATTGTTTTAATGTATCTCTGTGGACATTACAAGACATTCCTGGAGGGCAGTAGTGTCTCAAACACTTACTGTAAGGGGCTTGGTTACTGACCAAGGCCCGGTTTCCCGAAAGCTTCTTATAGCTAAGTAGTTCTTAAGTTGTACCTTAACCTCTCTCGTAACGTTGTGGAGGAATTCCCGAAACGTTCTTACACTAAGTATCTCTTAGGTAACACGTCCGTAAGGTTGGTCTGGACCAACCTTAACTCACTCTTAGCGTTGTTTCAGCTCGAGACTCTAGTCGCCGACACTGAGCAACAGTCTTTATAAGTCAGCGGTGTATACAAGCACATTATGGCACGTTATCAAAGTCGTATAAATGATGGAATATACTGTAGGCCCGTTTAAGAATTTTAGTTTATTTGATACCAGAACTAATAGAGTGACATTTAATTAGCCTATTTCATAATGTGACTAATGCATTAAAATTGGCAATAACTTTTAATATTGAACAGGTGGCGAACAATTTGGCTCTAAGTGGCTAAGATCGTATAAATGGGTAATCATGATGGCATCCAGAAAACAATAGATACAGCGATACAGCATGTTGTTGTGCTAAACCGAAGACGGCGCCGTCCGTGGAGCCGTGTGGTACATTTTTTCATTAGGCAAAACTTCAGCCCTTTTCATATTTTGCCTGAGTTGGCTATTTTTAAAAAGTTTCTGTACTTACCAGTTCCTCGCTACAACGGCATTTTGCGTGTTGTGCTGTAGCAGTGTCGTCTTGGCAAGGCGGTGGAGTAGTGCACTCTTGAAGCTCAGTGCTACGAGGAGAGGAGGGTGCTGCAGGTTTCTGTGACAACTATGATTGTATTGTATACCCGGTTCGTTTAACCGCCACTACATTTTACATGAAAATAATACAGTAGCAACAGTTTGGTGATTTAATTTATATATTTGTCTATTATGGCATGCTATTGATAAGTTAATCCATGTCGAAATAAATGTTATTGGAAGAATTTTCTGCAATGTTTAATTTGCATAGAAAGCGTCTGTCTTTCTTAACGCTGTCATGCAAAAGGAGTGAAAAATCGATTCCTGAGCAACCGATGTCCGCTAATTCAGGACCTTCACTGTAGACAGCGCCTTGTAACGTCGAACTTAAGAGGCAGCAACTTAAGAAGACTCCTAAGGAAAAGTTTGGGGAACACACTTAGAAAAGTAAACAACTCACGTAATATATATCTTACGAGTCTTCTTAGCGTGATAAGAGTGTGCGTTATCGGGAAACCGGGCCCAGAAGGTTGAGGTTCAAGCCCCAGCACCACCAAGTTGCCTCTGTTGATCCCTTGATCAAGGACCTTAACTTTATCTGATCCAGGGGAGCTGTATCCTTGTTGATCCTAACTGGGCTATGTGAAAAAATAATTTCACTGTAAATGTGACAAATAATTGCATCTTAATTACATGCACCTATACAATGTGTTACACTAATGCAATTGTTGCTCATTTAAACAATATAGTATATTTTCATCACTAGCTCCGCCTACCTGTAGCAGTTTTTTGTACTGTACACTGTACAGAGTTTTTTTTTTTTACTTAATAAACATGTATTTAGGTGTTTTGATTGTACCCCCTGGTGATGGCTCAGGGCATGATTTAGTGCAGGTCATGTTTGGGGCAGGTGATAGCCATGATGCATTTAGTATCAGACTAAATCAGTGAAGCAGCTGGCCTGAGAGTCATTTAAACATGCAGGTTCAGAGGTGTTTAAGTGTTCGGAAGCTAAATGTAGCACAGTGCTTTAACTCCACTTGCTAATGAGGGTTTTAAGCTCTTCTTGCATGCGCAGTGTGTCTCTACATGTGCAGCAATGCTTCTGTTTTAATTCAGACTCATATTAAAGTGGGACAGATGGGTTTTTATGCTGCTCCTGAGCCACATTGACCTCTCTTTCAAACACACTTTACGTTTTTTTTTCTTTCTTCTCCTCATAAAGCTTTTTAGCATTGATGGCCTAGAGTGTTTAATATGGAGAGAGATAGATACAGCTCTCCTGTGTTGTGCTGTTTAAAACAATAGGGGAGATGCGTTCAAAAAGATACATAAATACATACATACAGTACATTTTTGTGTTGATGACAGTATCTGAAATCAGGACTCGGCAGTAGTGGGTCTTCGTGTGTGTGTGTGTGTGTGTACAGTAGGTGTGTGTGTGTGTGTGTGTAATTGTTGCACCAGAAAAACACACTGCAGCTATTTCAGGAGTCTCTGTAAGGTTTTGTTTTTATCGATCCATCAAACCAGAAACGTCAACCCAGTTGTGAACGCAGCCACCATCTTCCTCAGCGCTGTCCTTAAACTGTACCGTGATGAGACACAAGCGAGCCTCAGCTTTTATTTTTAGAGAGTGAAAATCCATAACTCAGGTGTGACCGTGCAATAAAAGCAGAAACAATTGGTGCCTGAACGATTGCAATATCAGACCCTTATCTGTTGTTTAATTAGTGCTAAATGTATAATTCCTGTACATTTTAGGGCAGGGGGCTACACACATCAGATACCTACTGTATACAACAACATAGGAAATGTGGCTTTAAAGGGTATGGATGGTACAGTATGTCTCAGTGTGTGTTTGAGTCCATATGTGGGCATCTTTAAGAAGGAGAAAGGAAGGTGTGGATATTCCTTGTTGTAGGTCATTTTTCCTCTCAGAGACACATTTGACAGTCACCCATTATTTCTTTCAGAGACACACCCTTCACGTCCATGCAGAGACATGGCCCCCTACCTGACCTCAGAGACAGGCCCGCCTTTTTCTTCTTAGTCATGGCCACCACAACATTCAGAGACAAGGTCATTGTGTTCCTTCTTAAAAACACCCACGTCTGTCAGACACAAGTCTATCATTTTTCTCCATAGAAACGCCTACTTTGTTTCTCAGATACACGCCCTTCATGACCACGTAGAGACATGCCCACCTACAGTACCTTACCTCAGAGACAAGCCCATCTTTTTCTTCCTAGAAACGCCCCCCTCTTTTCCCAATCTCTTCATATTCCTTCTTGGACACACCCACCATTTCTCTGAGACAAACCTATCATATTCCTTCATAGACATGCCCGCCTCTTCTGTCAGGCACATGTCAATCTTTTTTCTTAGACACGCCCACCTCTTCTCTCAGACATGATCCTCACGCCTTCTTCTTGGAAATGCCACCCTCTACTCTCGGACATACTCACCTTTTCCATCCTAAACACACCCACCTGGGACAAGCTCTTTGCATTCCTTCTTACACACGTCCTCCTGTTCTTTCAGACACGCCCATTTTTCTTCTTCTTAGATACGCCTACCTCTTCTCTCAGACAAGCACACTGTATAGGTTCTTACACACGTCCACTATTTTGTCAGACACAAGTCTATCATGTTTCTTCTTAGACACGCCCATGCGCACCTCTTCTTTCAGAGACAAACATATCATGTACCTTCATAGACACGCCCCATCTTCTTCCAGACAAAACCATCTTTTTCTTCTTAGACATGCCCACCTCTATTCTCTGATTAGTTCACAACGTTCCTCCCTAGACATGCCAACTTTATCTCAAAGATTAGCCCATCTTTTACTTCTTGAACACGCCCTCCTCTTCTCTCAGACACAAGTCCATCTTGTTCCTTCTTAGATACACCCACTTCTTATCTTAAAGACCTCTTACCTCCCAGCTCTTTCTCCACCCACCATAACGACACACTTAAAAACATTCAGCAGAAGGAAGCAAAGGTGCTTTTTTATGCACTGTGTTAGATCAGTAGAGTGTGACCTCATAGTGTGTGTGATAAGCTTAGCACCTTGAAGCAGACTGAGAGAGAGGAAGAACAGGAGGATCTGAGTGATAAAAATAGAGCGATGAGAACACCTGGTGAGGGGAAAGCGAGAGAAACACAGGGGAGAGATGGTCACATGGAGACGGGCAGGTTTATGACTCTGGAAACCTTTGGGATACACAAAGGCCTGAGGCAGTGAGAAGGACGGCAGGAGGGAGAGAGAGACAGACAGATGGAGAGAGAGAGATGGAGAGAGAGGAATCATCATGTTTTCTTTTATCTCTCTGGACCTCTGAGTGACGAGCCTGAGGAACAAAGCTCATTCAGCCACTCACCTGTTCACACACACACACACACACACACACACACACACACACACACACACACACACACACACACACAGACCACCTGCAGCACACCGAGAGCAACCGGGTAGGGGTGAGAGACCAGTGTGTGTGTGTGTGTGTCTGTTGGGGGAGGGGGGGGGGAGGGGATGAGGGTAACAACATGACGTTATCTTTCATGTTTCTATGTACCATCAAGTCACCACACACACACAGACACTGCGGCAGAATGTCTCCTCAGGTAGCTCCACTCAATGTGTGTGTGTATGTGTGTGTGTGTGTGTGTGTGTGTGAGCTGTCTCTGTGTTCAGTGCTCACTTCTGCACTCGTCACAGCTGTCATTTTGTCTGTCTGTGTTTTTATGATCTATCTATCTCTATTGTTCTCTATTTATATCTTTTGGACAGATTTTCCATCCATCTACGTTCGACTGAAAAAGTATTAGCACCCTCCCTGACACTAAAGAATGTGCTGTGACGGAACGTGTTTTCCTCTCAGATACTTGCCGAAACTAACTCAAGTAAAAAAAATTTTTAAATCATACCGATTTATTATTTATTAAAATGTGACAATATTTTAGGGGGTGCCGATATTTTTCATAATAAATTCACATATTTGAGAGTCATCTCTGGGTGGGTGAGGGTTGTCTCTTACACTCTATACTGCTTTACATTGGATACAGGGTCACAGGGACCTGGAGTCTATTCCAGGAGACTTGGGGCACACACTTACACTGTATGTCTTTGAACTTTAGGAGGAAACCCACCAAGCACACAAACTCCACAGACATAGACCCAAAGCAGGAATCGAACTGGGACTCTGGGGGTGCAAGGCGGCAGTTCTTACCGCTAAGCTACCATGCCACTTGTGGTTAAGGTGTGTGTTAATATTTTTATTATTATTTGATCTCTATAACATCAAACTCTTGATTGCTTTTTTTTAATTTTCATCTTTTGTTAGATTTATCACATTAAAAACATATACAGTCCCAATCAAAAGTTTAAGACCACTTGGCTCAGTGCTGGTGAAATTTTTTTGTGGGTCTTCCACTTTACTTTTTTGTTCCATAACCCTCAGGATCATTAAGAAATTCCAAATAAAACAGCCTGTTTCTGTTTAATCGTTATTTTCAATTAATTGAATGCTCAAAAATGTTTTGTCTCACTCCCATTTCTTCTTGTTGCATGTTGAAGCTCTACTTGGAACCTTGTTAAGATCTAACCATGCAAAATATGATTTTTTCCCATTTTTCAAGTGGTCTTTTGATCAGGACTGTATTACCTGATTCTCGAGGGTGTGAAGTTTATAAATCAGAAATCAGACATGATATACATAACAACAGACCTTGTTCCTAAAGGAAAAAAACTTGCAAAAATGCAGCTCCTGATAATAACCGAACTTCCTGGAGGGACAGTTTGGTTCATCAACGTTGTGTCAGAACTAACCTCGGAAGACCAGAAGACCTAGCTTAGCGGTTAGCCCTTTGTTGCGTGAATAGTAAACCCAAACGTGGAGAAACACGAGTAGGCAGGATTTTCACGCTCTTTAATCTAAGGACTCTCACAACAGATGAGCAAGGGAAAGACACAATCTAACCGGCGTCCTAATAATACACACTCAATCAGGAAGAAACGCTAAAAAGGTGAGTACTCACGATTCGGTGAACGATTCCGACAGGGCATCTGGTGAACTCAATGACTGAGCATTGTACTGTGGTTTGTTTACTCCTTTTATACTTCCTGGTTCGTGACCGCATTACTTCCGGGTCCTAGTGCCGGCCACGGACCCAGTGTGCATGACACATTGGGACCAAGTTTAGTGGAAAAAGGGGACCAGATACAAGGAAAAGCCTCCAAACCCAAACACATTGTGCAATACAGTATTTAGTCTGAAAGCCTGGTTACCTTTTCAAGGAGGTTCTGACTTATATAATTTAACCTGGTTAAAAATGTATTGACAATGTTTTGCATAATGTTTCCCCATAGTTAAAATATCTATTAATTTGTACTCCACAAGACTGTGAAATTACAGATCAGTAATGTGCGGTATTGTACATTATATTTTTTTAGCATCCTTAATTTTAAACAAAGGACAGAGGACAGAGGGATGTCATCTGAAAAGACAGCTATCATCCCAGCCACAACTACCCACCTGCCTCCCCTTTATCTATTTCATGTAAGTATAAACTATTTGGGCTTCATTAATTGGTCTCACCAAACAAATTTCCTGGTGTCATGCTGCTAGAACTGTTTAACATATTTACTGTAGTTTGTCATTAATGATTCAACTCTACTGCAATGGATTGATACCCTGTCCAGAGTGTACCCCGCCTTGTGCCCTAAGTCTCCTGCGACCCTGAATGTAAGATGAAGCTGTATAGACAATGAGTGAGTGAGAGAGTGAGTGTATGGTGTATGGATGATTGTGGTTTAAACAATTCTTTTAACCTTATCAGACATTATAGGACTAATCAATGACATGTACAGTTACAGCATTTTAAAGATGCCATTATCTGCCTTTAGCGACTGACCTTATAGTTTGCAGCTTGGTGGTGCTGAGGACTGAACCAATGACTTTTTGATCAGTAGTTCAACATTTTAAACACTGTGTCACCCTTGATGTTATTCTCCCCTAATGAGGGGTTAGCTAACAGCTAATTGTAGGGGTGCAAATAAATAATAATAAATAAATAAAAAACAGAGACAGTTCACTTTTTAGTCATGTTTAGATATGTTTTAAACATAAAATAAAGAACTTCATCTGTTTTTGTTTATGCCATTTTTGTATTGGTTGGTGTTTAAACATGCCATTTAGATTCCCCAATAATGTGACCTCATATAAGAATAGCCACCAACTCATTTACATAGATAATGAAAGGGCACATGGGAAAAAGGGAGATTTTTATTTTATGTTATAAAGGAATGCATTATATAGGGTTCATTTCAGCTGGGGCTTTAACACACACATGTTGAGGGAGCTTTTTAAAGAAATGGACAAAATGTATTTTTGCTACTGCCTGATCATAAATAATTACAATTTCTTTTGGCATTCATTGCTCCTGATACTGAAATGAATAACCTACATTAGTTGTAAAGAGAAAATAAAAAAGTTATATTTAGCTGTGAGCACATGGATGGCCTCTCTTCGAGCTCAGATCAGTTTCAGCTCTGGGAAAGGTTTCGTGAAACGTCTTAGTGTTCGGTGCTCAGTGCGTGCTGAAGTGAACTGCTTTTATACATGATTGGTCCATGATTGTTAATATCTTGTTCTTGTTGATAACCTATTTAATGGCCATGGTAACTCGTATTGCTTTATGCACTAAGTCATATATTATTAATTAATTTGCCATGACCAATTGTCAAAAGTATTCATGTTGTCATCATTCATTAGCATGAGGACACATACTCACGTAGCATCGTCTAGTATCGGATGCTAGTATCTGATTATGAGTGAACAAGCATGGTGTCAGCCTCCTTATTGATGTTTTCTAAGATATTTCCATGAAGGTGCCAATCTGGAGTGTAACTGACAGCTCGTCTCCTGTTCATATCCCAAGGTGAGGAGTATTGTTTATCTGATCTATGCCTTTGTTTTAAGCTCAGATTCAGAGAGGATTGAGTGTATTTACCTTTTATATCTGGGGTGTGTTTACCTCTATAAATACCGTCGAGGAGGAGGAGTGACCCCGCACCCTGCCATGCTGAGGATTTCCACCGCTTTATGAAGAGCTTTCATTCGTCTCGTTCATGATAGGAGACCCCTCCATCTCATCAGGAGACCCCATGAAAGGCCACAGAAGTGCGAAGCTGAAAGAAAAATAAAAGTAAGTTAGAAGCAGCCACCGTTCGTTCCTGGATCTGATGGCCTGGGACACGTCTGCAGCTTGTGTTCTTGGATTTTTCCACAGGGCTGAAATAAAGATTTCATTGCAGAACAACAAGAAAGTCGATCTGTCTGCGTAAATGTTGGGGCCGATCAATAACGGCAGCAGAATGCGTCTTTAATTATTTAACAAATCAGCTTGCAAGTGCATGCAACACAATGACCAGGAAGAAGGTTTCAGTGCTAAAAAACATCACCCAAATTATTGTTGTTTCAGAGCAGTTTAGCCTTGTTTAGAGATGATTTATCTCCGTATGAAAACTGGAGAAACTCGAACTGGTAATTGTTAACTGGTAAATAAGTCATGAAAAGTATCATTTAAGAGGATGATTGCAGTAACAGAAGACTGAGCCAGATGAAACCATGTTTAAACAAACAGCCTGTGACTGCAAGCAATGCCTTTTTAATTAAACGTAGTTTTATCCACTTCAGGCAAGAGAAGCATCTCAATGTTAAAATGGTTGAAACTATTTTTCAGCGAACTAGTTTTGGAAGATATAGTATGATTTTAAAAACGCTTCATTTTTTATCATTATCTTTAAAGCTCAATATACCCTCATTATGTGTTTTTCATTTACAGTATGCAACCATTTATCTTCCATACCACACATCCTATACAGGGTCACGTGGGCCTGGAGCCTAACCCAGGACATTTGTTGCACAAGGTGGGGTACAACCTGGACAGGGTTCCAATCCATCACAGGGCACACACACATATACACACTCACGTGCTCATTCTCACACTATGCCAAATTGGGGAAAGCCAAATACCTAAAATGCATTTCTTTCGGCTGTAGGAGGAAACCGGAGTGGCTGGAGGAAACCCATCAAGCATGGGGAGAATGTAAAACCCATTCTTTCTGGAATTTACTTCTGTACACTCACATATTATTAGATGTCCCATAAGCTATACACATCTAAGGAATAACACCAGAATAATTTTGCCATGGAGCTCTACTTTCACTTCTAAGGAATAACATCTTTTTCCTCAGAATTCTACACAGAACACCCCATAATGACAACATGAAAAAAGTTTACTTGAGATTTTTGCAAATGTATTTACAATAAAAAAAAAGAGAGAGAAAGCACATGTACATAAGTATTCACAGTCTTTGCCATGAAGCTCAAAATTAAGATCAGGCGCATCCTGTTTCCCCTGATCATCCTTGAGATGTTTCTGCAGCTTAATGGTAAATTAACTGGTAAATTCAGTTGATTGGACATGATTTGGAAAGGCACACACCTGTCTATATAAGGTCTCACAGTTGACATGTCAGAGCACAAAGCAAGCATGAAGTCAAAGGGATTATCTGTAATTGTTCTTAAATGTTAAACTGTCAGCAATCCCAAATTATTTGGAATGAAGTTACCTTTATAATTCAACAAAAATCGGAAGGTAGATACTGTAGATAGATAGATAGATAGATAGATAGATTATGGACAAATGGCCAGAGATGTATAGTATACTGTATGTGAATGCATAAATGGATAATAAGAAGGCAACCCATAAAAAAGGATGAATGAGTTGAGGAATGGCTGTTAAATAGATAATTAAATAAATAGTTTGATGAAAGGATGGATTTATGTATAGGCAGATGGCACAGATATACATAAGTAATATTTAAAAACTCAAATGCCATCGCAGGTAATAAAGCTACATGATGTGAATGATTTAGCAAATCGTCTGGTGATGCAACTAGATTTGTGGAGTGAAGTGGGGTGGGTTCTGAGTGCCCCTGAAAGAATTCTGATATATTTTGCAAAAAATTACCCCTTAATTCAGTCATAGCAAATACCTACTTGTTTACCAGAAATCCCCCATGAAACAACAGCTACTGTACCAAGCTGACTGCACATTTTTGAACTGCTGCTTACACACCATTAGGGGGCATAATAACACGTTTTGCAGGAAGGTGCTATACATTCCTTTCACCTGCCTGAGATCACAGATGCCCATGATTGGCTATGACTAATGTCTGGGGGCCAGGGAAAGCTCAGTGGTTAAGGCATTGGACTACAGTTCGGAAGATCCCAGGTTCAAATCCCACAACCACCAAGTTACCACTGTTAGGCCCTTGAGCAAGGCCTTTAACCCTCAACTGCTCAGATGTGTAATGAGATAAACTTGTAAGTCGCTCTGGATAAGAGCGTCTGCCAAATGCGTAAATGTAAATGTCTGAATGCAAGTTCTGAAAAATTGCACACATTTTCTCTAGAATTCCAACAAGTCGTACCCACTCTTTCTGGAATTCTGACCAAACCACCTATTCTCTCCTAGAGTTCCAAACAATCCCATTCACTTTCTCTGGAATTCCAACCAATCCCACTAACTCTCTCTGGAATTTTGACCAACTCCACCCATTCTCTCTGGAATTTACTTCTGTAAACTCACATATTATTAAATGTAGCATTATGTCCCATAAGCTTTACACCGCTAAGGAATAACACCCAAATAATTTTGGAGCTCTACTCTCACTTCATTTTAAAGGCAGCTAAAGCAGCTTGCAGTCTGCTCAGGGAACACTTTGTACGGAGAGATTTTACTAGAGGAGACAGATGGTTCTGCAGCGTTTGGAGACGGATTTGGGAACAAGACACATATCTGCGTAGAGAACATCCGCGGGTTCTCTGCTTTGGGAAGAACTTTATTCATGAGCTGGAAATCTGATGTGTTCTGGATGATGAGAGTGTATAGTCTGTGTGTGTGTGTGTGTGTGTCCATAGTTTAAGCATCTTTGTTATGTTTTCAAGGTCAGGGAGGCTTTTCTGCTTCCTTGGACACACACACACACACACACACACACGGCTATCACAAATAACCTGTTCTCTCTGACACACTAAATTTTTGTTATAAAAAAAATATGAAGTGACAGCATTGGGACTGGAAAGGTCTGTTGCCATGGACACCACTTCAAAACACTCACACAACTCAAGCACACACACACACACACACACACACACACACACACACACACACACACACACTTAAACAAACAATTGTAACAAAACATCTGGTGCATTTTGCATTGAAATTAATACATTTTATTTTATTACATCATATATTTGGATTAAACACATTATACAGTATACATTATAGACCTTATATAGACAGGTGTGTGCCTTTCCAGATCATGTCCAATCAACTGAATTTAACACAGGTGGACTCCAATTAAGCTGCAGAAACATCTCAAGGATGAAACAGAATTTTAATAAATTTTAAAAAAATTTCATGTTTTTTCAAAAATTTTCATATTTCATGAAATAAATGAAAATATGACCCCTGGGTGACCAGATGTCCTTCCTAGGTATTTCCTGACCATTGCAGCCCAGGCACAACTCACAAGAGCTGCAGGTTTGGAGTTGCTCTGACCCAGGCTACTAGACATCGCAATTTGGCCCTCGTCAAATCCACTCAAATCCATATGCATGACCATTTTTACATCCAATAGAAATCAAATGGAATAATGTAATGTGCTGAATTGAATAAAAGGTGATAGCTCAATGAAAGATTTATTCCCCCCCCCCCTCTCTCTCTCTCTCCACACTCAGGTTTGAGGTCAGCTCAGATGTCAGCGCTGATTTGTCATGACTGCTGATGGACTCAGCTTTACTCCCGCTGTCCTTCTGCAACGTTAGCTAAAAAACTTCACAGATTAAAGAGGATAAAAGATTTTTAGTGGATAAAAGATTTAATAGCATACATTTAAATTTCATATAACAGCATGATAACATACTGCACTGTATTGGGATGAAAGTGTAAAAATATTAGATTTATTTGTTTTGGTGGCAATAAAATCAGCAGCAGTCTTCCCAAACATGTTGCCACAGAGACACCCTTTAAAACTAAATTTTACCCAAAAAAAATTCATTAATTAAACTCATACTTTTTTTTAAGTTTATTTGTTTGTTACTTTGTCATTGCTAATTATAAAAGTCGAAGCATCTTTTACCATACAGTAGATATCTTTAAAACAAACACTTAATCAAAACTGAAACTTTTTATTGGTTATAAGGTCTATTACCATGGAGACCACCTGCAAGACAAAACAACAAATATAAATAAAAGTAATAAAAACTAAATAAATGAACAAAGAATAAACAGGAAAAATCGCATCACCATAAAAACCGGATCTAAAACTAATAAAATCATGATAAAATCAAGAAATAAATAAAAGAAAAAACTACATTCAAAATGGGAAATGATGATAAATAATTTAATAAAAACAAACATTATATTTAATATCATTAAATAAATATTAGTTATTATTAATATTAGTAATATAGTAGTATTTAATAAAATTATTATTTATTAATTTAACAGATTATCAAATTACATGAGAACATGTTTATATATTTTACACTAAATAATAAAATGTATACAACAAACAGATTGTAAACACAATGAGACAGCAGTGTTACAAAACAAATAAACCAAAATAAATAATATATATTATTTAAAATATTTCAATCTTGTGGGGTGTGGGGTGATTATCGTGACTGTGGGGTTTGTCCTAGTCACCTGGGCCTGCAAATACACAGTGTATAGATATGGGAGGGACAGAGAAAGAAATAAAAGAAAAAGGGAAAACAACATCCCAGCGTGAACGTGAAGAGTGCAGAATTGAACAAGCGTGGCCTGGAGCTGAGCAGCAGAAGCTATTTACAGTGGGTAATTGGAAAGGGCCGTCCAGACTCGAGCCCATTAGGAAAAGCTTAGACGCGTGCACCACCAATGATAGCATCATTTGGCTAATCTGAACAAATAATGAATTGAAAAGGGCAAAAACATCCACCCCGGGCAAGTCTGAGTATCTGCACAGACAGAAGCCAAACCGCTACAGAGGAGGAACACATCCGAGGAATTCCAATGATTTGCCTGCGAGCATGAATCGACTTTATAAAGCAGGAGGAAAGTGTGTGTGGGTGAGTGTGAGCATGAGACAGGCTGAGATCCAGGACGCACTTTTGCATCAGCAGCATTCTTATTTTCTTATACATTCATATTGATGTTACTAAACGCTAACACTAATTGAGCCTCCTTCCATAAATGTTAAATAAACATCTCCTTACAGAAAACTCTTCCACTTACGTATATGAAGCTGTACAAGTCTCTCTGTACAAGCTGTTACTATGGAAACAATATTCATGTAAACGTGTGTCAGAGCTGCTGTTATCAAAAGTTAATCAACACCTTCGCTTCTAACCAATCAGAATCCAGAATTTATCAGAAGCATAACGGTGTAATACAATCCAAAAAATACCCAGTTGATGGCATTTTCTAAACTGCTGTGTTGTACGGTATCTGTAAATTGCGAAAGGCTAACTTGGCTCGAGCTGCATCAGCAGAAGTGCTGCCAAGACGTCGTGTTTTAAGAGGCCAGAGTGAAGAATACATTTCTGAGGCAGCCTTCAGACAGGAATCAGCTGTTTATGGATTTTATATCCGACCTCGTTGGCCAGCAGTCGAACGAGAGCGCATTTGGCTCTTGCAAACAGGCAATGGAGAAGGAGTGTGAGGAGTTATTGATTCAAGTCGACAGGCTCCGTCAGGCACCGCCTCAGCACCTTTTACTTAATGCTTAGGAATATGCGTGTTTGACAGAAAGACCAAACCTGGAACTCAAACCGACCCTGTGCTTACATCCCAATTCTCATATGTCCATTATGGGGCAACGTTTTTTCACCTTAGAATCTGTTACTAACCTGGAAGAACCGGACAGCAGGTTTCTGTTTATGCTATCAGCCAGAGTTTAAAAAACACTCCTTATACAGTGGTGTGAAAAACTATTTGCCCCCCTCCTGATTTCTTATTCTTTTGCATGTTTGTCATACAAAATGTTTCTGATCATCAAACACATTTAACTATTAGTCAAAGATAACACAAGTAAACACAAAATGCAGTTTTTAAATGAGGGGTTTTATTATTTAGGGAGAAAAAAAAATCCAAACCTACATGGCCCTGTGTGAAAAAGTAATTGCCCCCTGAACCTAATAACTGGTTGGGCCACCCTTAGCAGCGATAACTGCAATCAAGCGTTTGCGATAACTTGCAACGAGTCTTTTACAGCGCTCTGGAGGAATTTTGGCCCACTCATCTTTGCAGAATTGTTGTAATTCAGCTATATTTGATGGTTTTCTAGCATGAACCGCCTTTTTAAGGTCATGCCACAACATCTCAATAGGATTCAGGTCAGGACTTTGACTAGGCCACTCCAAAGTCTTCATTTTGTTTTTCTTCAGCCATTCAGAGGTGGATTTGCTGGTGTGTTTTGGGTCATTGTCCTGCTGCAGCACCCAAGATCGCTTCAGCTTGAGTTGACGAACAGATGGCCGGACATTCTCCTTCAGGATTTTTTTGGTAGACAGTAGAATTCATGGTTCCATCTATCACAGCAAGCCTTCCAGGTCCTGAAGCAGCAAAACAACCCCAGACCATCACACTACCACCACCATATTTTACTGTTGGTATGATGTTCTTTTTCTGAAATGCTGTGTTACTTTTATGCCAGATGTAACGGGACACGCACCTTCCAAAAAGTTTTGTCTTGTCGGTCCACAAGGTATTTTCCCAAAAGTCTTGGCAATCATTGAGATGTTTTTTAGCAAAATTGAGACTAGCCTTAATGTTCTTTTTGCTTAAAAGTGGTTTGCGCCTTGGAAATCTGCCATGCAGGCCGTTATTGCCCGTTCTTTCTTATGGTGGAGTCGTGAACACTGACCTTAATTGAGGCAAGTGAGGCCTGCAGTTCTTTAGATGTTGTCCTGGGGTCTTTTGTGGCCTCTCGGATGAGTTGTCTCTGCGCTCTTGGGGTAATTTTGGTCGGCCGGCCACTCCTGGGAAGGTTCACCACTGTTCCATGTTTTTGCCATTTGTGGATAATGGCTCTCACTGTGGTTCGCTGGAGTCCCAAAGCTTTAGAAATGGCTTTATAACCTTTACCAGACTGATAGATCTCCATTACTTTTGTTCTCATTTGTTCCTGAATTTCTTTGGATCTTGGCATGATGTCTAGCTTTTGAGGTGCTTTTGGTCTACTTCTCTGTGTCAGGTAGCTCCTATTTAAGTAATTTCTTGATTGAAACAGGTGTGGCAGTAATCAGGCCTGGGGGTGACTACAGAAATTGAACTCAGGTGTGATAAACCACAGTTAAGTTATTTTTTAACAAGGGGGGCAATCACTTTTTCACACAGGGCCATGTAGATTTGGAGGTTTTTTTTCTCCCTTAATAACGTAAACCTTTATTAAAAAACTGCATTTTGTGTTCAATTATGTTATCTTTGACTAATAGTTAACGGTTTTTGATGAGCAGAAACATTTAAGTGTGACAAACATGCAAAAGAATAAGAAATCAGGAAGGGGGCAAATAGTTTTTCACACCACTGTATCTTTGTCATGTTCTATAATATAAAGCTTAGACACTTTACAACCTGATCGAACCTAAAAAAAAAAAACGGTTTAATCTTGCATTCGAGTTCTTTACATTTTCCTTCAGTAGGATCTGGTCGATCCCAGGTGAAGCAGAATGAAAGAAGCCTTGAGGAACCCTCTTTCAAAAAAATCCATGCCTAGACACATCCACCTACTGTATGTGAGGAATAAGTTTGTGCTTTACACCAGAAGAGTTCTCCTCTTTACAGTTCTAACATTATTTTTCTACACTTGTACACGGCCTTATACAGTTATAATGTTTTTGAATAGGTTACATTACATACAGTAGATACAGTGGAACCTCGGATTACGAGTAACGCGGTTTGCGAATGTTCCGCAAGACGAGCAAAGATTTTTACTAAATTTTGACTTGGAAAACGAACAAGTCTTGGTTTACGAGTACCAAGTATCATGTATCACGCATGCGCTTCTTGTCTTGACGCCGAGTGTCATGTGATCACAACTGAGCCACCGTTTTTTCTCTCTCTTGCGCTGCGGAATTGTGGGTAATCGTCTCCCCTGCTGGGTCCTAGTGCTCGTCACTGGTATAATCAACATCCGTGCATATGTGTACTGTTTACTATAACACTGTGACAACGTGTGTGTGTGTAAAACTTTTTATTTTGTGTCTGTATGCGTGTGTGTACAGCATGCGTGTAAAGCAAAAGCAAGTCTCATTAGAGAGGTTAAATATCCATTTTTCTCTCTCTACTCAAAGCTCAGCCTGTTCTGGGTCTGTGTGCACGCACGTCAATTGTGTTTGTGCCACACATGTACACAGACCCCACCTACTTTTGCCCTTCACAGACACACACACACACACACACACACATACCACAGAGACCCCTCCTACTTTCTCCTTCACAGACACACACTCTTTCTCTCTGCTCTACACAGAAACACTGCTCTGTTAATTTGTTTTATTTTTATTTTACAGCAGTGATTCCGTTAGTGTGTCACTCAATCGAGTGTCATTAGACCGATTTCTACACTCAAGGCTGTAGTGAAGTCTAAAGACATAAAACAACACTTACTGATTACAGTATTGGTGAAATAGCATTTACTCACCCTTGACTAACCTTGAGCCACCTCTCACTACCGTTTACTCACCTCTGACTCTGGTGTTTACCCTGCTCTAATGAGCGTTTACCCACTTTTTACTAGAGTTTACTGACCACTAGCACTTACTCACCTCTGACTAGCGTTTACTCATCGTGACTATCATTTATTAACCTCTCACTAGTGTTTACTCAGCTCTGATTGGTGTTTAACCTGCTCTGACTGGTGTATACTCACCTGTCACTAGCATTTCTCACTTAAAATAAAATAAATAATTATATGTTAAAATAAAATAATTATATGTAAAAATATAAAAATATATATTTAAAATCACTCGCAGCTCAAAAATCTTGTTGCTAATTGGGTTGAGCACAGTTCCACAATCAACAACACAAAATAAAGTACAGGACAAGCCAATATGCACAGGAAATGTGAACAACTAACAAATAAGTTTTATTACAGTATGTGTAAATGTTTCCAATCCAAAAATAATGTACCTCAGACTTTGCATCTCATGCATTCGGTACGACCACCATTGCCACTGATCCCCTGCCCTTTATCTTTATTCGCATAGGCAATTCAGCATTTCAAGTTGAGCAGTTCTGGCTCACGTTGGTGGCCTGGGTACCAGACACTCCCGTGTGGACACTACCCCTATGGATTGAATCAAGGGTATTCACTGTAGCACAATCAGCTGTGGGAGATACAGTAATTGAAAGAAAAAGGTACGTACATACTTTTGGAAAATGGTTTCTCCATAGGTTTGCTTTCCATGAAAGGTAAGGCAGTTAATCGTCCAGGAAAGCCACTGCTACGTAATATTCAGGAGAGCCATTTGAGGTGGACTGGGCAGTGGACAGTGGACAGTTTCTTGGTTGGGTCAAGGTTTCAGTCATACTGTATTGTTAAAAGAAAAGAAAAAAACCCTGTGGCAGACCCAAGACTTGCTGGAGTAATTATCTTATTAATTAAGCTTTACAGATTTAACCTTTCTATAAATTACCAAAAGAAAATATTAGACTGTTCATACAGTGAGGAAAAAAAGTATTTTAAGGTTTTTCATATTATGAGTGAAAACCTCCTCCCATCAGTAAGGGCATTGAAGATGAAACATGGCTGGGTCTTTCAGCATGACAATGATCCCAAACACACCACCAGGCAACGAACGAGTGGCTTCGTAAGAAGCAGTTCAAGGTCCTGGAGTGGCCTAGCCAGTATCTAGATCTCAACCCCATAGAAAATCTTTGGAGAGAGGTGAAAATCCATATTGCCCAGCGACAGCCCCTATAGATGCGGTCATATTATTTCACTAGTTTTGACTCGTATCTTTTGGTTTGCCTTTTTTACTCACATGAAAAACTGAAGTCCGATGATCTCTTTGTCACGACTGTTACAGTCGTCTTGAGTAAATCCACTGTGGTTACAACACCAGTTGCTGTATCAAACGGTTCAAGATTTTCTTACGCATATAACAACACATTTATTGTATATATCTGATTACGGTTAGCTTACGGTCAAAAACTTGTGTTTCCGTAGCCTTCCACATCTAAACTGAACATTCTCATATGATAGTCATACAAATAAATGTCATAGTGGAATGACATCCAAGATCAACTTACGATAGTCAAAATGGATGCTTAACTAACAAATTCAAAGCTTATGGCTTATGTAATAAGCTTAATGCTTAACTAATGAATAGAATAAGATAAAATAAAACAAATAAACACAACAACAAATTCATAACAAGTACGATATTGTCATGCACACTCAATCTGCGGTCACTCCTCACCCATTTCGGGACATCCGGGCACACGACGGACCCTCCAATTTCTCCAGCGGGATTTCTGGTGGCCATCCATCACGAAGGACGTCCAAGAGTTCGTCCAGGCATGCCCAGTGTGCGCCAGGGCCAAGAACACCAATCAATCAGCCCCAGGAGAACTACAGCCACTCCCAGTTCCTCGACGGCCCTGGACGCACATTGCCGTCTACTTCATCACGGGCCTGCCGGCCTCCGAAGGAAAGGACACCATCCTCACGATCGTCGACCGGTTCTCTAAAGCCGTGCATCTGGTGGCTCTCGCCGGACTCCCGTCAGCCAAAGAAACAGCAGAGCTGATTTTAGAGCACGTAGTCCATCTGCATGGGTTCCCCAAGGACATCGTCTCGGACAGAGGGCCCCAGTTCACAGCCTGGTTCTGGAAGGCCTTCTGCCGTCTGATCGACTCCACCTGCAGTCTATCATCTGGATACCACCCACAGAACGGTCAGACAGAGCGGACCAACCAACAACTGGAGCGCTATCTGAGATGTTTCATATTAGACCGTCAGCGCTCCTGGGCGCGCTACCTCATTTGGGCCGAACTGTCACACAACCTCCACACCTCCTCTGCCACCAACCTAAGCCCATTTGAGGTATGCTACGGTTTCCAACCATCGATGTTCAACCACCCAGAACCGGAGGTTGATGTACCGTCCGCCCAACAGTTGGTCCGCAGATGTCGGCGGCTATGGACATCCTCCGGGACGATTGTACCACGTAGGTGACAAGGTATGGCTTTCCACAAAAAACCTCCACCTTCACACCGAATCAAGAAAACTTTCACCCAGATTCATCGGACCATACCGCATCACCCACAGAATTAACCCTGTCACCTACCGGCTCCAGCTGCCTTCGGCGCTCCGGATCCATCCAGTATTCCACCTGTCCCAATTCAAACCCTTCATCACCTCACCCATGATTCCACCCACCCCCCCAGCTCCTCCTCCCCGGATCATCGATGGCGGTCTCACCTACACCGTACGCCAAATCCTCGACTCGCGCTCTCGGGGCAGAGGTACTCAGTACCTGGTTGACTGGGAGGGCTACGGCCCAGAGGAGCGATCTTGGATCCCGGCCCGGTTCATTCTCGACCCTGAGCTGATTCGAGACTACCGTCACCGGGTATCCTCCACCTCAGGACCGTCAGGAGCCGGTCCTGGACAGGGGGGTACTGTCATGCACACTCAATCTGCGCCCGGCACTAGGACCCGGAAGTAAGGCGGGCGCCAAACCAGGAAGTATAAAAGAGGTAAACAAACGATGGCTTACCGCTCAGTCATTGAGTTCGGCCCATGTCGGTTCCAGTTGTCGTATCAGCAAACCGTGAGTACTGTCACGTTCTGCTATGGTGTTGGACTGTGGGCTTGGTGTTGAGGCATAAATGCAGAGGGGATGCAGTGAAACAGAAAAGAGTCTTTAATGAGAATAATAATAATAATAATAATAATAATACATGCAAAACAAAACATGAACAAAGGAAGTTGGCTTAAACTTGGGAGCATAAAGAAACAGAACTCATAAACACTTAGACATAAGACTAGGGATTACATACATTGATACACAATACAGACATGGGATACAAACTGGACAAGACAAGACATACTAAACAGCCTAGAGGACTAAACACAAGGGACTATGCATGCAAGGGATAAACAAACACAAGACAGGCTTGGCTAGGCCTACCACCTGTTCTGCACATTAGCTGCTAAGCTAGCTCATAGCTAATCAGACTAATGGCTAAACAGGCTAGTAGCCTGAGACCCAAGGGAATGAACAGACAGGGTGCACAGCAGACTAGGTATGAAACAGACTAAGAACTCTAAAGGTTAGTGGCTAAAGATGTTAGTACCTAAACAGACTAAGAGCTAAGCAGACAATGAGACTAGACATAAACGGAGACTAGACAGACTAAGATCTAAACATGTTAGTATCACCCTCATTAGTATTTAAACAGACTAATAACTAAACAGGCAATGGGGGTTACTTACACAAAAGGGTAAACACAAAGGGCTAATTCTCCTAGACGCTAATCCTGCTAGGAGACACAAAGACAAAGACATTTCAATACAAACAAACTTAACATAAAGTGCTCCTGAAACCAAAAGGCCAACCATACTGTTAAACTAAACCAGAACAAAACAAAACCCACATAACAGAAATTAATGCTCGACCCAGTTTCCCAGAACAAACAGGTATTTATAAAAGTGCTAATGAGCCTCCTCAGTTCAGGTGAGCATCCATGTCACCTGACCGAGGAGGCTTCTGGGAAACTGAGTCTAGGAACCAAAACTACAAAGTAAAAACACTGCCCTCTAGTGAGCAACCCTCACAGTACCCCCCCCCCCTTAAAAACGCTCCTCCGGAGCGCTAACAGAGGTTCTGGGTACCCTTCCCCATGTCCCGGGTCATTACACCCGACTGCGACGCCAACGAGCAGACTCCCCGAGGTGGGTGGGAGGGTGGGCGAGCTTAAATTGCCGCCGAAGCCAGGCGCCGGGTGCAGCAGCGGCCTGCACCCGAGGCTGGGTGGCAGAGGCAGCAATGGCTCGTCCTCGGGGCTGAGCGGCGGTGAGCTCACGACGTCGGCGGGTGGCGGAGGCAGCACTGGGCCGATGCCGTAGGCCGGGCGGCGGAGGCAGTGCCGGATCGCTGGTGTAGGCCGGGCGGCGGAGGCAGTGCCGTGTCGCTCTTGCCGGTGGAGCGATGGCTGCAGCACTGAATCGCCCTCCAAGTCGGGCGGCCGATGCAGCACTGTGTTGTCCTCACGCCGGGCGGCCTCTGCAGTACTCTGGCCTCCTTTGACACCGGGTGGCAATGGAAGCACGCTCTCGAAGTCTGGCGGTGGCGGGTCGCTGTCACCGCTGTGAACGAAGGTAGAGAGCGTGGTGAGGGTTTTCCCTGGCGAGGTCCTGGCTGGGCTCTGGGGACATGGAGACTCCCTTGCGGCACGCTGGCGGAACTGGAGCCTCCCCTGAGGCGCGCTGGAGAACTGGAGCCTCCCCTGAGGCGCGCTGGCGAAACTGGAGCCTCCCCTGAGGCGCGCTGGCGAAACTGGAGCCTCCCCTGAGGCGCGCTGGCGAAACTGGAGCCTCCACTGAGGCCCGCTGGCGAAACTGGAGCCTCCACTGAGGCCCGCTGGCGAAACTGGAGCCTCCACTGAGGCCCGCTGGCGAAACTGGAGCCTCCACTGAGGCCCGCTGGCGAAACTGGAGCCTCCACTGAGGCCCGCTGGCGAAACTGGAGCCTCCACTGAGGCCCCCTCACCTCCAGTTCAGTCCCCTGTTTTGACGTGGGGCAAGTTGATTATCCCCTGTCAGCTTGCCCCGGTGTTATGGTCCCAGCCCCCCCCCCAAAATTTTCTCCCGGGGGGCCCCTCTGCTATGCCTCTTGTTAGGTCGAGCATTCTGTCACGTTCTGCTATGGTGTTGGACTGTGGGCTTGGTGTTGAGGCATAAATGCAGAGGGGATGCAGTGAAACAGAAAAGAGTCTTTAATGAGAATAATAATAATAATAATAATAATAATAAACCAAACAAGCAAAACAAAACATGAACAAAAGGAAGTTGGCTTAAACTTGGGAGCATAAAGAAACAGAACTCATAAACACTTAGACATAAGACAAGGGATTACATACATTGATACACAATACAGACATGGGATACAAACTGGACAAGACAAGACATACTAAACAGCCTAGAGGACTAAACACAAGGGACTATGCATGCAAGGGATAAACAAACACAAGACAGGCTTGGCTAGGCCTACCACCTGTTCTGCACATTAGCTGCTAAGCTAGCTCATAGCTAATCAGACTAATGGCTAAACAGGCTAGTAGCCTGAGACCCAAGGGAATGAACAGACAGGGTGCACAGCAGACTAGGTATGAAACAGACTAAGAACTCTAAAGGTTAGTGGCTAAAGATGTTAGTACCTAAACAGACTAAGAGCTAAGCAGACAATGAGACTAGACATAAACAGAGACTAGACAGACTAAGATCTAAACATGTTAGTATCACCCTCATTAGTATTTAAACAGACTAAAGGGTAAACACAAAGGGCTAATTCTCCTAGAGGCTAATCCTGCTTGGAGACACAAAGACAAAGACATTTCAATACAAACAAACTTAACATAAAGTGCTCCTGAAACCAAAAGGCCAACCATACTGTTAAACTAAAACAGAACAAAACAAAACCCACATAACAGAAATTAATGCTCGACCCAGTTTCCCAGAACAAACAGGTATTTATAAAAGTGCTAATGAGCCTCCTCAGTTCAGGTGAGCATCCATGTCACCTGACCGAGGAGGCTTCTGGGAAACTGAGTCTAGGAACCAAAACTACAAAGTAAAAACACTGCCCTCTAGTGGGCAACCCTCACAAGTACTCACCACTTTGGGTTATATGCTTCTGCTATTGTGTGTGTATTTATAGGACGCGGGTTAAATTTGTGTTTTTCCCTTGCTCCCTTTTCGCGAGAGTCCTTAGATTAAAGTCGCGTGGTTATCCTGCCTATTCGCTTCTTATCCGCGTTTGGGTTTACCATCCACGCTACATTGGGCTAACCACTAAAGCTAGTCTTCTGGTCCCCGAGGTTAGTTCAATCCTGACAGATATGGCTCTTACAGCCCCAACATCACTATTCTTGAGGAGATCTGCATGGAGGAATGGACCAAAATACCAGCAACAGTGTATGAAAACCTTGTGAAGTCTTACAGAAAACGTTTGACCTCTGTCATTGCTACAGTAACAAAGGGCATATAACAAAGTACTGAGATGAAATTTTGTTATTGACCAAATACTTATTTTCCACCATAATTTGCAAATAAATTCTTTAAAAATCCTACAATGTGAATTTCTGGATATTTTTTTTCTTATTTTGTCTCTCGTATAGTAGTTGAGGTATGCCTAATGGACATTACAGGCCTCTCTCATCTTTTTAAGTGGGAGAACTTGCACAGTCGGTGGCTGACTAAATACTTTTTTTCCCCACTGTAATTTCAGCAATTAGTTTTCCAAACATTGTATGATGAAAAGGTAATAAATGTAAACTTTAACAGAGAGAATGAAACCACATAATAATAATCAATATTTTCCTATATATATACTTTTTTATTTGCCACAGGTAGAAATTAGCATTGGATTGGTGTGATAAGCATTAGATCTGTTGCTTGTTAACCTTATCGAACTTCTTGCAAACTGTCACGCTTCTTTCCCTTAATGTGTCTGGAGTGTGTGCGTGGCATGAACGCGGAGGATGCGAGCTGACGGTTTAACAATGTCCTTTTATTAGACATAACAAGGCAAACCAAAACACCAAACACAAACTGAAACCTAATGTAACTAAAGCTAGACGCCTGACTGAACTTCAGCCAGGCTATTTATACATAACATAAAACAAAACATAATTAGTCTTCCCTCGGTTCAGGTGAGCTTCTTACGTCACCTGACCGAGGTGCATACTGGGAAATGAAGTAAAACTAGCATAACCAAAACTACAAACGAAAATATAAACGGGCGTTAGGCGCCCTCTAGGCGCGGCTGCAGAGCTGGAGAGACGCTCGGCGGCTGCAGAGCTGGAGAGGCGCTCGGCGGCTGCAGAGCTGGAGAGGCGCTCGGCGGCTGCAGAGCTGGAGAGGCGCTCGGCGGCTGCAGAGCTGGAGAGGCGCTCAGCGGCTGCAGAGCTGGAGAGGCGCTCGACGGCTGCAGAGCTGGAGAGGCGCTCGACGGCGGCGTTGGAGCGTACTCGGCGCTCGACGGCGTCGCTGGAGCGTACTCGGCGCTCGACGGCGGCGCTGGAGCGTACTCGGCACTCGACGGCGGCGTTGGAGCGTACTCGGCGCTCGACGGCGGCGTTGCAGCGTACTCGGCGCTCGACGGCGGCGTTGGAGCGTACTCCATACGTACTGCCGTACTTGGGCTTCCTCGCCCTTCTCTTCCGGCCGGTGCGGGGAACCACGTGACCCCGCGCTGCGTCGCCTCTGAATGGCGTTCGCCGAATGGCGAGCCTGCAGCTCTCCCAGCTCAGTGGTGCCTCTCTCTCTCTCTCTCTCTTCGCTGCTCTCCCGCACGTGCTCCTGCTCCCATTTTACCATCTGGTTGTACATCCAGCTCCTGAGCAGATCTACCTCGCCGTTCTCCAACCAGCAGTAATCCCAGTCGCCATACTCCTCTTCCTCGCTGTTCTCCAGCCAGTTCGCCAGCTCGGGTGAGATGGTCTCCGTGCCCCCCCAAAAATCATCCAAGGGGAAATCCTCCGCCATGCCACTTGTACGGTCTAGCTTTCTGTCACGCTTCTTTCCCTTAATGTGTCTGGAGTGTGTGCGTGGCATGAACGCGGAGGATGCGAGCTGACGGTTTAACAATGTCCTTTTATTAGACATAACAAGGCAAACCAAAACACCAAACACAAACTGAAACCTAATGTAACTAAAGCTAGACGCCTGACTGAACTTCAGCCAGGCTATTTATACATAACATAAAGCAAAACATAATTAGTCTTCCCTCGGTTCAGGTGCGCTTCTTACGTCACCTGACCGAGGTGCATACTGGGAAATGAAGTAAAACTAGCATAACCAAAACTACAAACGAAAATATAAACAGGCGTTAGGCGCCCTCTAGGGGTTAACCGTCACACAAACTCTTTTTGTTTATTGGTTAAACAGCATTACAAATTCATCAGCAGGGAGTTTAATCAATGTGATTAATAGAGCTGTGTAATGGATCAATATTTTGTTGGTTTATTAAATTAAGTTGATTAAATGGGTCTGTTTTCAATTCAGAGTCCATCCACACGTTTTAGACTATATGTAAAAAAATTAAATAAAATAAAAAATAAAAGAATCTCACAAATACTCGGGTTTTGGGAGAGTACTGCTGTTTCACCATTTGAGTTTACGCATGAATGAAAGTAGCAACTGCTACCTACTGGAATGAAGTGTGAAGCCGGGGGGAAAAAAGCATTTCAATGGCATTAACTCAAAAATTGCAATGTCCAAAAAAATCTACTCTCACTAATTGTCTAGGGCACTTATCCTTTATATGACCAGGGCACGGGCACATCATGGGAAACACTCTGGATTTGGTGCCAATCTATCACAGGGCACACCGTTCAAGCAATTTGGGAAGCCTGTTAGCCTAATCTGCATGTTTGTCTGGTTTTAATAAAATACACCAAGTTTATTTAGATGATTAGTACTGCTATTCAAGAACATAATTTGCTACTTTTAGAAACATACTGTAATTACATTTCCATATATATTTTTTTATTTTTATTTAAACTCATTTAAACACATACTGTATCATCCATGTTCTTTCCTAGTTGTAGAGGTTTGGTGTTAGGTTAAGTCTCAGGCCTGCTGGATCCCTGCTTAGGATCCTGCCCCACATATACAGTAAGTGGATAAAAGCATCTTATAAATGAATAAATGAATAAATACAATCCTCTAACCTTGATAATGACCTCGGCTTATTCCCAGCAAAGATATAAGATATGATACAGGGCCGAGTGTTTCTCAGAGAAAGAAAGAACACTTCATGAGCATGATGCGATAGTGTTAACAGTTCTCCGATAAACGTATTACCCCTTCAGCTCTTTAACCAGTGAAATGGAGCTTGGGAGTTTAAATTAAAACCACTTTTCTTTGCATTATACATGGCTTTGCATAAGAGCTCCAGGATTTCTATTGCAAACCCATTTGTAATAAAAATGCACTGTGCATTTGAGTTTATTGAGCAGCTCATTTATTTAAGTAATTGCCCCTTAACATGGAGAGTTACTAAAAACCAGCGATGTGTGATCAGCTGACCCAAGTGAACTCGTAAATTTCCCTCAGGCTAAAGAGACAGAGAGAGCAATGAGAGAGCTGGAAAAATAAGACAGTGGGTCATGGAGCTTGTTGGGCAATAACAAGATAATTTCACACCACAATGTTTTAATATGTTATCTTGTCACGTACAACTTAAAATTATTCTGCAAATACGAAACTGCTTTGGGTCACATGAAGAACCATGCCAAATTCCTGAATTGATCTATGATATCATGTGGTAGCTACTTACCTTGGTAACATAGTGGGCTGAGCTTGGGATTAAACAGCTAGTTAATTTCAAATGTGATCAGTAATAGTTTTGCTCATTTTCTACTGTACCAATAGAGACATGTCTCAATTTTATGAAGAGTACTGTGTTGTAGTTCCAGGGTCCCTAGGGTTTATCCAGAACTCTGATTACAGTCTTGCTGGAAGTTCACATGGTCTCCTCATTCCTTTCCACTTCTTTCATGGGACAGACTCCAGATCCACTTTTTCAAATTTTTTAAAACTCACATACAGGTGAAATCTGATCTCATAAGTCAGTCTAAGGTCAGGTAAATATCCCATGTCAGGGACGAATTAAATTCTGTTCATAAGGAGGATGACAAATAGATTCAGTGGTCACCTACTGAAAGGAATATATCACTTTCCCAGAAAACCGTCCATCCTTCCTTATTGGCAGCTTAGTGAATTAATCCCTTCTTTTTCCCCTTTTAATCCTTTTCCTTATCATAAGATTATGAAAAGCCTGATCCCTCTTCTCTCAGATATTAAAATTGCATCCATAATATGACTCTGAGCTTAAAGAAATCAATGCGGGCGTCCCAGCGGCCGCCGCCGGTGGCTCAAGAGCACTTTGTTTTGAATTTCTTTTCCGTAATTTGTAATTCCCCCTAGCCCGTCCTGGAGCCCGTGACATGAATAATGCGCAGCAGGCCGCACATCGTTGGCATTCAAAGAATGCCAATCTACTCAAACGGGGCACAAATTGGAAAAACACTCCAGACGTTTTTTCATTCAGGTGCTGGAGGTTTGCTTATTTTCTCATTCACCTCACCTGCTTTGAAAATGTGTGTGTGTGTGTGTGTGTGTGTGAGACGGTGGTTCTGAATGACCGGGCACACACACAGTTTGGCCCAAACATGGCACCCAGCATTGTGTAAAGCTCATTTCTTCCTTTCATCTGCTTTGCATTGAGGACCAGAGGTTATCCACTCATGCATGCACAAATAACCCGAGTGCCCTTTGTGTGGAAAGAATAGAAGTTAGTCGCCTTGTGTTGCCTTTTCTTCACAGATATCGATAAAAGTTCCTTGCTCATACACCATGAATAGCAATGCGGGCCAAGGCAATCTCAGACAGACACACTCCCGATGAGCTGTAAGAGAAATGTACTGTAATGAATCGCTCTGCATGCGACTAATTCATACTTGTTTTGCATTTATTCTTTGTATCTTATCATGACTTGAGCAGTGTACAATTGCACTAATTTGTCCTGGCCTAACACTAGTGACAAATCCTTGAACATTTTCTACAAAACAAGCATAAGGTCTACTGGTCCTGATGCATGTACGGTACTGTATAAAAGTCTTGACCCCCTCATTTCTTCATTCATTGCTTTCAAAGAGCCAGACTTCCTTGCATTGTTTATGTAATTTTATATGTTTTAATTTCTTATTTTTGTAAATTATTTTGCTTCTAATGTTCAGTCCATTCTCTGTACCTGAGCAGTTTCAGAATGTTTTTGTTTGTTAAGCCACACAGTCCCCTATCAATCATTCAAGCACAAAAACTTAAGTCCTGACCCATGATGACAGATGATCAGGTCGGTGATTAGTATTCAGCTGATGCTGAATGCTGAATGTTTGGAACAGACGAGAGGGGAAATGAGGTCATTGCTGATGTTGTTACATAAACATCCAGTTTTAAAATAGTATTTTTAGGCACTTTACTGTCTGTTGAAGTAAAAGGATTTTTAATGTTATTGTAATGATTTTCTCCCCAATTTAGTCGTATCCAATTCTTCCATATCACCAGGGGGCTCCCACATTAAGGCTAGTGCTACTAGTCAGTCAGGGAGGGGCGAAGACTGTCAAATGTTTCCTTCAAACCATGTGATGCTTGCATATTTTTTTAAATTGCTCACTCAAGCACTGTTTGGGGCAGTGTAACACATTTGGAGGACATCGCTATCCACTCCTTCTGCTTGTGTGAGCTCATAGACACCCATGATTGGCTGTAGAGCTGTGATTAATGTGAGAGCACTATGTGCCTCAGTGAGACAACTGGATTATGCGGCCCGACATCCGGCAAAAGGACACAAAAACCAACACAAAAAAAAACAAGGGGGAAAAAGGAAAAAATAATCCAAAATGATGGCAATACTCGCAGAGGTATTAAGTGAAATGTGATAATTTATTTACAGTGCTTGAGTGATGTAAGAGTCCCAGTGGAGAGACGTCTCAGGTTACTTTGCTGTAACCCTGTTCGCTGAAAAGGTGGGAATGAAATGCGGCGTGAAAACGCTATGGGAACATCTTTTCGTGTTGCCGGTTGTGAAGCATGTGTGTATCAGACACGACAAATTTTGGCTTATATAACCTCGGTCAGGTGACATCATCTGATGAGACGCACCTGCAGGTTATAAATAGGAGTAAACCAAAAACATTCCTCAGATCGATTTTGTCTGAAGGGACGTCGTGTCACGCAGGCAGTGCGGCATTGGAGCGCAGCATCTCGTTCCCGCCTTTTCAGGGAACAGGGTTACAGCAAAGTAACCCGAGACGTTCCCTTTCAAAGGCTACACTCGATGCTGCGTGAAAACGCTATGGGAACAAGAATATCAATGCCGCACTGCCAGTGTCTGGAGCCCAAGGTTGTGTAGCGTGTGCACACAAAGGCAGAGGAGGTCTCAGAACTATATCTGGGAGGCTGACTCGAGGACCTGTGAGCCGGGAGTAGCATAAACATCAGACTATAAAATCTAACAAATATGTGCAGAGAGGACCAACCTGCCACATCACACACTTGCTGCAGGGGAATACCTCTTGCCAGCTCAATACATGAGGCGATCCCCCTGGTTGAATGAGCCCTAATTCCTAGAGGCGAAGTGATTTTCACGCGCCTCATAGGAGAGAGCAATAGCATCTCTCACCCAGTGTGACAAGGTCTGCCATAACATATGAAAGCTGCTCTGACTTACACCATTAGCTGATGGGGTGGACGAAATCTGAAGAGCACGTACTGGACACAGTAAGTGAAGTGTTTCCTGCTCCGGAGCTGTAAAAGGCAGAGTACAGTAAGCTTCAAGAACAACAGGGTCCATGGTTGAGAACGGAACTTTCGGAAGATAGTTTAGGTGAGGTTGCAAAATGGCCTTGACTAGCCCAGGGGCAAAGTCTAGGCAGGATTGGGAGACTGACAAGGTGTGCAGATCTCCAATTCTCTTCAGAGAGGTAATGGCCATCAGAAAAACCATCTTAAGGGTCAGAAACCTGACAGGCGCTGACACTAGTGGTTCGAAAGGGGTATCAATTAGACCTTCGAGCACGATAGATAAATCCCACGAAGGGACAGTAGCTCCAGTGGGTGGCCTCATCCGTTTAGCTCCACGAATGAGACGGGCAACTAAAGGGTGCTTTCCCATGGAAACCCCATCAATCAGAATGTGGCAGGCTGAAATAGTGGCTACGTCCGTTCCGAGAGTACTAGGGCACAAGCCTGAGGAACAACTTTTCCTGCAGAAACTCCAGCACTGAAACAATTCGGCATTGGACTGGGTCTACCTGTTTTGTCATGCACCAACTTTCAAATACATTCCATTTGAGGGCATAAAGAGGGAGTCCTAGCACTTAGAATAGTCTCAATTATTCTTGCTGGAAGACCAGCTTGACCATTCAGGGGCCAAATGTGAAGGTTCCAAAGCTCGGGCCTGGGGTGAAATATTGTCCCCTGCACCTGAGACAGAAGATCCCTCCTCACTGGAATCACCACCGGTGAGCCATCGAGGAGAGATATTAGATCTAAGAACCACACTCTGGTTGGCCAACGGGGTGCTATCAGTAAGAGGCGCAAACCCGGGAGCAGAGTTATCGGGAAAAATGCATGAAGGTGTAATCTGGGCCAGGTACGGGCCAAGGCATCCAGACCCAGGGGAGCTGGAGGAGTCAGAGAGTAGTAAAGGGGACATTTGCTGTTTCTTGCAAGGCAAAGAGGTCCACTTCTGCTACATGAAATCTCTCCCAGATTGACTGACTACTTCGGGGTGGGGTTTCTATTCCCTGTGTGTCAGAGCTTGACTGGACATCTGCTCCCATATTCATATGCCCTGGAATGTAAATCGCCCTGAGGGACAGGAACTTGTCCTGTGCCCAAAGTAGAACCTGGCGCGCTAGCTTATTCAAGCGGCACGAGCACAGGCGATTAATATATGAGACTACTGTAGTGTTGTCCACCTGCACTAGAACATGGTAGCCTCTAAACTACTGGAGGAAGTGCTTTAGGGACAGAAATAGAGCCATTATTTTGAAGCAATTGATGTGCCGTGCGAGAAGATGACCTCTCCAGCTCCCTTGGGCTGGACGGCCATCTAAGACCGCACCCCAGCCCTTGAGGAACTCATCTGTCTTTAGCATCTTGTGACGACAAGAAGGACTTAGAGTGGGACCCAGAGTCAGAAACCGGGGTCTGAACCACATAGAAAGGGTACGAAGCTCCTGGCGTGTAACCCTTATTGAGGAATAGAATCCCCTGGTTCTTAGCCACAAATGAAATGCTCTCATGTGCAGAAGGCCCAAAGGTATCACCGTGGATGCAGCTGCCATGAGAGCTAAAGATCTCTGAAAGTGATGTTCAGTCACTTTCTGGTCTAGCTTGATTTCCTTGAGGGTGTTGAGAATGGATTCGACACGAGTGGGAGACAGCTGTGCCCGCCTTATGATCGACACCCAAATATGTTGTCCTCTGAACAGGAAAGAGCACACTTTTCATGGCATTGGGTCTCAATCCTAAGAAACAAAGATGAGCTAGGACGACATGCTGATGTTGAAGTCCTAGCTACTGAGACTGGGCCAGCCAGTCGTCTATGCAATTCAAATACGGATTCCCTGGAGTCGTAAGAGCCAGAACTACATCCATGCATTTTGTATATGTGCGGGTGAGAGAGCTTGACCAAATGGAAGGACCCGTGCCTGTGTTTTGGCAATATTTTTATATGAAAGTATGCGTCCTTTAGATCGTCACAACGCAATCGCTTGGTAGGATTTGAGAACAATCATTTTGACAGTCAACATTTTGAAGCTGTATCTATTTATTTTTAGATAGCGGTTCAGTCCGCGAAAAAAATAAATTGGACGCAGCTCCCCGTTCCTTTTGGGAACCAAGAAATACCGACTGTAGTAGCCTGACTCTCTGTCTGGTAGGGGAACATGTTCTATGGCCCCTTTTCCCAGCAAATTCTGTCAGCAGATGCGCTGACAGACCATGCCGTTGAAACGCGGAGGGTGGTGTGAGAACCGGCGGCTTGGTTAAACAGGGGGTTGTTTGATGTTCGGCATCCTGAAACATGGCAGGAAAAAAACGAAGAACTAACACTTTATTGGAGACCGGTGTTGCCCGAAACTCCAGTGGTGGTGGAGCATGAACACCGCCTTCCTGGGGGTGCCAGGGTGAACACTTCATTCTCGAAAGGAATTCTACGTGCCTCTCCCCATTGGAGGGCCACCCCCATGGTCCTGGGCACATGAGCCTCAGGACTTCTTTGTGAAGAAGACAGTTTGCCAGTCTGACCTCTTTGAGGCGGATTGCGAAGCGTGGCACGCCGCACCCCAATCTTTACGATGGGGTGCCTGGCGCAAACACACTCTCCTTGTGTGTTTCACGCCTCGTAAGAGACAGACCCGGTCGAGACTGGGTGGCCGACAGTCCCAACTCTTGAGCACGGCGGGTAAGGAATTTCCTGAAGGCATGTCCATATAACTTTGCCTCACGAACCTAGTGGCGACCGAGTTAACGACATCACCAAACATGGCCGGAAGGCAAGATGCGGGCATCAAGGAGGAATGCATGATCCTTATCCTTGATGCCCATGAGATTCAGCCACAAGTGCTGTAACGCTTGGATTTAGAAAACCGCTTGGTTACAAAAAAACGGATTCGGGAATCTAAACAGGGGCTTGAAAACCACACTTCCGGTATTGCGCAACCGCAGCTGGACAAAACACGACGCGACACAAAACAATTATAATAAATTAAACCAAGTGTATTAAACAAGACTGACAGATAAACACGGTGCACCACAAACCAATATATACAAAATATATACAAATAGCAACAGTGTGTGCGTGATGTATGCGGGTGTGCGTGTGTGTGTATGATTGTCCAGTGTCTGATATATGGCAAAATGTAGGAATGGGTGGAGTTGGAGAGATGGATCGATCTCACCAGATGAAGATGGAAGTTCTGGGAGATCGAGAAACGGAATGAGCTGGGTACTGAATGAAATTAATCCACCATAATCCACAAACAGGCTCTCCATTTTCAGACCATTTTCCTGTTGTTGAAGGTGTCCCTTTTGTGTGGCTGTGCTACATAGACCCCCCCCCCCAAGCCACTTTAATACACTTGGTTTACTTTATTATAATTGTTTTGTGTCGCATCGTGTTTTGTCCAGCTGCGGTTGCGCAATACCGGAAGTAGTGTTTTCAAGCCCCTGTTTAGATTCCCGAATCCGTATTTTTGTAACCAAGCGGTTTTATAAATCCAAGCGTTACATAGTGGTGGCCCGTACGGGGAATCTGTATTTTGGGATATTTTCCGGTTTTGTGTGATGTGGCTGAACAAGATGGACGCTAATGCTAGTCCTAAAGCTAATGCTAAGGCTAATGCTAGTAGTGCTGCTAAAGCCGATCTGTACAGTGTGGCACAAAACAATTATAATAAAGTAAACCAAGTGTATTATACAAACGGAATAAAGAAATAAACAAACACAGTGCACCACAAACCAATATATACAAATATAATACAAATATAATACAAATAGAAAAAAGTGTGTGTGTGATGTATGCGGGTGTGCGTGTGTGTGTATGATAGTCCAGTGTCTGAAATATGGCAAAAGTTATGAATGGGTGGAATTGGAGAGATGGATCGATCTCACCAGATGAAGATGGAAGTTCTGGGAGATCGAGAAACGGAAGGAGCTGGGTACTGAATGAAATTAACAAAAGGTAATCCTCAAACAGGCTCTCAGTCTCAAACAAAATGCAGCGCTGTCCTCATCTCTCCGTGCCGGCCTCTATGCCGGTTCCGGCTTTATGCCAGATCATGTGACCCACGTCACTTCCGGGTTCCCATGTGTTGCGATCGCGCATGCGCGGGAACTTGCCCGGTGACCAAAACACTGTCCAAGGGGAAAAAGAAACCGCTAGGGCACACCTTCGGCCACAGGTGAGGAGCATTAGCTCCAAGACCATTTTCCTGTTGTTGAAGGTGTCCCTTTTGTGTGGCTGTACTACAGTGCCTCTCCTCGGAAACCATCGCAGCCATAAAATGACTGATGGCACGAGCCATATGCTTTGTTGCACAAAGAGACAAGTCTGTGGCACGGCATAATTCCAAAACGCCCTATCTTCAAGAGCCCTGCCAGTGCTCAAGTCTCTCAGCAGGTCAGCCTGGTAGGCCTGCAACACCGCCATGGTGTGCAATGGAGCACCAACCTGACCTGCTGCCTGAAAAGCTTTTCCCTCCAGGGAAGATGAAAGTCTACACAGCTTGGAAGGGAGTGTTAGCTTTTCAGGGAGAATGATGTCCCAGGAGAGAGATAGCCTGAAAGCGTTTCTTCTATCTGGGCCTCATCATATAACCCCGTGCTTCCACATCAACTATATTTAAATAAATAAATAAGTCGATGGCACGAAAACACAGGATGAATACAGCTTACTCCATGAAAAGGTTAACTCATCATGGAGATTGCTAAGAAAAAGGAGAGAGCATCGTTGAGGATCTGCCCCCTGGCCACCCGACAGAACCTGCCGTCTAATATCAAGTGCTTAGAGGCTATTTCCATCTCTGCGGAAGCAAGAGAGGATGTCTATCCTTTCCCATTCACAAGAAGCGCCAGGGTGCGCTTGAGAGCGGACGGAGGAATTTCCCGATACGGCGAGGGCGCAAGAGAAACGTGGGAATCCGTCTCCCGCACACCTGTCAGATTCACGCATAAGCCCCAGAAATGCGCAGTGCGCGAAGCACTTTAATCAAAACAGTAAGTGTAGAGATCGCCCTCCGATATGGATTTATCACACACGGAGGGACATCTCGTTTAAAACTCTGCCATATCGGGGTTAAACACTTTCTTACAGACACGCAAACACAACTAGGCTGTCATGAAGACAAAAAGATCTGAGGAATGTTTCTGGTTTACTCCTATTTATAACCTGCAGGTGCGTCTCATCAGATGACGTCACCTGATCGAGGTTATATAAGCCAAAAATTGGTTATTTGATATATGTGTATCAAAAAGTGTTTGATACACACATGCTTCACAACCGGCAACACGAAAAGATGTTCCCATAGCGTTTTCACGCAGCATTAAGTGTAACCTTTGAAAGGAAACAAAAACAAAGCTATATAAAAAGTAACAAAATAACACTATCCAAAAAGAAAAAAAAAGAAAACAAACAGATAAATGCATGTACACGCAAAGTATTTAAATATCATTCATGGCACCACAGTTGCATGCTCACTCGGCAGGTAAACTGACTCCGCATGCTGGTTTGGGGCTTTCTTTTATAGTTCAAACCCCGCCCCCTCAGAACAAATCAAATGAAACAAACAGAAAAGAGAAGTATAAAAAGGTAAGTACAGTATATACACTTCTTTCTTACAAACACACATAACATACATATAACCAGACATCCACTTCATGATCCTTTGTTTAGTCACTATGGACTTACATAACATATATACAAATAATGGAAACAAACTCCAAACTAAACACAAAACACATTACAAACTAAACACAAAAATTATTACTTCGCCTTTACGACAAACAATGGATGACTCAGCGTCTGGTTGCTTTGTGCCGGTGCGTCATAACTCTGGCATTATATCGGCAGGCCGCTAGGTGTATCTCGGGTTGGCTGGCCGATGGGAGGAAAGCAACGCGAACGATCGACTATTCTAACAAACACTGAACACCGGTAAATATACAAAACACAAAACAAAATGACATAGCTTAAACATGTGTGTGTATGTTGTTATGCACAGCGTGGACTACTGTTGGGGAATGGAATTGGAGTGGGTATGTGTGTGTGTGTGTGTGTGTGTGTGTAAGTGCTGTGCAAACCAACAGGGACAGGTCACTTTGTGACAGCCTCCCATCCGACCCCACTGAGAGAGTTTGGCCAATCAATGGGAATCAAACAAGCGATCTCCGGATGATGGACTAGGACTTATACCACTGCTCGCCCTATCATATCTTTTTGAACGTCCCAACAAATGAGAGCATTTTGAGTTCCAGGGTAAATCAAAACAAATTTTGCCACTTCCCTAAATATGAGGACTTAAGTGAACAACATTTTTGAGCTGTGTAGAATTTTTTATCTTCACCTTCACCCATGCAGAGATGATGTCTGATTTTAGCATTATGGTGTACATGTTTGAAACATCAGCAGTGGTAGTGTGATGGAGAGTCACAATGTGGTCACCCGGGATACATTTGATGTTCTTGCAGTATGCTTTTAGTTCACTTTAAATTGTATACAACAGCTTAGCAATCAACATGAGTAACACTATACCCACCAGGGACACCATGGCTACAAACTTTACTCTTTTAGTTAAAAACACAGAAAGTCTTGGTTGTATATGAAGGTAAAATTGTCTTTTTCCACCAATTGCCTACCAACTCAAACAAACCCCACCTTCTTTTTAAGGAATACATTTCAAACATTTATAAACCACCAAGTGATGTTTGGAAGAGAAAGCATTGCCTCAGAAGACAAATTTACACAATAAAATATGTCTACTGCTAACAAGCTGCTACTGGAGTGTAAACCACGCCTCTGTGGATGGAGCATGCCTCTTGGGACCATTTGAAGAGCTTTTAATTGGAGACTAGAACAGGATGCGTCATGAACAACTTTTATACATCATTATTTATTTCCCTGGAACCAAAGAACTATAAAAGTAAAATCGTTTAAAGTTAAAATTGTTTTTTGGATTTTTTTTCTAGATATAATATTGTACTCACGTCCATTAACCAGGCTGGATTTTATTGGCATTTCAAGGCAAAGCGTGACAACTGAATAGTTTAGAAAAAAAAAAAATTATATATAAGATATGGGAACTCACTGCTGATATTCTTATACAGTATGTATTACTTTGTAACTTTTTTCTGTTGTATATTTTTATGCAAATAAGGCTGTGTCTAAATAAATACTAAGCTAAGTGTGCATGCTAATTGTCACTGGATGTTGTGGGAGTTTTTATTTAGCTTTTGAAGTCTCTTAAGGAATACTTTTGCTGAAACAAGTTTTTGTTCCTAATTTGCATTTACAAGTATAAAATGTAACCTAAGTCCAGCACTGAACATTTCATTAAAGCAAATCATTTAGAAATCATCTTGTGCAGTCCTGGCCACTCTGGGCCCTTAGGGTCTCTTGGGTAGTGTTGTGGTGTCTGGCAGAAGGCACAAAATTTGGATGCTGTGGGTTTGGGTTGGGGCCGACATGAATCAGATTTATTTGTCTATTGCCTCTCATAGGGGTTCGAACTCAACTGATTATGATTATTTGTGCAGCATTGGCTTTTCGGTTGGATCTGGCTGAACAGACTGGCCTTTGGTTCCTGCGGGCATGGTTGAGCTCTGATCCTTGATTGTTTTGATAATCAATGTTAATGTGTTAATGTTATGTGGTGGGAATTCTATAGCTGATTATTACTGTTTCATATGCATATACTGTATACAATATGTGTATATGAATATGAATTAAGTAGTTGTGAAGTGGGTCGAGCTCTGTGCCTTCTGTGTCTCAAATTTATGGATAACAAGATAATTGTCTATGGCTTTGCCCAACAAAAGTGAAGCACTCAGACCAACACATGCTACAATAAATTATGTTTATTATCAACCCAATTATACTCCTAAAACATCAAGACTAATTAAACAACACCAGTCCATTTGATTTGCATTACAGTTGGCATAGACCAGTTAAAGGTTCTTTAGAGCAATAAACCTTAGATCTAATAAACACAGAAAACAAACTCCTGCTTGATACAAACCACAATATCACACTGAAGCAAGACTTCTCACATGGCCACGTGAGGGGGGAAAAAACTCACATTATGACACATTGACAATTTATCCTCAAATGTCAGCAAATAAGGGCTCAGGTGAATGCAAGTGCATGATAGATGATGTTTAATGAAATAGCGAGCAAATTGTTCTAAAACCCTGCTAACAATCAAAATAAGAATACTGTAGCAGGCTAATGTTCAGGCAATCTGCAAACATCACACAGGAAAGGCAAAGGAATGAAGAAGTGTGGAATGAAGAAACACAAGGGCAAAGATGAAACACAAGGTTTGGTAAAGTCAGATAACAGCCTTTACTTCACAATAAATAGTTATTGATGATGATCAACTTGATGATTAGTATGATGATGGACTCCAGCTTATACATTCACTGAATTGACCAATAACGTGGAACATTGGGAAAATCCAAGGAGCTCAATACAGAACTGAAAAAGAGGATAGTAGATTTACGCAAATCAGAAACGTCTCTCAGCTCTTATTTATCCCTCTTCTTGTCCAAGCTTTAACAATGGTAAAAAGTGAGTATAGCCTCTTTATTCTGTTATGTTAACTGTTTACATATACAGTCATTGGGAAATAAGTTAGGTTATTATTTCTGGGCAGTATAAAGGTGTATACCAGATTCATGGTATAAGGCTTCACAATTAATAAAGTCTTATATGGATGTGTTCATGTCAAACCGTGAATGTTCTCTATATAATCCCCTGCTACACTAACAGAGTTATTCCTTATTTCACTAGTGTTTGGATAGGTAGAAGGTAGAAAGTTCTCAGTATGCAGGATTGTCATGTCTGAAACACTGGCCTCCCAGGAACTCCCAAATATATGGAAATGGCTTGGAGTGAGGTTAAGACTGTAGCAATAACTCACAGCTGAGTGACTGTAATGTGCAAATGGTGCAGTGGGCAGTATGAGGGCATGCATTGTCCTTCAAAACCAGAATGGAACGCCTTGGCATTCGAAACAGATGTTTTTTGTTTTGTTGTTTTCTGTGAAAGGAAAGGCATTGTGAAGCAGTCAATCCGTGCATGGCTCTGGAGAGAAATAAAGGGACATTTTACTCTCTGAACTGTCTTCTGTTATTCTGCACAAAACGTAAAAAAGTACTGGTTGACTAACAACTAGCTATTGTTGATCAGGGCTGATATTAGAAATCTTTTCACATAACACTTGTGGCAGTAGAATTTTATCAACCACTGGTAGTTTAACAAAAAAAACGGCAATAAAGCACTTCTACCACTTCCTCTTACTTGTCCCAATGTCTGAACAGCTACTTGGCTCCATCCATTCATCTCCCTCTTTCTCTCTCTATCCTTTATCCATCGCCTTAAGTATTTCCAGAAAAAGAATATTGCTGGATCAGATTTTTGCTTTGATGTCCAAAAGGCACTGTAATACAGCGGAAACTGTGCTCATTAACGAAAACCAATTATGCCATTGTTGGCAGCGATTCATCTCCTGCAGCCAGTCTGCAAAAAGCATCTGTATTCCCTTGAGCTCATGGCCTCGGATCTCTCTGGCTCTAAGGCTCACCTAGATTCCAAAACCTCCAACCAGGACATCTCTAAAGGGTGTGGCTGCATTTAGCAGTGATTACGAGTTATCGCTTGATTATGTTAATTTTCTAAGCTGTATTTACTAGCCTTCAGCAGTCTGGGGAGAGGTGAGAGGTCTGGAAGGTGCTTCAAGTAAATAATAACACTCTCTGTTGTACTGAAAATACCTAGTACTGGGTTGATGTGAAGCATTACTCTTACCATCCAGCAGGTTTTTTTTGTAACAGCATGCTCTAATGTTTTTTTCATCATATTATACCTATATACAAATATTTGCCAGTGATTACAAAGAATGACAGTCACTCATATATACCGATTTATCCTGTACACAACGCTTGGAGCCAAGCGACTTAGTGCACGAAGTGTGGTACACCCTGAATGAGGGGAATTTGGGAATGTCAATTAGCCTAATCTGCATGTCTTAAGACTGGGGGAGGAAACCAGAGTACCCAGAGGAAACCTATCAATCATTCAGAGAACATGCAAACTCCATACACACAGAAACTGAACCCTCGACCCTTGAGGTGCAAGGTGACGGTGCTAACCACTAGGCCACCATGCTGCCTATCCGGACAATACAAAAATGGAAAAAAAAGATAAAAAGCATGGGATGTTTCAATATGACAATTAAGAATTGCGATCTGAATATCTAAACATGAATAAAATGTGACTTTCGCATACCAGGTCTCCTTTAATACTGTAGAGCAGCCAGACATGAGTTTTCTGTTCTCACTTGCAGCTATAAAATCATTTAATAACTAGTGTCCTTTTTTCTCTATATCTACAGTACCAACCATAGCTTGTCTTGTTAGCATAAACCCATCCAACCTGAACATGTTGAAAATCTCACTAAAGTTACGGTTTTACTTCTAACACTAAAGACTCCTTCAGTAAAAGTTAAATAAATGTGTCCTTCACGTTCATTCACGTCCTCATCCTGCAGAAATACTACCCGATCAGAGGAAAATTCACAGCTTCATTACTGTTAGAAAAGATGAAACGCTTTTTAACCATATCATAATAAACAATTAGATTTTTGATCTTCCAAGACATGGAAAAGGATTATACTGTTGTATAATGAGAATTTAAGATCATTGGTATAGGAAAAAAAAATATTGAAGTTTCTTAAAAATATATAAGCTGATTAACAATACTGCATTAGTGTATGATGATCGATTTATTTTTTTTAGACCCCTCAATTTGGCCCTGGTGCACTTCCATTACATTATCACCTTGTAATGGGCTTGTGGTTGATGCTGTTGTTGTGTTCACATCTCTGTCCATTCTCGAATTGAATTAAATCAGCGAAGCCACTGAAAAAAGAAGTGACGCCAACGTGCCCTATGATCACAGTGCTCCATTAGAGCTTTATTAGTCTCTGCAAATGTCATTTTGTCACCAGAGGCACCATGACCTCCATGCGTGCCTCATTCTCCTCTGACCAGCGCTCATCCGGGCTGCTGTTAACCTCCGCTTCATTAATGTCACCGCACGGAGCGGCACCAGATCAAACAGGCCAATGTGAAGTGCATTATCTCGTATCTTTGCGGCTCATATTAAATCTGATCAGACTGAGTGGGTTCTGCACAGGGTGTCGAGTGTAGTGTCTGATCTCCAGGTTTAAAATCGATATCTTCTTCCAAACAGGAGGTGATCAAAGCCATGCTCTGGTCCGAGACAGGAAGAGGATTAGGCTAGTGTGTTCAGGAGTGTTGCTAAAAATAATAGACAGAGACAGAATGTCTTTAGGAATCAAGAGAAAAGCTTGACAATAAACTCTGGCAAAAATTTTATTGTTATGCATATTGTAAAAAATATAGCATTTAAAATCCTCATCCTTTTTTATTGAGCTTTAACGTGACTCAGTAAAGGAATTAAGTAAAATTGAGTAAAATAAGTTGTCTCTGGGCGCTGTTACGGCGTCCGCCTGTGATGGACGTGCGCTCAAATCTAATATTGTTCCTCGCTCGCTCCGAAAATCACTAGCTAGGTGACCTCCCCTTCTGCAGGTGTGCAAAGGAGCGGGCCGCGGAATTAGGCACAGCTGGTGAACCGTCTACGTTGATGATCCCGGGCTTCTCCCCACCCTATAAAACACAGTGGGGAGTGGAGCTCGGGGTTTGTTGGGAGACTAGACTGTGGTAAGCGGTGTGTGAAAATGTGTGTGCTAAGCAAGGAAGAGCGGCAAGTGAGCGGGGCAATGGAACAAGCCCCAGGGACTTCAAAGTGGTGAGTACGCCTTTGATCTCCACCATGAGGACAGCCGCGAGCTCAGTACCAGAGCTCCAGCGATTTTTCAGCCCTCACACTGATCTGGATTATCATGACCTTGCCGCAGAGAAGAAAAAGGCCGCAAGGAGGGACAGGTACAGGTCACGGCCCTTGTTCCCAGCGGAGAAAGTCGCCCAGCCGGCGGACGTCAGAGAGGTCTCCCATCTGAGGCCGCGCCCACAGAGAGAGTTTGGAGGGGCCGGTCCGGCCATCCCCTGAGAGGAGAGTCAGTGCGAGCGAACTGCGCAGGAGCTGTCTATGTCTATGCTGTCTATGTGGGCCCAAGCTGCCACTCTACCCGCTGTCACCAGCCTGTGCCCAAATGCCAGCAGGGCACTGCCCATCAGAGCTGCATGTGCACAACATGCCTTTCCATATCTTTCTATCCTCCCTCCCTCCTTTCCGTCCTCCCTCCCTCCCTCCCTTTTCCTCCCCATTTTCCTTAAGAAATGATCCTTTTCCCGTAAGACCTCGCCTCGTGTCCGTGCTTTATGGTGCTGCCTGTGCAACAAAGGGTCGAACCCATTACAGCGCGCATTCGCAAAATCACTGAATCATTTGTTCTTTTGTCACGTGATCACATAAATGCTATGCAGCGCATTACTCAGGAAACAGAATTGAGCAGTTCTTCTCACGAGTCTTCTAGTCTGAGCCATTTGTTCTTTTGTCTCATGATCCCATAAATGCTATGCAGCGCACTAGCTAGATTTTCATTTTAGATCAACTGTAAAGGAGGTCATTTTTTTTTATGTATAGTAACTCAACAGTTAAAATTATATTAAGCCATACAATTATATGCATAATTAGGGGCATGGCCAATTTGATTGATCGTTGCAGGTATCAAAACATTAGCTGTCTGCTATGCTATGCTTTACTTTAGCTAATCTTCTAACAGGAATTGGTGTAGTTTAACATACTACAGCCTGGTTTCACAGACAGGGCTTAAGCCTAGTCACAGACTAAACTACCCACTTGAGCTGTCTTAACTCAAAGTGACTTGCACAGATATAGATTAAAATAGTCACAGATTAAGCCTATTCTGGATTAAACAAAGCTGATTGCAAGAGGTAGGATTATAGCTAGTCTATGACTAAATTGAAGCTTAAATTAATCCTTCAAGGAGGCAGGTTTAACTCCTGCTTAGCACTGTTTGTGAGGGGAGCATGGAATATTTAAATGAAAACCAACGTGCACAGCAGAGGCCTCCAAAGTACTTTTGCATAGGAGTGATCCATTACATTACTTTGATGACACAGCAAAGATACGACAGAGCTCATATCCAAACAAGAAGCATGGTTGAACGCATGTTTGGAATATGGAAAAGTCGATTCCAGTGTTTACGCAATACACTTCGTTTCAGCCCAAGTAGATGCTGCAAGGTCATCATTGCTACAGCGGTGCTGCACAACTACCTGAAGCAGCGCTGCTGTCCTGATCCTCCAATGGAAGATTACGATGAAGCAGATGTGGCAGTGGCTGAGGCAGCCAATGGCCAACGAGGACTTGCACATAGAGCTGCATTCACATTACAGCACTTCAGCTATATAAGAAATTTCAATATGGAAGTTATTTACCATGGCTTATTTTTCCTTAATAATGTTCTGTACAAAATTAAAACAGTGTGCAGCAAAATTTACCAAGTCACTTAAACAATACTGGTTGAAAATGTAAAATAAAAAACTCTCACTCATGAATATGTAAATGACATTGTTTATTAAAGAGAACAGAGAAACTCACATGATCCTTAAGAAGAATAAAGATTGACAGAGTGGAATAAGTACCAAAGGAAGTAACCAATTTCTCTCTTACGTACCATTTGTGCTTAGTTCTTCATCTGAACTGTTGAAGTGATCATCATCTGGTCTACCTTCCAGAGGTTGCTGGTTCTGTATTATTCCAGACAACAAGTCACCCACTTCATCAGTTTTGTCTTCGTTTGGTGCTCCACCACCAGTAATAAATCGCTGTCTTCTTATCTCTGCATTCTGTCTTTTTAAAGCCAGTTTTAGGTTCTTCCACAGAGTCTATACAGGCAAATATCATTAATTATAAATTGTGACAAAAATATAAATATGAGAAATGTGCAACGATAATAACAAAGAAATCTCACCTGAAGTTGTTGTATTGTTCTTTTGGTTGCACTTTCATTTGCATTGAATTCATTGCAAATTGCATTCCAAGCACTCCTTTTCTTTTGTTCACTAGCAGTAGTGTGGGTTTTACTTTCAATAACTGGATAGTTTGTCAAAATTTGTTTTAGTAGTGTTTCTTCATACTCACTAAAGCTTTTTGAACTAATTATTTTTGCCTCTGCCATTGCTTTGTGTTAAGATTTAAACCAACAATAGTGTTTTGTAGTCCATTTCAGGTTTTAATCAACACCATCAGACCAATAGCATGTGCTTAAACTCAACCTAATCAGGCTTATCTCAAGTGTTCTCATTTAAGCCTACTTAAATTACTCCAGGACTCTGTAGTTTCTGACTAACTAAGCCTATTTTAAGCTACGTTCATGAAACATACTTAAATGCCTTAGATTAACTAGTACTGATTAAGGCCTACTCCTGGCTTATATTAAGCCCTGTCTGTGAAACCGGGCCTGCAAAAAACATAGGAGTTGACATGATACGACGTGTATAGACGTGTCCTGTTTACATTTACTCAGATGCATATTCATTCAGATATTTACAATATATATATTCACTCAGTTTATTTATATCTTCCTATTTCTTCCTAATGCCATCTCAGGGAGTTTTTCCTTGCCACCGTCGCCGTCACCCTTGGCTTGCTCATCAGAGAAATTTCATTCATTCGTCTCATTATTATCTGCACATTTTTCTCACACATCCACACTTCCAATTATTTTCTTTTCTATAATTATTATTATTATTTGTTTTTATTTATTTATTTTCTATTATAATTTTATTTATTTATTTATTACTTTATATATAATTATTCTATATATATATAATATATAATTTATTTATTTATTTATTTATTTTTTGTTAAATTTCTTTAATTTTTGTGAAGCTGCTTTGAGACAATGACCATTGTTAAAAGCGCTATATAAATAAAATTGAATTGAATTGAATTGAATATCTATGCATTACAAATACACTGCTGTTACCTTCATACAAAACACATTTTTATATTGCATAGACTGCTAATCACCCACCACTGAGCCACCAGTGCCGGCTTGCTCTCAACCAGTACTTAGCTCAATTGTGGGAGTTTTGGTGGTTTCCATCTTTGACCGGAGACCTGGTTAATCCATTAATGGCCAAATGATTGACCCAGAGCCTGGCGATTGGAACACGCCTTCTTACTTTCTTACCTCAAGATAGCTAGTTAGCTTAGTTTTAGCTTAGGTAAAATGCTATGGTGACTAATATTAGTTTATATGCTAGGGTTACTTTGCATTTGATTGAACTCTGTCATCCATAATATACAAGGTTCAAGGTTTTTATTCTGTAAACAATTTCTCTTCTCTCATCAAGTGTTTAAATTGTCAGTGCAATATAAAAATCCATTTTCGTCTGACATGCGGAAGGCCCGGGTCCACTGGATGCAGTGCCGGTCCCAAGCCCGGATAAAATGGTAGGGTTGCATCAGGAAGGACATCCGGCGTAAGTTGTAGTGCGGAATGGATATTCCGCTGTGGCGACCCCTTGTCGGGAGCAGCCGAAAGACCAACAACAACTGGTTGAGAGCAAGCCACACCTTGTCTTCATCAAATGGTTTTAGATTTAATAATGTCAAGATTACTCAGAATGCAACCACAGGGGGCACAATTCAGTGTCTTATAGTGCCAGTCCCAAGTCTGGATAAATGCAAAGGGTTGTGGCAGGAAGAGCATCTGATGTAAAACATTTAATTTCAAATTAATCATGCGAATCGTTAACATGACTTCTGTACTGGATCACTTGTGCCTGGGTGCCACCACTGGTGCTGTTGACCTACAGGGTGCCAGTGAAAATTGGTCTACTGTCGGTCAAAAAAGGAAAGGAGGAAGGCATGTTCATAGGCAGAGATAGAAGAGGAAAGGCAAGAGTTTAGGAATTATGATGGGTCGTTCATGAACGATTCATTCTTTTTAAATGAATCTTTAACATGACTCAGATGAATGAGTAGTCTCGTGAGAGTGTTTTGATCATTTTCTATTGGGCGCGGATGTGCAAAGCATCGCAAAACCTCCGTAGGTGATGTACAGGAAACAGAATTGAACGATTCTCAGCAATGAGTCTTCAAGTCTTGAGTCATTCGTTCCTTTGTCACGTGACTCCCATAGAAGCTATGCAGTGCAATAGATTCAAAAGAACGAACGACTCAGAATGGAAGATATGATGGTGAGCTACTCATTCTGTTTATTATAATATGTTCTTAGTTGCATTGTAATATTTTCATAACTGGAACTATAGACAAAATTTGTGTATGTAGATGTATTGGTGGTATTTTTTATTGAAAATGCAACATTTTTATTTATTTCTGATCAAAAGAACGAAATTAATGGAATGACTCAAAAAAAGATTTGTTCATTTTGATTAACGAGATACAAAGAACCGAGTCACTAAAATTATTCGAAATTCCCATCACTATTTAGGCAAGGACTTTGAATGCTGAGACTATGACAGGGGAAAAAAAATATTTCGTTAACATGATGCTGGAAATTGATTTGAATGTTTAATTTTGTTAGTGGTTATACCTCAAAGGTAGGACGTGTGTTTGAAAAGAAGGAGAGATTCTGGAGTGAAGTGATGCAGAGCATCCCCAGAGGAGAGAGGGTGGTAATTGGTACAGATTTCAACTGACATTTTGGGTAGGAAAACAGAGGTGATGAGAATGTGATCAACAGGTTTTGTCTTCAGGACAGGAATGCAGAAGAACATCCTTTGGATTTTGCAAAAAGGATGGAAATGGCAGGAGTGAATACTTTCTTCTAGAAGAGGCAGGCATATAGGGTGACATAAGAACAGAGGCAGAAGCACTCGAGTGGACTACATCTCGTGTCAACATTGTAATCTGAAAGAGATCAGTGACTGCAAAGTATTGGTAGGGGAGAGTGTAAACAGACAACTCAGAATGGTGGTGGTGTAAAATGACACTGGTGGTGAGGAAGGTGAAAAGGATAAAGACCGATCAGAAGACAAAGTGGTGGAAGTTGAAAATGGAAGAATGTTGTGTAGTTTTCAGGGAGGAGTTGAGACAGCCTCTGAGTGGCCAAGAGGTGCTTTCTGTTGACTGGACATCTACAGCTAATGTGTTCATGGAGACAAGTAGGAGGATACATGGTGTATCATCAGGAAAGGGGAAAGTGGACAAGGAGACTTGGCGGTGGAATGAGGAAGTTCAGGTTTGTTTACAGAGAAAAAGGTTAGCCAAGAAGAAATGTGACAGAAGAGAGGACTGAAGAGGGTAGACAGGATTTGTATGCTAGGTGGGAAAGTAAGAAGAGAGAGGTGGCTCTGGGTGAGGCAAAGAGATAAAGATGGAACGGATATGCATCAGGTTAGAGTGATTAAAGATAGGGATGGAAAAAGAACAAAGAGTAAGAGACTTTACTGTTGTAGAGCAGGAAGCAGCAAAAATTAGTAAAAGTGAGGAGAGGAGGGTGTTGAAGAGGATGAAGATTGTCCTAATGACATACCTGTGGAGGTATGGAAGTGCTTAGGAGAGGCACACTTTAGAGTTTCTGGCTAGTATGTTTAACAAGATCTTGGCGAGTGAGAGGATCCCAGAAGAATGAAGGAGAATTCTCAAGAACAAAGGGGTTCCCTTTCAAAGGCTACACTCAATGCTGCGTGAAAACGCTATGGGAACATCTTTTCGTGTTGCCGGTTGTGAAGCATGTGTGTATCAAACACGCCAAATTTTGGCTTATATAACCTATATAATCTGGCTAGTATGTTTAACAAGATCTTGGAGAGTGAGAGGATCCCAGAAGAATGAAGGAGAATTCTCAAGAACGAAGGGGTTCCCTTGCAAAAGCTACACTCAATGCTGCGTGAAAATGCTATGGGAACATCTTTTCGTGTTGCCGGTTGTGAAGCATGTGTGTATCAAACACGCCAAATTTTGGCTTATATAACCACGGTCGGGTGACGTCATCAGGTTATAAATAGAAGTGAACCGGAAACTTTCCTCAGATCTTTTGTCTTCACTGACAAGCCTAGTTGTGTTAAGCGTGTCTGTGTTTAAACCAGCAAAATAAGAAAGTGTTTAACTCACCGATATGGCAGAGTTTTAAACGAGATGTCCCTCCGTGTGTGAAAATCCATATCGGAGGGCGATCTCTACCCTTTACTGCTTCGATTAAAATGTTCGCACGCGCCCTGGATTCCTTGAGAAGCTCCGGGTCGTGGCGCATTTCTGGGGCTTAAAATGCGTGTATCTGGCAGAGCTGTGAGAGATGGACTTAAAACTCCTATCGCTCACGCCCTCGCGGGATCGGGAAATTGCTCTGTTCGCTCTCAAGCGCGCCATGGCACTTCTTGTGAATGGGAAGGATATACATCCTCTCTTGCTTCCGCGGAGATGGAAATAGCCTCGAAGCACTTGGAAAACATTAGATGGCAGGTTCTGTTGGGTGACCGAGGACGGAGCCTCAACGATGCTATCTCCCTTTTTCTTAGCAATCTCCATATGAGTTAACCCTTTCATGGAGTAAGCTGTATTTATCCCATGTTTTCCTGCCATTAACTTATTTATTTGTTTAAATATAGTTGATGGGGAAGTGCGGGGTTATGTGATGATGCCCAGATAGAAGAGGCGCTTCCAGGCTATCTCTCTCCTGGGACATCATCTTTCCTGAAAAGCTAATACTTCCTGTGTAGCTGTGTAGACTTTCATCTTCCCTGGAGGGAAAAGCTTTTCAGGCAACAGGTCAGGTTGGTGTTCCTTTGCACACCATGGTGGTTTTGCAGGCCTACCTGGCTGACCTTCTGAGAGACTTGGGAACTGGCCGGACTCCTCAAGATAGGGTGTATTGGAATTATGCCGGGACGTTATGGCTGCGATGGTTTTCGTGGAGAGGCACTTGTGGCTAAGTCTTAGGCTCATCAAGGATAAGGATTGTGAATTCCTCCTTGATGCCCCTATCTCGCCTTCCGGCCTGTTTGGCAATGTCGTTAACTCGGTCGCCACTAGGTTCATGAGGTGAAGTTATATGAACAAGATTTCAGGAAATTTCTTCCCCGCCATGCTTAAGAGTCGTGACTGTCGGCCACCCTCGACCGGGTCTGACTCTTGCGAGGCGTGAAACACAAGGAGAGTGTTTTTGAGCCGGGCACCCCCTCGTAAAGATTGGGGTGCGCCGTGCTTCGCAATCCGCCTCAAAAGAGGTCAGACTGGCATATTGTCTTCTTCAAAAAGAAGCCCTGAGGTTCATGTGCCCAGGACCATGGGGGTGGCCCTCCAATGGGGAGTGGCACGCAGAATTACTTTCAAGAATGAAGTGTTCTCCCTAGCACCCCCAGGAGGCCGGTGTTCTTGCTCTGCCACCACTGGTGTTTTTGGGCAACACCAGTCTCCAATAAAGTGTTAGTTCTTCGTTTTTTTCCTGCCATGTTTCAGGATGCCGAACATCTAACATCCCCCCCCTCCTCCCCCCCCCCCCCCGTTTAACCAAGCTGCCGAGACTTTTGCCCCTTTCTGAGAAACTGGCAGCGTGGAAGCTACTGCCAAGTATATCTCCTTGGGTACTAAGCACTGTAGAGAGAAACTACAAGATTCAGTTCTCACCTCACCCTCCGCGTTTCAATGGCGTGGTCTCTACTGAAACCGGAAAAGTGCGCATCTGCTGACAGAAGTTTGCTGGGGAATGGGGCCATGGAACATGTTCCCCTACCAGACAAAGAGTCACGTTACTATAGTCTGTTCCCAAGAGGAACGGGGGACTGCGTCCAATTTTTTGATTTTGCGGTCTGTACCGCAATCTAAAAACAATAGTAAATAAATACAGCTTCAAAATGTTGACTGGTTAAGTGATTGCTCTTAAATCCTACCAAGCGATTGATTTGTGACAATCGATTGAAGGACGCTTACTTTCATATAGAAATATTGCCACAACACAGGAGGTTCCTGAGGTCCGCTTTCGGGGGCGAAGCTTACCAGTATCGGGTCCCTCCATTTGGTCTAGTTCTCTCACCCGCACATATACAAAATGCATAGATGTAGTTCTGGCTCTTACGACTCCAGGGCATTCGTATTTGAATTGCATAGACGACTGGCTGGCCCTGTCTCAGTAGCTAACGCTTTGACATCAGCATGTTGTTCTAGCTCATCTTTGTTTCTTAGGATTGAGACCCAACGCCACGAAAAGCGTGCTCTTTAATGTTCAGAGGACAACATATTTGGGTGTCACATGGGATTTGATCGTAAGCGGGCACAGCTGTCTCCCGCTCGTGTCGAATCCATTCTCAAACACCCTCAAGGAAATCAAGCTAGACCAGAATGTGACTGTTTATCACTTTCAGAGATCTTAGCTCTCATGGCAGCTGTATCCACGGTGACACCTTTGGGCCTTCTGCACATGAGAGCATTTCAATTGTGGCTAAGAACCAGGGCATTTCACTCAAGGGCCAATCCCCAATTAGCGTTACGCGCCAGGTGCTTCGTACCCTTCCTATATGGTTCAGACCCCGGTTTCTGACTCTGGGTCCCACTCTAAGTTCGTCTTGTCGTCGCAGATGCTAATGACAGATGATTCCCTCATGGGCTGGGTTGTGGTCTTAGATGACCGTCCAGCCCAAGGGAGCTGGAGAGGCCATCTTCTCGTGCGGCACATCAATTGCCTCGAAATGATGGCTCTATTTATGGCCCTAAAGCACTTCCTCCAGCAGTTGAGAGGCTACCATTTCGTTGTGCGGATGGACACCACTATGGCAGTCTCATATATTAATCACCAGGGCGCTAAATAGCTAGCGCACCAGGTTCCTGTCCCTCAGGGCGATTTACATTCCAGGGCATATGAAGGTGGGAGCAGTTGTACTGTCCAGTCAATCTCTGACACATGGGGAATGGAAACCCCACCCCGAAGTAGTCAGTCAATCTGGGAGAGATTTCATGTAGCAGAGGTGGACCTCTTTGCCTCGCAAGATCAACAAATGTCTCCTTTACTACTCTCTGACTCTTCCAGCTCCCCTGGGTCTGGAGGTCTTGGCCTGTATGTGGCCCAGGTTACGCCTTTATGCGTTTTTCCTGATAGCTCTGCTCCTGGGAGTCTTGGCAAGGGTCCATCAACATCGTTTGCGCCTCTTAGTGATAGCGCCCTGTTGGCCGACCAGAGTGTGGTTCTCGGATCCAGTATCTCTCCTCGACGGCTCACCATGGTGATTCCAGTGAGGAGGGATCTTCTGTCTCAGCCGCAGGGGACAATATTTCATCCCCGGCCCGAGCTTTGGAACATTCACATTCGGCCCCTGAATGGGACCAACTAAGTCAAGCTGGTTTTCCAGCCAGCATAATTGAGTCTATTCTAAGTGCTAGGGCTCCCTCTACAAGAAGAGCTTATGCCCTCAAATGGAATGCATTTGAAAGTTGGTGAATGACTAAGCAGGTAGACCCAGTCCACTGCCGAATTGTTTCAGTGCTGGAGTTTCTGCAGGCAAAGTTTTCCTCCGGCTTGTGCCATAGTATACCCCTCAGGACATACGTACAGTAGCTGTTAGTTCAGCCTGTCACGTTCTGATTGATGGGGTTACTGTGGGAAAACACCCTTTAGTTGCCCGTTTCATTCGTGGAGCTAAACGGGTGAGGCCACCCACTAGAGCCACGGTCCCTTCGTGGGATTTATCTATCGTGCTAAGGTCTAATTGACACCCCTTTCGAAACCACTAGAGTCGGCGCCTGTCAGGTTTCTGACCCTTAAGATGTTTTTTATGATGGCCATTACCTCTCTGAAGAGGATTGGAGATCTGCTCGCCTTGTCAGTCTTCCCAGTCTGCCTAGACTTGCCCCTGGCTAGTCAAGGCCATTTTGCATCCTCACTGAACTATCTTCCAAAAGTTCCATTCTCAACCATCCACCCTGTTGTTCTTGAAGCCTTCTGTCCTCCGCTTTTCATAGCTTCGGAGCAGGAGAAACTTCACCTACTGTGTCCAGTACGTGCTGTTCAATTATACGTCCACCACACCAGCCAGTGGCATAAGTCAGAGCAGCTTTTTATATGCTATGGAGGCCGTAACCGAGGGGTGGCCGCCACTACACAGACCTTGTCACACTGGGTGAGCGATGCTATTGCTATCTCCTATGAGGCGCGTGAGCTCACTTCGCCACTAGGAATCAGGGCTCATTCAACCAGGGGGATCGCCTCATCTATTACACTAATTCAAATTAAAATTTTATTTGTCACATACACAGTCATACACAGTACGAAATGCAGTGAAATGCTTGTACGACTGCCAGGGACCTTAAAAATGTCAAATAAAAACTTGTGTAAGGAATAAATATGAATAAAAAGAAATACTAAAGAAAAAAAATGTAACTATTAAAATAAACTGTACAAATAAGGGCACAATACAAAATATTACAAAATATAGAAATATAGATATTGAAATATGGAAATATTTGAAAGTGGCAGTGGTTGTGCAAATATGCATAAAAAGTGACTTATTAAAGTGTCTTGTGCAATTGTCCAGATATATTAATATGTAGTGTACTAGCAAGAGGTTCCCCTGCAGCAAGTGTGTGACGCGGTGTGTTGGTTCTCTCTGCACACATTTGGTAGATTTTATAGTCTGGATGTTCATGCCACTCCGGGCTCATGGGTCCTCGAGTCAGCTTCCCAGACATAGTTCTGACATCTTCTTGGCCTTGTGCGCACACGCTACACAGGCGTTGGTACTCTCGTTCCCATAGCATTTTCACGCAGCATCGAGTGCAGCCTTTGAAAGGGAACATCTCGGGTTACTTTGCTGTAACCCTGTTCCCTGAAAAGGAGGGAACGAGATGCTGCGTCCCAATGCCGCACTGCCTACGTGACCGGACATCCGTTTAGACAAAATCAATCTGAGGAATGTTTCCGGTTCACTATTCTATTTATAACCTGCAGGTGCGTTTCATCAGCTGAAGTCACCCAACCGAGGTTATTTAAACCACAATTTGGCGTGTTTGATACACACATGCTTCACAACCAGTAACATGACAAGATATTCCCATAGCGTTTTCATGCAGCATCTAGTTCCCGCCTTTTCAGGGAACAGGGTTACAGCAAAGTAACCCGAAACGATCCTTGGCAAGTACAGAGGATTAAAACTGAAGAGCCATACAATGTACCTGTGAGAGAGTAGTGGAAGCTAGGTTGAGGACAGAGGTGAGCATTTGTGAGCAGTAATATGGTTTCATGAGTACAACAGATGCAGTATTTGTTTGGAGTATTTGTTTTTTTTAAAGAGAAGAGCAAGAGGTAGCAGAGATTAGGATGTTAAGGTTCTCCTTGGATGTCCATCAGAGGGACACCCTATGTTAGATGTTTTGGAGATAAAGTCAAGGCTAGATTGAGGTGGTTTGGACATGTTCAAAGGAGAGATTGTAAATATATCTGTAGAAGGATGCTGAGGTTGTAACTGCCAGGCAGGAGGTCTAGAGGAAGACCAAATAGATTTATGGATGTAGTGAGAGGACATGAACTTCCTGTAGTTGGTATGGAGAGGAGAGGATGCAGAAGATAGGGTTAAATTGAGGTACGCAATTCACTGTGTTGACCCCTGAAAGGGAACAGCTAAAAGACAAAGAAGAACTCATGAGATTAGTCAGCTTGTTAAATTTGTAATAGTGCCACCTAGTATTGGAGAACGTGGACTTGACAGATGATGTGAAAACATAGTGATTTGAAAACCCCTTGCTGTATCCCATGCATGCTACCCCATAACCCCAGGGGTTGAGGGTTTGAGTCTCACTTACAGTCTAAGGGCAAGCATCTTATCAAACTCTATCATTTTGTGGATTTCCTCAGACAATTCAAAGACATCTACATATGTGTGTGTGTCTCATTCAGGGAGTACACTCACCTTGTTTCATTATTTCCCTAAAAAAGGCCCCAAGCCAGTGTGACCCTACAGAGGACACAAGCCACAGTGCCTTGCATCCTGAGCCACAACCGATCAAAGGATTCATTGAGAAATTTCCCTTTAAAAGAAATGACTGGAAAATTGGGTGAATTTGCTTTCAGGAAGGAGATATTTCATCTGAGGATAAATATGAGGAATTCTAGTATAGAAGTAATCATTTATTTACTTAAAAATATTGCAATCATTATTTTGCAATCATTTGATTTGCAGCATGCTACTCCTTAAAATTATGGATTTGGTGTTTGATATATATAACATTTTTGCTTCGTATTTTATGCACACACTATGGACCTGCTTGTTCTACAACATCAACAGAAATCTCCGGCTGATAAAAATCTGATATCCACTCAGACGCTCAGCTCGGAGCTGAGAAAAAAACGTAAACGATCTGTCCCGGGTCTGTTCAAGGTCAGATCTTTTACCAGATGAAATGTGTAAGCGTTTTTTATCTACATGAGGGAATATAAAGTGGCATATTCTGGAACAGGTTAGTATATAGGTAAGACTGTGTGTGTGTGTGTGTGTGTGTGTGTGCGCTGAAATATTTATGAGGTCAAAGCTAAACAAAAGCAGAGCATGAGGATGAAAAAAAACATTTCTGTAAATTACAGTATGTGCTGAAATATACAGTACTGTAATGAAAAGACGACTTGTTGTCATCTGTGAGTGTATTTGTCCTGAAAGAAACTACCATACACACTATTATCATGTTGATTTAGCATGGTAAGTGCTGGAAGTGTGCTGTGTGTGTTCATATCGTTCATGTAGATTCTCAACCAAGTTCCTGCAGACTCCTACAAAAGAAAACGATTTGCTTGTATAATGCAGGCATGGTTCTCAACAGGTCTTCACAGTTGATCACACTCTCCTTTAACATTCCCCACAAGTAGGGTTGTGTACCGAACACCGGTGCCAATACGGCACCGGTACCTATAGAACCGGTATGTACCGGACCGAAACAGAACGCGAATTTTGGTGCCTCATTTCGGTGCCACTTAAATGCCTGAACTGTCGATTGAAATATTTGTTCTCTAGATTCATATATTTTTGTAGATTAATAGTTTATTAGACTAAATTAAAGAAATTAAAAGCACAAATCATCCGGAAATGAGAGACCATCCGACATGCGCGTGAATGCAGCAACTAACGTTACACTCACTCTGACGGCAGCAGGCGGTCTACCGATAGCTTAGCATGCTAAATTAAACAACTTTCGTTAAAATGCCTAAAACTAAACGGTCGAAAGTGTGGCTGTATTTCACAAGAAAGGATTCCGACACCGCAACGTGCAGCAAATGTTTTACAGCAGTTGCGTGTAAAGGCGGAAACACGTCAAATCTAATGAAACATTCGAGGGCAGACGGAATAAAGTTAAAAGCAGAATAAATACACGGAATAAAGTTAAAAGTAGACGGAGGCACTGTGTTTAACAGCTTGTGGACAACAGCTGCCTCTATCAGTGTGGACGACCCTCAGTCCCAGTCACACCAACTGTAGTAAAAAGGAGTCACCGGTTATGATGCCGACAGCAGACTTTCCGCAGGTTAGTAGTAGGATAATGTAACGTTAATAGCAAAATGGAAATCTTGCATTCATGCTAATAAATAGTCAAACGATTTGTAAAATACTATGTAACATGGATTCTATTTATAATTATGGCTTTCCAGCCTGTACTAGTAGTACTACAACAGTGACCCATTTACCATTGTAAAGAAGGCTATACATGTCCTGTGCAGGGCAATAAGTCAGGAAAGTAGTCGTATTTTGACAGAAAAGGCAAATATGGTGAAATTTCTGCAAAAGAATTGCTAAAATTTGAAGCTTACATATTCATATATACTTTAAACTTTTAATATATTGTTAAATTTTAAGCATAAAATTTTTGTTCAATAAAAATTCATTCTTGAGTCATCCATTATAATTTTGTGGCTTAAAAGTATCGGTTCAGGCACCGGTACCGTTTTCAAAGTATCGATTTGGCACCGGTATCGAAAAAAACCCAAACGATACCCAACCCTAACCACAAGTAGGTATCAGGTGGTGTAAGATCTGGGAATGGGACGGGTACGGGAAAGAATTGTTCTGCCACCTTTTTTAAACTCCCCATTCACGACCGCTTCCGTCCATCCATCCATCCATCCATCTTCTTCCGCTTATCCGAGGTCGGGTCGCGGGGGCAGCAGCTTCAGCAGGGATGCCCAGACTTCCCTCTCCCTGGCTACTTCTTCCAGCTCTTCCGGGGGGATCCCAAGGCGTTCCCAGGCCAGCCGAGAGACATAGTCCCTCCAGCGTGTCCTGGGTCTTCCCCGGGGTCTCTTTCCGGTGGGGCGTGTCCGGAACACCTCACAAGGGAGGCGTCCAGGGGACATCCTAAATAGATGCCCAAGCCACCTCATTTGGCTCCTCTCGATGCGGAGGAGCAGCGGCTCTACTCTGAGCCCCTCCCGGATGACTGAGCTTCTCACCCTATCTCTAAGGGAGAGCCCAGACACCCTGCGGAGGAAACCCATTTCGGCCGCTTGTATTCGCGATCTTGTTCTTTCGGTCACTACCCACAGCTCATGACCATAGGTGAGGGTAGGAACGTAGATCGACCGGTAAATTGAGAGCTTTGCCTTTTGACTCAGCTCCTTCTTCACCACGACGGACCGATACAGAGCCCGCATCACTGCAGACGCTGACCCGATCCGCCTGTCAATCTCCCGCTCCATTTTACCCTCACTCGTGAACAAGATCCCGAGATACTTAAACTCCTCCACTTGGGGCAGGATCTCACTCCCAACTCTGAGAGGGCACTCCACCCTTTTCCGGCTGAGGACCATGGCCTCAGATTTGGAGGTGCTGATTCTCATCCCAGCCGCTTCACACTCGGCTGCGAACCTATCCAGTGAGAGCTGTAGGTCACAGGGTGATGAGGCCAACAGAACAACGTCATCTGCAAAAAGCAGTGACCCAATCCTGAGCCCACCAAACTGCACCCCCTCAACGCCCTGGCTGCGCCTAGAAATCCTGTCCATAAAAATTATGAACAGGATCGGTGACAAAGGGCAGCCCTGTCGGAGTCCTACTCTCACCGGAAACAGGTCAGACTTACTACCGGCAATGCGGACCAAGCTCCGACACCGGTTGTACAGGGACCGGACAGCCCTTAACAGGGAATCCGATATCCCATACTCCCGGAGTACCCCCCACAGGACTCCCCGAGGGACACGGTCGAATGCCTTCTCCAAGTCCACAAAGCACATGTAGACTGGTTGGGCGAACTCCCATGCCCCCTCCAGGACCCTGCTAAGGGTGAAGAGCTGGTCCACTGTTCCGCGATCCGGACGAAAACCACACTGCTCCTCCTGAATCCGAGGTTCGACTATCCGACGGACCCTCCTTTCCAGGACCCCTGAATAGACTTTCCCGGGGAGGCTGAGAAGTGTGATCCCTCTGTAGTTGGAACACACTCTCCGGTCCCCCTTCTTGAAGAGGGGGACCACCACCCCGGTTTGCCAGTCCAGAGGCACTGTCCCCGATGTCCATGCAATGTTGCAGAGACGTGTCAACCATGACAGCCCTACAACATCCAGAGCCTTGAGGAACTCAGGGCGGATCTCATCCACCCCCGGGGCGCCGCCACCACGGAGCTTTTTGACCACCTCGGCGACCTCGGCCCCAGAGATGAAAGAGTCCACCTCTACGTCCCCAGACTCTGCTTCCTCATCGGAAGGCATGTTGGTGGAATTAAGGAGGTCTTCGAAGTACTCTCCCCACCGACCCACAACGTCCCGAGTCGAGGTCAGCAGCGCACCATCCCCACTATACACTGTGTTGACCATGCACTGCTTTCCCCTCCTGAGACGCCGGATGGTGGACCAGAATCTCTTCGAAGCCGTCTGGAAGTCATTCTCCATGGCCTCCCCAAACTCCTCCCACGCCCGGGTTTTTGCCTCAGCAACCACCGAAGCCGCGTTCCGCTTGGCCTGCCGGTACCTATCAGCTGCCTCCGGAGTGCCACCAGCCAAAAAGGCCCGGTAAGACTCCTTCTTCAGCTTGATGGCATCCCTCACCGCCGGTGTCCACCAACGGGTTCTTGGGTTGCCACCGCGGCAGGCACCGACCACCTTACGGCCACAGCTCCGGTCGGCTGCCTCAACAATGGAGGCGCGGAACATAGTCCATTCGGACTCAATGTCCCCCACCTCCCCCAGGACGTGGTTGAAGCTTTGCCGGAGGTGGGAGTTGAAGCTCGTCCTGACAGGGGACTCTGCCAGACGTTCCCAGCAGACCCTCACAATACGTTTGGGTCTACCAGGCCTGACCGGCATCCTACCCTGCCAACGGAGCCAACTCACCACCAGGTGGTGATCAGTTGACAACTCCGCCCCTCTCTTCACCCGAGTGTCCAAGACATGTGGCCGCAAGTCCGACGACACGACCACAAAGTCGATCATCGAACTGCGGCCTAGGGTGTCCTGGTGCCAGGTGCACATATGGACACCCTTATGCCTGAACATGGTGTTCGTTATGGACAATCCGTGACGAGCACAGAAGTCCAATAACAAAACACCGCTCTGGTTCAGATCGACCGCTTCCGTATGAGCGGAAATAATACTCAATTATGAATTTTTTTTTTCTTTTTTTCATCAAGAGACCCATTTCTAACAACTGCACAACACAACTTATTTTATTTATACTTACATTACTGGGATCAAGTGTGTCTGGAGCTATGAGCCATCGACAAATGCACATGCGCGTTTATGATGTGCGAGTTTCAGTACTGTATATGTTGGCACATACAGTACATACCATATTTAGACAAAGAATTACACAGGTGTGATAAAGCGAGAACCACCACTCGCTAACGGACGTGGTAAATGTTCGTATAAGGTGGTAAAAATGATGGCTCCACCCGCAATAGCACTTCAATGCAAAGTGATATTTATTTACAGTGCTCAGGAAATGTACAGTCCACTGGTGCAGGATATTTACAGGTGACCACACAAAAACAAGGGAGAGGGAAAAAAACAAAAAAAGAAACCCAAAGTACCAAAGAAAAAACAAAACAGAAAAATAAAGATGGGGAAATAAATCCAAAAAAAAGAAAACAGCATGTATCCACAATATAGCACTAGAAACAAAATAGCTCGAGGCACCACAGTTGCACTCTCGCTCTGACTTGGTTAACAAGCAACCATGTTGGAGTCTGGTCTCCTCTTTTGTAGGCCAGACTCCGCCCCTTTCTGGGACTCTCTCATTAATAGGTAAGTACCTTCAACCAGAAACCATTACTTTACTGCTGTCACATGGTTAAGACATACTTAACATCAACTTTATAAAAGTTTCCACATAAAGTAAAAACAACAATCCTTCACTGAAACAATGTATTTACTCGGTAAATTTTTCCCAGTCACAAATTCAGACACCCCCCCTGACATTACAGAATGGTATAGCTGGACTCCTGTGCGCAGCAGTCAGTGACGTCATAACTGCCCGCCTCCCGGTCGCTCTGTTTGGCCGATTCCGCATCACACACCGGAGTGCCGGCCGGCGCGCGCCTGCTTAAACAACGCATAACAGCAGGCCAAAATAGCACAACACATTAAATGTCCGGGATTATGAAAATGCATAAACAGAGGTAGTAATGTACATTATGTCCATGTGCCATTGGAAGCGTGTGTGCACCCGCGCTGCCAACGGGAGAAACAACGGGAGGGGAGTGAACGTGATGTTTTTTCAGAGGCGTGCGTGCGTGTGTGTGTGAGCGGAGGGAGAGAGAATATGAATGTGTGCCAGGGTTGCTCGGAGGTGACATCTACAGTAGGACAGCTTTGTCACAACAGGTTTCTGCTTTTTATTAAGATTTTACAGCTTAGTCTTGTCTGGGGTAAAAGTAACCTAATAATTTTAACTTAAATATTAAGGAGATTTATGTAAGCAATTGTGCTTTGTTTATCTTAACTAAAACACGGGTGGAAATAAGCTAAAAATTAAGTAAAAATTAAAAGTAGTAATCCTTAAGTTAATCCAAAACAGTCTTAATAATGTTGTTGTCATATTGTGGGTTGGGGCCGCTGGAAACGGCAAATAAAACGGCTAATAGTTACCACTGAAAAGGGAACAAAGTCCACTGCGCAGCCATGTTAAGGCCCCCGTTCCCAGTTGGGAAAGCTGCCAGATCAGTAGAAAAGAAGAGTGCCAATATGTCACACAGAAGCCACTGCCCGGCTGGGCGCTGCAACCAGACCTGCACATGCACCCGCAACCTTCACATTATTTCCTTTATTTCCTTTCCGTCCTCCCCCCTTACACCCTTTTCCTTCTCCTATTTATCTACAAAAAAATAAGGGGATCCTTTTCCCCTTGAGTAGAAAAGACCTTTCCCCGTGTTTGTGGTGCCACCCATGTGTCAAATCCATTAATTCAATTCAATTCAATTTTATTTGTATAGCGCTTTTAACAATTGTCATTGTCTCAAAACAGCTTCACACAATCAAAAGAATTATTTAAGATTGTATGGAATGTGAATGTGTATGAATCAAAATGGTCAGATAGTCCCTGGTGAACAAGCCGCGGGCGACAGTGGCAAGGAAAAACTCCCTGAGATGGTAATAGGAAGAAACCTTGAGAGGAACCAGACTCAACAGGGAACCCATCCTCATCTGGGTGAAACAGATAGCAGGAAATTATCTGCATTTATACAGTGTGTTAGGTGGCAGCCAGTTCAGTATAACAGTTGATGTTAATTGATGTTAAAATGGAGTCCAGTAGTTACTGGAGACTCAGGTAGACTTGTAGAAAGTTCCAGTCCTGAACTATCGAACTGTCAAGTCCCCAGAGAAACAGCTGCTAACACCAGTCGAGGCCAGAACCGTCTTCTAGGTAGAGAGAATCATCACCAGACGCATCCCAAAGAGACACACGGGGCATCCATGCAACGAGACCTCCAACCCGAAACGGGGCACCAGGGACATCATTACAGTTGTGTATTTATCTTATATTGTACTACAGTAAGTACCCATCATTGATATACCTTACAAACCAAAGTCTTTTATGCCTTGTTTACACCAAGTTGTACTTACTTGATCATCAGCCAAATACACTCCCTGTTCGGTAATTGGAGAGTGAATCACAGATGAGATTAGATAGGATAAATATGAAGTTTTGTCTTAAAATGACTCCAGCACATTAAAATTCACTTATACCACTTCAGTGCTGTTATTTCAGTGGTGAAAATATGAAGTAATCCCAGTAGTTTAGCTTTTATAATCAATACCTTTTGGTGCAGGCATTTGGTTTACACTGAGGAAGTTCCTCAAGTGGATTATTAAATCCTGCACATTACTGTTCATAACGTAACTATAATGGGTTCGACACAGTGAAAAGCTTATACAAGCACCGGTGGCCTGATGTTTCAAAAGAGATATAGAGTATTCAAATAAAGAAATAAAATATGCAATAAGAGAAAAAAATTAGATGAACATCTTCACTTATGGTGCAGGTTAAACTTCAGGCAGATACAGTGGTGTGAAAAACTATTTGCCCCCTTCCTGATTTCTTATTCTTTTGCATGTTTGTCACACTTAACGGTTTTTGATGAGCAGAAACATTTAACAATTAGTCAAAGATAACATAATTGAACACAAAATGCAGTTTTTAAATGAAGGTTTACGTTATTAAGGGAGAAAAAAAACTCCAAATCTACATGGCCCTGTGTGAAAAAGTGATTGCCCCCCTTGATAAAAAATAACTTAACTGTGGTTTATCACACCTGAGTTCAATTTCTGTAGTCACCCCCAGGCCTGATTACTGCCACACCTGTTTCAATCAAGAAATCACTTAAATAGGAGATACCTGACACAGAGAAGTAGACCAAAAGCACCTCAAAAGCTAGACATCATGCCAAGAACCAAAGAAATTCAGGAACAAATGAGAACAAAAGTAATTGAGATCTATCAGTCTGGTAAAGGTTATAAAGCCATTTCTAAAGCTTTGGGACTCCAGAGAACCACAGTGAGAGCCATTATCCACAAATGGCAAAAACATGGAACAGTGGTGAACCTTCCCAGGAGTGGCCGGCCGACCAAAATTACCCCAAGAGCGCAGAGACAACTCATCCGAGAGGCCACAAAAGACCCCAGGACAACATCTAAAGAACTGCAGGCCACACTTGCCTCAATTAAGGTCAGTGTTCACAACTCCACCATAAGAAAGAGACTGGGCAAAAACGGCCTGCATGGCAGATTTCCAAGGCGCAAACCACTTTTAAGCTAAAAGAACATTAAGGCTCGTCTCAATTTTGCTAAAAAAAACATCTCAATGATTGCCAAGACTTTTGGGAAAACACCTTGTGGACCGACGAGACAAAAGTTGAACTTTTTGGAAGGTGCGTGTCCCGTTACATCTGGCGTAAAAGTAACACAGCATTTCAGAAAAAGAACATCATACCAACAGTAAAATATGGTGGTGGTAGTGTGATGGTCTGGGGTTGTTTTGCTGCTTCAGGACCTGGAAGGCTTGCTGTGACAGATGGAACCATGAATTCTAATGTCTACCAAAAAATCCTGAAGGAGAATGTCCGGCCATCTGTTCGTCAACTCAAGCTGAAGCGATCTTGGGTGCTGCAGCAGGACAATGACCCAAAACACACCAGCAAATCCACCTCTGAATGGCTGAAGAAAAACAAAATGAAGACTTTGGAGTGGCCTAGTTAAAGTCCGGACCTGAATCCTATTGAGATGTTGTGGCATGACCTTAAAAAGGCGGTTCATGCTAGAAAACCCTGAAATAAAGCTGAATTACAACAATTCTGCAAAGATGAGTGGGCCAAAATTCCTCCAGAGCGCTGTAAAAGACTCGTTGCAAGTTATCGCAAACGCTTGATTGCAGTTATTGCTGCTAAGGGCGGCCCAACCATTTATTAGGTTCAGGGGGCAATTACTTTTTCACACAGGGCCATGTAGATTTGGATTTTTTTTCTCCCTAAATAATAAAACCCCTCATTTAAAAACTGCATTTTGTGTTTACTTGTATTATCTTTGACTAATAGTTAAATGTGTTTGATGATCAGAAACATTTTGTGTGACAAACATGCAAAAGAATAAGAAATCAGGAGGGGGGCAAATATTTTTTCACACCACTGTATAAGGTTTTTATTTTATTTTAACTCTGTCCAGCAGTTGATTTAAGACATGCCCACAGTTTGATGCATGCACAGTAACACTTAAAACATAAACTGTCAATTTTGTTCTAATCCTGCACATGACTGCTCATAAGTTCACCTCTACTCAATATTTTTAGTTCATCATTTATGGCATAGGTTTAACTTCAGGCAAATACCTAATTACTAGTAACGTTTCATTCAATCCTGTCCAGGCAGTTTTACATGATGCTGTGACAAAATCTACCTGTACAGACATACAGTACAGAAAGAAGTTTTTGGACACTTGGTTTGGGTATGAAATGTTAAGATATCACTGATAGAGCGAGTTCTGTCCAAAGTACAAGCTAAATTTTTCTTTTATTTACATGTATAAAAATATATAACTTATTATAGCTTGCTATGATAAAACCTGATTATTTTGGACGGATTGTTTTGTTTTCCTCATAAGTATCCAAAAATGTTCATTTTGATTCTTGCACATTCTGTCTCAATATGGTCTATAATTTTCAAGCTTGTTAACTGCATTATTAAAAGATAAAAATATTAAATACGAGCTGCATTAGACACACTGATTAACATAGAAATAAGTGAAATTTGTCAGCATAATCTCTCGACAACAGAACATTAATATTCACAAATCAGGTTTGAATTAATTTAATTATTTTTCTCAGGAAAGCAACCTACAATTACATTAAGGTTTGTACTTGTTTCATGATTCTTATTATTAATAGCAAATGAGCAGAGATAAAAAAATAAATGAAGTTATGAAATGGGTCTGATTACTAAATATAACTGACTAAGGCGATGTTTTAGGAAGACTGGTTAATCATTAATCCAGGCTATTTGCTTAAAAAATCCTGAACAATGTGTCGTGATTAGTCTCGCATATCTAATCAACGAGTAGTTGTAGTGCGCTTTAATCAGACTCTGTTTTATCTTTATTCTGAAAACATCAAGCTTTCTTTCATCCTGTCCTAATCCCCTTGTCCAATACTGAGACTTTTTTCTTCTATACTATCACTTATTAAACATGTTACTTTAATTTAACTCTCTGTAGAAGTGTCTTATCATTGCACAGATCCAGTGTGTTAAAGATCCTCTTAGACTACAGAGCTTTATTTTATAGCTGTAAGCTTTGATAATAATGTAAATGCATATCACAGACTTGTACAACAGATGTGCAACATATACTGATTTAAACAATAATCTTATTATTATTGTAAATAAAAGATTTTTATCTGTAAGGAAATGTTTATGGGCAGTGTCTCAAGCGTTCACTTTTCTAACATCTACAGATCAAAAGAATTTGTTATTTTTGTGTTTTTGTTTTTTTAACTGTGACAATATTTTGTTTTTATTATGTTTAAAGGTCCCATATTTCACTATTTCTTAAACACAGGTCCCACATCTCAGAGCTACCCCAAAATGTGTGTGAATATGGTAATAATCCATCTGAAATATGCCTACTTCATTGTTTATGTAAATTAACTACCACTGAGCCACTCGCCCTCCAGATAAAGGCAGAGCTCAGAAACAACAGGGGGAGGGGCTTTTCTTATATGAGGTCACATTAGGGAGAAAAATCAAACTCACTTGGTTAAACCCTGGACAATGAAAAAAAAAATGGGATAAAAAGGCCAAAAATCAGGATTTTTTTTTTTATTATTATTTTTATTTATTTATTTATTTTTACATATTTTTTGTACATGTGCACTGGAGATTCATATCAATGTCTAAACTTTACTAAAAAAGTGAATTTTAAATAAAAGGTGTCCTCTAAGAAATGAAGTATACAAGACAAAAAACTATGATGTAAAATGTATGAAACCTGTCATGGTGGTAATGGTGACTCCACTGGCATTGATTATTTGCCTATACTTCCTACACAACACAGTAATTTATTCCTGTCATACAGTGCACTCCCGGTTTGGACCCTACAGTAGACTGAAAGTCCATTTAGCACTAAAGCGAATCTTTGAGACAGATCTTAAAGACATATGTGCTGTCCTGGAGCTCAGCAGATAATGACATATTGCGATCATGAGCACATCTTCTCCTGTCCCTTGCCCTACATCAGCGCTGAGCCTGTCACAGCATCACAGATCAACAAAGATCTCCTGCACTTCACCTTATGATTGGCTTTCACACTGCCATAACACTCAGTAATAATAACACACAAGCCTGGTGTGTATTTACCACTTTGCCTTTCTGTGTATTAAAAGATAAGAGCACTTAAGCCAGTATTAGACCAGTGTTTCCTGGCTCCTAATCCACCCGTACATCCTGCTTAAATCACCTTACTCCACTTGTCGTGGCCTCGTATAATTATGTGTATATAATAGGACTAGAAAAGAATTTTAATTGAGTTTTTACAATGAACATTTTTTTCTCAAAGACATCATCAGGGCATTATTCTCTAATGATCAAGTCGAAAGCCACAGTGGTGAGAACAGAATTATTCTCTAAAATGGAGATCAGGAGAAAGAAACCTTCAGGCGGAAATAAGGAACTTAGCAGGGAGATCACATTATCCTCAAACCATTCTTTGGGCACCACTGAAAACATGGAGCATTTTTTAAATAAAATAAATTATTTTATTCTTAATAAAATCAGTTCATTAAGGATATATATAATATTGTTGTTGAAATATCCAAATGTATGTCACTTCAATGTCTACGTGCTTATCTGGATTCCTTCATTCTTCAGCTATTCCACTAAGAGACTATCTAGTTTGGACCCCTCTTTAAGGCAACCACTTTAGAACATTTTGTAAAGAAACAATCTTTGCTTATAAATCCCAAGTCAGGACAGTGTAGGTAAAGGATACAATGAAGTAGAATAGCATGAAGATAAACTAAATCTTTTGGATTATTATTTTTTCTATATAAAAGTATGAATGTGTGGGACATAGCATTGTGGGAGTAGACCTGAGTAGACCAAAAAACGGTTTCTTGTACAACTCAAGATTTTTGAGATGAGCAGCTGTTTGTGGGTCAGTGGGTGGCAGGAGAAGCATCTGGACCCAATGCAGCTGGATCAGGAGCTTGTATAACCATGCACAGGATTAACAGTGTGTTAGATTTAGAATTGCAGGCATATTGGGAAGTAAACAAGAATATCTATTGTTCTCAACCAGCACTGGAGCTTGTGTACTGCTGGAGAGTAGCAAAAGAGTATATTTTTCTGGAGCAGGATCATGAGCTTGTGGACTATTGAATCATCTGGAGCAGAATCATATAATCCACCACAGAAACGTGCAGTGATCTGGAGAGTAGTGGAAATTAACTAATTGCCCTTGGAGCAGGAACTCAGTCCTCAGGAAAGGGTCTGGTGGGCTTTTCTGGACAGGATCACCTGCATACCACAAGAGCAGCAGCTCTTCAGTCCAAAGAAAAAAGAAATAAGTTTAGTAGCTGCGTCCTCTGGACAGAGACCAAATCTGGTAGTTCATAGGACAGGAACAGGATCATGTGGGCTTCTGCCTGAAGAGGAGCTTAAATTGCACTAGACTGGACCAGGAGATTTTGTGGAGATGGACATGAGTAGGAATGTACAGTATAGGATGATTGATAGGTGCAGAAGCTCGTGAATGGTGGATAGGAATAGAAGCCTGAGCTTATGGGTTGCTAAATAGGATCAGGAGCTTGTGAGGTGCTGAATAGGAGCATGGGCTTGTGAGGTGCCCAAAAGGAGTAGGAGCCTTTGGGGTACAAGTCAGGAGCAGGAGCTTATGAGCAGCAGGGTAGAAGGAGGATCTTTTGTACAGTCTATAGGAACAGAAGCTTATGGAGTCCTAGACAGGAGCAGGAGCTTGTGGATTTCTGCATACTGTAGGAGCAGAAACTTGTGAGGTACCTGAAAGCAGCAGAAGCTTGTGAGGTATGTGACAGAAACAGGAGCTTATGGGGTACAGGACAAAAACAGAAAATAGTGGGGTGCTGAACAATATCATCCCCTAGATTGCAGTACAAATGAGTAAGTTGGTTTTAGAATGGTAGGAATACAATTCAGATGGAAACTAGGGCAATTGAGCATCGAGATAGTAGACAGAAGTTTTGGAGCGGAACCAGAGTTTGTGGGCCCGTATTTGCCAGGAGAAGGATCTGGGAGGGAGCACAAGCTTGTGGGGTGCAAAAGCTAAGTAAGATCATGTGGACTGTTAGAAAGAAAAGCTTGTAGACATCTGGTCAGGAGCAGGAGTATTTTTTATTCACACAGCAAAACACTCACTCCAGCAGCAGAAAATCTAATGTTACCTCATAATCCATAAACTTTAGCGTGAAATTTTATTTTCTACGTTTCTCCCTTTATTTTCTAACAAGCATTGACTCAGTAGCTATTTTTTAAAATAATAATTGTCTTTTTAAGTAATAAAGCTGTTCTTTAAAGTCCATTGTCTATAGTTTTTTTTTTGTTTCTGACTATACTATATATCCATATGTTGTTTTTGGGTTCAGTGTCATGTAAATGGTAGTCCATTTAAAAAATTTTAATCTTAGTCTCAACATTTTTGCATCTCAATGAATCTGGTTGTGTTTCGGAAAGTGTTGATGCAGTATCACTTTCAGCTCTAGTGTGTGTGTGTGCGTTGTAGAGGACACAGTAGAGGACATGGTTGTTACAGTAATGCCGAACTAATTATGATACAGGAAATAGGAGTACGCTACAAATCAGACCAAAACAAGTGGCATGATGAGAACTATTCAGATTATTTGTTATAGGAGGAGAGAGGGATACAGCGTGTGTGTGTGTTTTAAAAATGCCTTCTTAATTATGCATACGGGTTTCACAACTCGGGAAATAAGTGGAGATGTGAAGTGCCCTTTTTTGATGTTCTTTGTCAGCAATGTCAGAGAGGCATATGGCCCTGGCATGCTTTACTGGAGACATGACAATCCTGTCTCTCTCTCTCTGTGTCTGTCTCACACTTCTCCCTCTCTCTCTCTCTTCCTTATCTATCTCTCTTTCATGCTTCTTTTTGTTCATCTAACTCACTTTCTCATTTGTGAGTGTCTTTGTGTGTACGGTACATACAGTATACAGAATGATTTTTCCTGCTCATATGTAACTTAACCCAGGGAATCCAATCTACTAATGAATCCAGTTTGAGTATTTTCACTACTCACTCACACACACTTGGACCTGTAGGTAGGTAAGTGGTCAGGTTTTGTATGTATAATGTGAAGTGTTGTATGGAAGGAGGTTCAGATGGTGCCATGACAGGACTGTGATGTTGAGTTAATGTGATCAGTGCTAATCAGCCCTGAGTGTGTTTCAGCGCTTAATTTCATCTCGAGCATCTAGATATTTCCTCTGCAGGTCTGTAGCTAGGCGTGGACTTCCTGCTTGAGATGAGTGTGTCTCACTACAGTGGATTATTTACTCATTTACAGTTGCGGTCAGAAGTTTATGTACATTCATCATGAACACAAATGCCTTCAATAGAAGAAAATACCAGGATTTTTTTTAAGTCAACACAGGGTTCAATTTTACATACAGAACAAAACCCTTAAGCAAGTTTCACCTTTAGCAGATGTTCTTGGGATTCATCAACAAGCTTCTGGCAGAGTTCTGGTTAGATTTTTCCTCAATCGTCTTGGCAGAATTGGGATTACTTTTTTTGACTGGCTTAAATGTGTCTTGCTTTATGTATTCCACAACCAGCTCTTATGTATATCTGGGTCACTGTGCTGTTAGAACACTCAGATTTCTCCAGTTGCTAACCTTCTTGCCAGTGATTTGAGGGTGATCAGCTGGTGGAAGACAGCCTTCATCACCACCTCTGGTCACATTAAATAGTAAATCATGGCTTATGTCCTCTCTTGTGCACACTTAGGTTCTCAATGCCTTATCAATGACAAGTTCAAGGATTTATAAGTAACTAAAGTGCAACTTTTTCACTTCCTCTTCCTCACCATCTGTTCCTTTTTATTCATCTTGTCCTTATCCTTCTTCTACTTTTTTTCTTCTCCTCCTTTGTCTCTTATTGTTTTTCTTATGGTTCTTCTTCTGAGCCTTGTGGTTCTTTTACTTTTCTTGTGATACATTCTTGTGCTGTGACCCCTCGGTACACTCCACAGAAGCTCTGGTGGTGTGCTGTGGTGTCTGGCACCAGCACATACTCTAGGTGCTGTGGGTTGCGGTCTGGGGCGTCTGTGGACCAGACTTAGTGCATTCCATGGGTGCTTGATTGGATTGGGATCTGTTGAGTTTGGATGACTAGTTGTGCACCATGTACAGTACAGTGGGCTATGATGCACTGGGTGTTCTGGTGCCTTTGTATGTTGGTCAGCTTTAGCGTTTTTTCAATTGGTCCCCACAGGCATGGGTGAGCAATCCTATCAGCAGTTTACTGGTATATAATTGATCATTAATGATAACGTGTGGTGTCATCAGTGTTATGGCTGATTGGTGTACAGTATATGTCACAATGATCTCATTTCCGGTGCACAATATCATTCCCAAGGGAGTCTCCATAGATCAAAACAAAGTATGGCTGGTTCCATGAGCTGTGAAAACAGATTTACAAATGTTCACAGAAGTTTCTTCAAAAGGTTTTAGTACTTTAGCAGATCCACGCACCAGTCTTTTAAAGAACGCTCATCATAATTCAGTGTAAAGAGACCATGAACTCGTTTCACATAGTTGAGTGGTTAAGATGCTGGGCTACTGATTGGAAGGTTTTAGGATCAAAACCCAGCACCCCAAGTTGCCACTGGTGGGCCCTTAAGCAAGGCCATTAACCCTCAACTGCTCAGATCTGGAATGAGATTTTAAAAAATGTAAGTTAAAAATTCAGAATTTCAACAAGTATACAGGAAATATTTGCGCCAACAAGTGTGGGAATTGCCACCAGACCTCCTGGCAACGAAGTACTCAAAGGTTCTAACATCCTAAGCTGCCCCGTCCCTAAACCTCGATTAGATGCTCTTGCCAAGATAGTCACTACTGACCCAGCAGGTATTCGCTCTGCCCATTTTCCAGCAACCCGCGCAACACATGTCCTTTCAACCGTACATGTCTGTGCCTTCTGGAAAACATCCCTTCACTCAGAATCCACTCTTGCCCCCAATGTAGTATCAAATTCTGCATTGACCAACTGCCTACACTGACTGATTATGTTCATGCCTACAATACATGGCAATGGTTTATCAGGGCTAACTAGGTCTTTAACAACTAAGAAACTACAGTGTGGCATCTTGACTCCCATGGCCTCAACCTCTAACTCCAGGTATCCAAGATAGGGTATGTCAAGCCCATTGGCAGCTGTGAGTTTTAGCCAGCCTGTGGTAGAGAGCATATCTCCGCCATCCCCACACAGATGGTTCCGGAAATACTGCTCAGTTATTGTGCTCACCTGACTACCAGTGTCCAAAAGACACTGGGTGGCAACACTGCCAACCAAAAGCTCAATTACAGGGAATGTACCTACAGCACGTTGCATCAACTGGTCACAGGTGGGTGGAACACTGTCTGAGTCAGCCTGAACACCCCGAATTGCCCGACTTGTTACAACTGGGGACGTCTCGCTGCTGCTACCTTGTGCACCGAGATCTTACATTTAGGCATTTGGCAGATGCTCTTATCCAGAGCGACTTACATTTTTATCTCATTACACATCTGAGCATTTGAGGGTTAAGGGCCTTGCGCAAGGGCCCAACAGTGGCAACTTGGTGGTTGTGGGGTTTGAACCTGGGATCTTCCGAACCGTGCCTTAATAACTGAGCTACCCCTGGTCTTTAACTGCTTGAGTCAGCTGACTAACTGCCTTGCCTTGTTCAGCTACCACTTTAAGTACATCCTCTAAAGTAACATTTCTATGTTCATGTACTTGAAGGGCTGAACAATGCGCTAAACTACTATTATGTCGTGACTTGTTTGCTTTTGGTACCAAGGGTTCCTCAATTGTGCTTCATCTTCATCAATCATAGTACAATCTGGGTGATTTCGGACAAATTTACGAAATTCCCGCTTAAGGGAAGAATCCCAGACCCCGTCTACAAACTGATCCCTCAATGCTACCTTCACATCAGCTACAGCGTCAGAGGAGCATTTCAGAACCAAATTGAGTGCTTGCGACAGTGCATGAGAGAACTCTCTGAGGCTTTCCCCCTCTAGCTGTTTACGACTATAGAAACTGTGAAGGAGCTGCGGTACACTACGCTGTCTCTAAAGGCTTCTCTGAGATATACAAACAGTGCACTAACCCCGTCATCAGCGACACTTCGTAAACGTACTTCTTCAAGGGCTGCCCCTCTTAAGAGAGACATGACAAAATGATACTGGTCATGGTCAGACTGATGCTGAGCACACAGAACACGCTCGACCTCCTCTATAAAATCATCGACTGTCCTGCCATCTTTCTCAAGGTCACCACAATATGGAGAAATGTGCCTTTCTCTCGGAACATAAGCATAAGACCTTTGACTTAATGCAGAAATGGCAGCCATGGCTTAATTGTGCCCACTCTGTAACTCTGTAACTCCCTTATCTGGCAAATTATCGGCTGGTTCTGACATTGTGAGTCCTTACAAAAACTTGAAAACTCGAAAAAGGATAAAGGCTTGATGTCCTCCTGACCAGATGTAGCAAGTCCTGCACAGTCTCTCTCTTTGGCTGGCTGCTGATGAATCCTTACTGGGCCTCTGCTCTGGTCCTTGACGATCCACCGATGTCCCTTCGCAAGACCAGGTGCCTCTCTCGGCTTCCCCTGAACTCTCAGCCTCTTCACCACTACCGTGTTATTTACTGTACTTTCTACTGCACACCTTAAAAAACATTTAATCTTCTAACCAGTTGGAATACCCCACTCTTGGTACCAACATTTGTGGCCATTGGAATCATGCGCAGAAGACCAACAAATACAACGGAGGGTTGTTTTATTCCAATTAACAATAAAAAGCTACTGTTAATTTCTATGTAGAAGAAGAGTAAACAAAATAAAATTTTAGAACCAATCTTTCCTCAGTAATGGACAAATGTTGACACGAAGATATTATAATATACATCAACACAAAGAAATAAATAACTCAAGAAATTAAACAAAAGTAGACATTTACATTTTGCAGACACTCTTATCCAGAGCGACTTTCAGATGTGTTTATCTCATTACACATCTGAGCAGTTGAGGGTTAAGTGCCTTGCTCAAGGGCCCAACAGTGGCAACTTGGTGATTATGGGGTTTGAACCTGGGATCTTCTGAACCATAGTCCAATGCCTTAACCACTGAGCTACCCTACAGTAGAGAATCACTATGGTGTGCAGTATAATAAAAAAAAAGAACAAACAGCCAGTAAAGAAAATATGACAATGGCAGTTCTAAAAAAAGGACATACAACATGCCCTTGGCATTAATTACATCATTGGCAAAAACCAAAATCAACAGTAAATGAAACCTGTAAGATCCCATTGTACAGTTCACTTACTTTCCAACACACACACCCCAATGGGCCAAACACACCAGGGAAACTTGTATAGGTTGAACGTCCTACATGAAAATCAACACATAACTTCAAAATGAATGTTTCTAAACTCTTTTTAGAGAAACAAACAAGTTTTAAAGAAGATTGAGTCAGAGACCACTGACCTGATATGTTAGCTTACACTATGCCAACAGTGGAATCTAATCCTTCACTCACACAAATTACTGCAAAAATAGCATCAGCATAACATCAGCATCAGCATAACAAAGAAACCCAGTTACAAGAAACTCGCAATCCTTCCCAATCATTTTGATTTACTTTAAACGATGGATTATAGTGGATGATTCTTTACCTGGAAAAATGATTCTTTACCTACAGGTGAAACCTCGCACCACATTAACTTTCCAGTCTCATATGCACCGAGTCACACGCGCATGTAATGACGTCATCACGCATTTCTTAATGGGCCCTGTACCCATTTTTACCCTACAAGCACAAAATAAAGAGTACAGACACCCAATGCCCCTTTAACCACCACCTGGTTACATCTCTATAAGGGTGTCTGTTGAATGCTGGAAAAATAATTATTTAATTAATATCATAGTTTTTGGATATGTTCAGAAATTGAGAAAAATATATTTTTTTCCACAGCTTTTATTGATAACATTTGTTTTTCACTACACTCATTTACTACTTTTACATTTATCATTAGAATACACTGCAGTTAAAATTACGTTAACTTTATTTTACATTCAAGCCACATAAATGTATTAGCATTACAAAAATTTATCCTGCTTTTGCATTAAACAAATACCAAATAAGATTAAATAAGATTTGCAGCTGCACTACTGTCAGAGCTTCTGTTACAGAATATTAATCAACACCTTCTACCCAATCACAATTCAATATAGCAGAGAAGTTAAATGAAGAATTATGATCATGACTATAATATTGTAAGCATATTTTAATTAAATATATTTGTCCATGCAGTAATATTACAGAAAACTATTAATCTTATCTTATAGAAGTGAAGTAGGAGGAACAGAGTTGAGCCAAGGACAATGTGATGTCATAGTAGCAAGGACATCATGTGATGTTCAGTATACAGTATGCACCCAGTGAACCTTAGACTAGCAGCCATCTTAAGAGATGAGATGCACATGATGTCATAGTAACCCTAGACACGACACAAGATCAGCAGATATGACGTAGCCCCAGATATGATGTAATCTCAGACATGGGGTGATCTTAACTGTGATGTAACAGGTATTGGATACACAAGCAACATGTCAAATTAAATAATCAGAAGAGACACAGTAATATGAATAATAAGTTTAATAAAGAAATAGACACAAAATAGTATGTGTATCTACATAGTGAATATTATACAATACAAAGTATTAGGCCCAACATAAAAAGTATTATAAAAAACACGGGGCCTGGGTAAGCATCAGTAGCAAAATAAAATGCATAAAATGTCAATTAGCAAAACCTCCTGTGAGGAAGGACAACACCAATTTAAAAATCAGTGAAAGGAAATAGAAATAGAAATGCCACGATTTGGATTTGGCACAGGTGCGGAAGTAAAATCTGTTTGGATACCAACAGACACTTTAACATCGGTCTGGGTGCCAACACTTACATGACAAACAGGTTTTAGGACTGGCAGAGCTGGGGTAGTAGACTCTGGTCGTACAGGCCTAAAAGAAAATGCATAAGGGCTATATCCGCACGCGGTCTCTTAGAAGGACCAGGTTTGGGGTCAACATTCTTGGAAAAATTGAGCCCTGTCTCCTCTAGGAACAGCAGTAACGATACAGATGGTTCGGGCTCATCCTCAGTAAAACTCACCGAGGCCCGGTCCATGACAGGTTCAGTAGGAGTGTAGTCAGTAGGACTGTGAGCCGGACTGTTCTGGCTGTCCGAGTCGTCCACAGACGAATACGTAAATACAATAAAATTCACAAACTTAGACAAATAATTAAAATCATATGTAAAAGATGCTTACCCATGGCCTGTCTCTTGAAAACTGTAGAGTAAAGCGGAAGCACCAAGAATTTATAGCCGACGTAAGCGCCACCCCAATATTTTTTAAGTTGAACAAAAAAAGTGAAAAGATAATGGAAACTAATTTGTAAGAAAAATAAGTTATATTGGAAGGAAAAATTGATAAGAGGTGGAGTCAGATGACGAGGCATATGACGTAGAAAAATTATAGAACATATATGTAATTTTAATGGTTGAAAAATTTGATGAGAACCCAAAAAAAATAATTATGCAAAGGAAGGGGCCAGATGAGCATCCCGCCCCTTGAAAACTGTATAAAAGAAGGCTTTGTTTTATTGTTGCAATAAAACTTTATCCTTACTTCATCTAGATCTGCACAGAGTCCGGAGTCTTTCTTTGATTTCTTTTATTAAAGTTACAGTATTTGTTTAATGTTTTAAATTAGGGCAACTTCGGTGTGGGGAGAATAAAAAATCCACCACATTTCTTGGTGACCTCCGACTGCGATTGCCTTCGCGGAGGGCCCCTCTGGGGACCTGGGACTTCGCGGGCTGACAGACCATCAACTTATGCCGGCATAAAAAAGGTAAGCAGAAAACCTGTTTGCTCAAATTTCTGCATTAGAAATTCATGGTCTGTTAGTGTGCGTGCTTCCAGCTGGAGGAGGTAACTCCTAAGGTATATTGAACACAATTATTTGAAAGTTGCCAAAATGGATAAATTGAATTGAAAAATTAATTGATATATTTAAATTAATTGCTACGTTTTGCTGATATATAAAAGACTGGATGAAGTAGTGAAACATTAGGAGATCTCCATAAGTTTTATTTTTTGTGTGATTTTTGTTGTATTATTTTATAAGTTCTGTAATATCTGAGGTAACGCCACTGTGGGCTAGAGCCCGTATATGAGGAATCGCCAACAAGTGGGGCTGGACCCAGATGGTAAAAATTCCTGCAAATCACTAGATAGGGAACTTTATTAGATTCCCAGACGTGGCAGGTGGTAAAAAAAGTCCTGTAGCAAGACGCTGAGTATAGAACTCATTCTTTTGTGAGCTGTTACTAAGACGCGGAACTGGGCAGGAGCTAGGGTTAGTTTTTCAGATTTTTAGGTATTTATTGTGAAAAAGTCGTGTAGGTGGTTGTGCTGTAATCTCGAGTCCTTGGGCTAGAACCCACTTGTATGAGGTATCGCTAGGAGCAGTACTGCAATCAAGTTTCCTAGGGCTAGAACCCATGTGCATGAGGTTGAAAATTCTTACAGGTGGTATTGAAGATTTCTGGGCCCAGGTTGTGTGATAAATTGTTTTATTGTTGAAAATTGTTCTGAGTACTCAAATTTTTTTTAATTGTTGCAAAAGCGCTCGTGTCGTTTGTCGCTTGTACGTCTTGTATGTGTCTCTTAAATGTTTGTGTATGTTATATTTATGTGAAAAGTCTTTTGTTGAATTTATAAAATATATGTGTAAAATATAATGTATAGATTATAAGTTATACAGCATTAGTGTTACTAGACATAGAGCTTACTGTGACATAGGTCTTGTCTGTGACATAAACCGTGATGAGCTACTAGACATAGAGCTTACTGTGACATAGGTCTTGTCTGTGATGTGCTATTGGACATCACTGTGAACACACTGTGACATAAACTTCCTCTGTGACACAAGCTTCCCCTGTGACACGAAAGTGGTACAGATGTTGAATGTGCCAGCATAGTAGTTCATTCATCTTCTGTACCACTGTATCCTTCTATTCAGGGTCACGGGGGGCCTGGAGCCTATCCCAGGAGGCTTAGGGCACGAGGCGGGGTACACCCTGGACAGTGTGTGAATTCACACACTCATTCACACACTACGGTCAATTTGGGAACGCCAAGTAGCCTAACCTGCATGTCTTTGGACTGTGGGGGCTGTGATAATTTACACATCCAACAAACATGTAAAACTATAAATATAAAAAATATGAGTTAGAAAACATTGGTTTTATTTTGTTTAGACAGACTCTCTGTTTTTATCTGTTTAGTGTTATTATTAAAGAAAACAGCGCAAACAACAGCACTAGGGCTTTCAAAAAAATTATTTCGACAATACTTACAGTTGTTAGAGTTTAAGACATCAAGATTTAAATATAGAAATAACTAAAACAGATAGAGCAAACTTCCAGAATAGATAATAAAAAAATAAATCAATAAAAAAGATGTATGCAGTATAATCGGGGCCTCTCATTACATTATATTTTGGTTCAGTGCCAGACGAAGTGCGAGCAAATATTGTCTTACATTTGTGAATAAAATATCATTGTTTTATTCAGAGATTTACAGTATTTGTGCAAAATAATAGTTATGCAATATAATTACAGGCTCTGGATTCGTTTTTCGTTTGCAGTATAAAACCAAAACACATCTTACTATTTTTGAGAGATTCGTCGTAAAAAAAACTGTTTTTTTTTCAGATATTTGTCTGTACAAAATAATATTTATGCAATATAATCACGGGCTCTTGATTCGTTATTCGTTTGCAATATAAACCAAAATACATTAACCATATAATATAAACCAAAATATAAACCAAAATATTTAATTTGCTGTATTAAATATTTATGCCGTCTCATCAAGGATCCAAAGATTGCCTTGTACTAAATAATATTTTTGCTGATTTTTTTCTGCGATTCATTTGTGTGATGTTTTAATGATGAATGATGTTTTACTGTATGTTTACTGTATATTAAAAAAAATATGAGTTAGAAAACATTGGTTTTATTTTGTTTAGACAGACTCTCTGTTTTTATCTGTTTAGTGTTATTATTAAAGAAAACAGCGCAAACAACAGCACTAGGGCTTTAAAAAAAAATATTTCGACAATACTTACAGTTGTTAGAGTTTAAGACATCAAGATTTAAATATAGAAATAACTAAAACAAATAGAGCAAACTTCCAGAATAGATAATAAAAAAAATAAATCAATAAAAAAGATGTATGCAGTATAATCGGGGCCTCTCATTACATTAGACCTGTTTAAGAATTTTATTTTATTTGATATCAGAACTAATAGAGTGACTTTTAATTAGCCTATTTCATAATGTGACTAATGCATTAAAATTGCCAATCACTATTAATATTAAACAGGTGGCGAACAATTAGGCAGCGATACAGCGTGGTGTTGTGTTAAACTGAAGACGGCGCGGTCCGTGGAGCCGTGTGGGTCATGTACATTTTTCCTTTAGACAAAACTTCAGCCCTTTTCATATTTTCCCCGTGGTCGTTATTAATAAATATATTTAAATAAAAGTTTTGCCTTCCAAGGCAACAGATTATGGAGCTTCTTGAGCTGCTCAGACCTGCGCGTGCCAGACCAACGCGTCGTACTTACACTCCCCGTCCCGATGTCCAGCTGCTCTCTGCTTTTTGTTTAAAATATGTTTCATTGATCATTAGCCATTATCCATAACTTTATGGGTTTTTCTTTTGACACGTTTTATTTTTATGAAATTTGATTTAGTTAAATGAGAAAATAACCATGGGAGTTTCAAACCCCGCATCCATTCATGTTTCTGGGTGATTGTAATGTTTAATACCCCTACAGTATTCACTTATGCGGTTTGGCTCGCTGTGAGATGCGGTGTGTTATACCCCTATCTCACCTGCACGGGCTCGCGCTGTGGCCGCAGGCTTGATCATGATTCACCCCGAGTTTTTGCGCTGTGATTACGTTTCCATCTTTCCGCGTGAAAAATTCCACGTTTAGTTTTTCGCGGAACGTTAAAGGAACGTCGTGGGCAATCGCGGCAGCTCACGGAGATGAGTCCGGCCACACAGGTGAGAGAGGGGTATTAGGCATCGTGATCCGCCTCGAGTGGCCGCCCGACGGTCCGCGAAGATCTGCAAGGTCCGCGAGCTTCCACATGTTAAACATGTTTATTTTTTTGCGTGGTAAGATGGAAACGTAATAACAGCATCAAAACTCGCGCTGAATCATAATGAACCGCACTTACGGCCCCGCGTGTGAGATAGAGGTATTAAACCTCCACTCTGTCATCTCATCGTATTCATTCCATAAGTGTGCTATACAACCCCAACAACTGACACTTCACATTGTTTCTGAAGCTGGTGAAGAGTGTTATCAGCTGTTTGTCCATCAACTATGATTGTAAACCCGGTTCGTTTCACGGCCACATGTTACATGAAAATATTAGCGATATTAATTAATTAATTTATATTAATTTTATATTAATTTATATATTTGTCTGTTATGGCATGTTATTGTTAAGTTAACCCATGTCGAAATAAACGCTATTAAAATAATTTAGTGCAATGTTTAATTTGTATAGAAAGTGCCGTCTTTCTTAACGCTGTCATGCAAAAGGAAGGAAAAATCGATTCCTGAGCCACCGATGTCCGCTAATTCAGGACCCGTGTTATTATTAAAGAAAACAGCGCAAACAACAGCACTAGGGCTTTAAAAAAAATTATTTCGACAATACTTAGAGTTTAAGACATCAAGACATCAATCTTACATTTGTGAATAAAATATCATTGTTTTATTCAGAGATTTACAGTATTTGTGCAAAATAATAGTTATGCAGTATAATTACAGGCTCTGGATTCGTTTTTCGTTTGCAGTATAAAACCAAAATACATCTTACTATTTTTGAGAGATTCGTCGTAAAAAGAAAACTTTTTTTTTTTTCAGATATTTGTCTGTACAAAATAATATTTATGCAATATAATCACGGACTCTTGTTTCGTTATTCGTTTGCAATATAAACCAAAATACATTAACCATATAATACAAACCAAAATATAAACCAAAATATTTAATTTGCTGTATTAAATATTTATGCCGTCTCATCAAGGATCCAAAGATTGCGTTGTACTAAATAATATTTTTGCAGATTTTTTTCTGCTATTCAGTTGTACTGAATGATGTTTTACTGTATGTTTATATTAAAAAAATATGAGTTAGAAAACATTGGTTTTATTTTGTTTAGACAGACTCTCTGTTTTTATCTGTTTAGTGTTATTATTAAAGAAAACAGCGCAAACAACAGCACTAGGGCTTAAAAAAAAAATTATTTCGACAATACTTACAGTTGTTAGAGTTTAAGACATCAAGATTTAAATATAGAAATAACTAAAACAAATAGAGCAAAACACATTGGTTTTATTTTGTTTAGACAGACTCTCTGTTTTTATCTGGGCCCGGTTTCTCGAAAGCTTCTTATCGCTAAGTAGTTCTTAAGTTGTACCTTAACCTCTCTCTTAACGTTATGGCGCATTTCCCGAAACATTCTTACGCTAAGTATCTCTTAGAACTAATAGAGTGACTTTTAATTAGCCTATTTCATAATGTGACTAATGCATTAAAATTGCCAATCACTATTAATATTAAACAGGTGGCGAACAATTAGGCAGCGTGGTGTTGTGTTAAACTGAAGACGGCGCCGTCCGTGGAGCCGTGTGGGTCATGTACATTTTTCCTTTAGACAAAACTTCAGCCCTTTTCATATTTTCCCCGTGGTCGTTATTAAAAAAATATATAAATAAATGTTTTGCCTTCCAAGGCAACAGATTATGGAGCTTCTTGAGCTGCTCAGACCTGCGCGTGCCAGACCAACGCGTCATACTTACACTCCCCGTCCCGATGTCCAGCTGCTCGCTGCTTTTTGTTTAAAATATGTTTCATTCATCATTTGCCATTATCCATGACTTTATGGGTTTTGACACGTTTTATTTTTATGAAATTTGATTTAGTTAAATGAGAAAATAACCATGGGAGTTTCAAACCCCGCATCCATTCATGTTTCTGGGTGATTGTAATGTTTAATACCCCTACAGTATTCACTTACTGTATGCGGTTTGACTCGCTGTGAGATGCGGAGTGTTATACCCCTATCTCACCTGCGCGGTCTCGCGCTGTGACCGTAGGCTTGATCATGATTCACCTCGAGTCTTTGCGCTGTGATTATGTTTCCGCGTGAAAAATTCAACGTTTAATTTTTTGCTGGTCGGAAGCTTGCAGAACTTCGCGGAACGTTAAAGGAATGTGGTGGGCAATCGCGGCAGCTCACGGAGATGAGTCAGGCCACACAGGTGAGAGAGGGGTATTAGGCACCGTGATTTGCCTCGAGTGACCGGCGCCCGACGGTCCGCGAAGATCTTCCGCATGTTAAACATGTTTATTTTTTTTGCGTAGTAAGATGGAAACGTAATAACAGCACCAAAACTCGCGCCGAATCATAATGAACCGCACTTACGGCCCCGCGTGTGAGATAGAGGTATTAAACCTCCACTCTGTCATCTCATCGTATTCATTCCATAAGTGCGCTATACAACCAGTGTTTAAGTGTGTACAAACAACAGCACAATGCATGTGTGAATGGCTGAAACGTTAAGTCAGATGAACGCGCGCGCCGATATGAGAGATTAGATCTTTCAGCACGCCGATGTCAGTCACTAGCAAGGAGCATTTACTGATCACATTTAAACAATTTATTCATACAGATGTACATGTTTTATAGGTTTGTTACTGAAGAACTGTGGCAGCGGGCACACCTAAAAATAAACGCAGGATTATTTTTTTTTTTATAGTTTTATATAAATAAAAAATGCTTTTATAAATGTGGGCTGTTATCTACAGTACTTCAGTACTTATATTTCACGTCTGTGAGGCGAGTATACACGGAGTTTGGGTTCATTTTCTGACGCGCTCAAGTTCACCGAAAACAATACAGAACCCCGTTTAGTGTAATTTATTTCATTTAATAAATCTACTACAAATTTAAAGAACACAAAATATAAGATGACACAAGACCCTGGATTCGTTTTTCGTTTGCAGTATAAAACCAAAATACATCTTACTATTTTTGAGAGATTTGTTTTAAAAAAAAATCAAAAAAATAAATAAATAAAAATTCAGATATTTGTCTGTACAAAATAATATTTATGCAATATAATCACAGGCTCTTGATTCGTTATTCGTTTGCAATATAAACCAAAATACATTAACCATATAATATAAACCAAAATATAAACCAAAATATTTAATTTGCTGTATTAAATATTTATGCCGTCTCATCAAACTCGCAACTCACTCCGAAGAGCATCCTTCTCTGCCTTGCAAACTCCCAACTCACTTGAAATTTAATATCGTATATAATATTTAATATTGGCATAATATCCCTGCCCCAATTCTAACAGCTGTACAGTATGAATTGAAATAATAACAGTAGTGTTTTTCTTTACTGAATAGGCAGAGCGTCTGAATAGGCAGAGCCTCTGAATAGGCGGAGCCGTTGATGTCTTTGGTTTCGGCTGTGAGTGGATGCGCTGTAGTAATCCACGTTTTATACAAATTGCATAAACTTTTTTCAGTCATGATATACTAACATATATTTCAGTCATGATTTCAGTCATGATATACTAACATATTTTTTGCCGTGTAGTGCGCGCGCAACATCTAAAGGGCGAGCGTTCACACAGCTGACCAAATCGTCATTAGCGTGCCCCTCCCCCAAACAGCGCAGCGAGGAGCATTTACATTTAAACAGGTTTTACAGGTGTGCTTTGCAAAGTCAGACACATACAAATGCAAATGATACTGAATAGCTGTTCTCACCTACAGTATACACTCGGAGAAACTAGAATGAGCAAGAATGAGATTTTTCTTACCATAACATGTAGTGTTATTAATCACTCTACACTGTTTTTAATTACTTTTAATTTTATTTATAAATAAACAAACCAAATAAAATTATTCCATGTGTATTTACCCTTTGTAAAATAGCATTAAAAATGATGGGTCGTGTATCGAGTGATTAAAAAACAATACAAGGCACGTTATGATAAGGAACCTTTCTACAGTACAGTATCTCTTCCATTTCAGTGATTAAAAAACGGTAAAAATGTCAATTTTGGAATCCACAGACGCTCAAACAGCAAAAGAACATGATAATAATAATCAAAATAATATTATTATTCTTTTTGCTTTTTATGTCCACCATTTAATAATGATTTAATTATCAATAATTAAAGCTGCTCACATCGCGCGCTTTCACTTTAAAAATGCAGTGTTTAATCAGCAAGTATATGTCGCCTCTCTTTATGATTGATAAATATTCTGACTGAAACAAATCTGCTCGTGTCGAATTGTTCATTTTTTATGAAAGAGGAGGGGAAACGTTTGCATGATCCCGCGTGTGCGCCTTTAACTTTGATCTAAAGTCAGATGAACGCGCGCGCCGATATGAGAGATCTTATGAGAGATCTTTCAGCACGCCGATGTCAGTCCCTATAGCAAGGAGCATTTACTTACATCTAAACTGAGTCATTTACATAAATCACTGATCACATTTAAACAATTTATTCATACAGATGTACATGTTTTATAGGTTTGTTACTGAAGAACTGTGGCAGCGGGCACACCTAAAAATAAATACCGTATTATTATTATTTTTTTTATTTATAGTTTTATATAAATAAAAATGCTTTTATAAATGTGGGCTACTTTTATTTACTTCAAATATTTGTTAAAACAGCCAGGAAACTCACTCTGACCATTTTAATAATTCATTGATAAGATAGTGATTCCTTTGGTTACGGCTGTGCTGATCATGTCATCTCGTCGTCAGTGAGCGCGCCTATACAGTAATTCACTTCTCATACGAATTACATGATCTAATATTTTTTTTCATTACTTTATATTAAAGCAGATAGTTCTCTTTCTATAAGTATATATTTTTCACGTCTGTGAGGCGAGTATACACGGAGTATACACTCACATCGCGCGCTTTCACTTTAAAAATGCAGTGTTTAATCAGCAAGTATATGTCGCCTCTCTTTATGATTGATAAATATTCTGACTGAAACAAATCTGCTCGTGTCGGATTGTTCATTTTTGATGAAAGAGGAGAGTAGCACAATGCATGTGCGAATGGCTGAAACGTTAAGTCAGATGAACGCGCGCGCCGATATGAGAGATTAGATCTTTCAGCACGCCGATGTCAGTCACTACAGTAGCAAGGAGCATTTACTGATCACATTTAAACAATTTATTCATACAGATGTACATGTTTTATAGGTTTGTTACTGAAGAACTATGGCAGCGGGCACACCTAAAAATAAACGCAGGATTATTTTTTTATATAGTTTTATATAAATAAAAAATGCTTTTATAAATGTGGGCTACTGTTATCTACTTCAAATATTTGTTAAACAGGCTGGAAACTCACTCTGACCATTTTAATAATTCATTGATAGGATAGTGATTCCTTTGGTTACGGCTGTGCTGATCATGTCATCTCGTCGTCAGTGAGCGCGCCTATACAGTAATTCACTTCTCATACGAATTACATAATCTAATATATTTTTTTCATTAGTTTATATTAAAGCAGATATTTCTCTTTCTATAAGTATATATTTTTCACGTCTGTGCGGCGAGTATACACGGAGTTTGGGTTAATTTTCTGACGCGCTCAAGTTCACCAAAATCAATACAGAACCCTGTTTACTTTATTTATTTAATAAAATCATGAAGTTTTTTCGTCATTGTGTGTGCACCTAAATAAAAGTAGAGTCTTATAAAAGCTACAAATTTAAAGAACACAAAATATAAGATGACACAAGACCTTACACGTGTAGCCTTTCTACTGTAATTAAACAGTTTACAATGTTTACGTTGCTTAAATTCGATCCTAAAAAACTGAATTTAATTTTAATTATAAATTTGTACTGTAATGTTACTACTGTGATTATGAATTCGTTTATTTACAATGTTTCACTTTATTTTATCTGCAACGACGTGCAGCTGTGGACGACCTGCGCCTCATTAAGCCTGGAGAGAACGAACTTATGCCTGAGGCGTCAGTCTATAGTTATATAGCGCCACTCAGCGGTAAAAGCCAGCAAACGCACAAACCCAAATGCTGACGCCATACGCTGCGACGGTAGAAGTCACATACTGCCTGTGCACCCACTGTAGAGGAGATTAGATGATAAGTGAAGCTAGAGAAATTAACTGGGACGAGCAGATAAGTGAAGAAGGAGTTTTAACTAAGTGCGAACGGGAGTTTATAATTTCGGAGTCAGATCGGAGTGAAACAAATAAATGGTTGTTGAATAATCCAGGAAAGGATCTACTTTTAGTGAAAGAGTGTGATAAGGCAGAGTGGACACAGACTTTCGTTAATACCTGACGTATTGGAGCTTAACTGTGACACGCACACTTTAATTCTAAATCATATTTTAGAATGAAGAAATGAGTTATTTCCTTGGGTTAGTTCCTAGAGAGATTCGTTTAAAAGTAATAAATCGCACATTTGAATTTGGAGGAATAGGTGGACCTCCACGTTTAACTCCGCTCATTTCGCTACTGCAAACATACCCAGATTTTGATATATTTAGAAGAAGACAAAGAAGGCCGAAAGCAAAAAGATATAGATTAACAGGAACACAGACAGGTCCGGTAGTGCTGAGTCGTATGTGGATGGTTGATAACAATAGCGAATTCACGATAATACCTTTTGGACCAGATGGGAGAATAATTTTTCAGACCCTTGACAAAATCGTTACGCCTCTGATAATGACACCAGTGGAAAATTAATGTTTAAATAATATAAAGAGAAAAGACAGTTGTTGAAAATCGGCAGCGGTCATAAAGTACACAGCAAAAGAACTTTAGTTAAAAAGAGAGAGAAGAAACACAAGAATTCACATTCTAAGACGGGACAGAAGTGTGTGATGGGAAAGTTATTCTGCCGTAGAGGTGCATGGCCAAAGCCAGCGACACCTGTAGACGTAATTATAGCTAAACATAAAGAAGATGAAAGTACATCAGAAAATGCATGATAAAATGGCATGACAGGACATCAGGAGAGCTGCAATGGCCTAAAGAAGGAACCATTAATGAAGAATGTTGTAAGGAAGTAAAAGAAATGCTCAGACACACTACTAAGGAAAAGGGTAGCAAGGGAAGGGTCAAATTAGGACAAAAATTAGAAATTGTAGAATGGTTTGAAAATGAAGGAATGGAACAGGAAAGACAGAATCAAGTTGAAGAAGGAAAAAAGGATCAGAAGTCAGAAATAAGTGAAGACAGGAAAGAAAGAGTTCAGAAAGCAAGGAAAGAGAAAGCAAACTCAGAATTAGAGAGACCACCACCCTACACTGAGGAACACATGCAACAGAGGGATGGGAGAATGTACACACAACAAAAGCTGCAGGAACAAGACAAAGGAGCATGGGGATTTGAAGGACGTGTGATGGGACAAATTAAAGTGACGTCATGTGACTCTGAGTGGATGGACGGACAACTTGAAGAAACAGAACAAGAATCAATGACTCACAGACAGAGTGATGACGACGAAAGGGAATGGAACAGAGAAATACCTCTTTTCCACTGCATAGTACGGCACAACACGGTTCAGTTCAACTCACTTCGGTTCGGCGCAGTTTGGCTCGGTTTGCGCTTCCACTGCAGTTTAGTAACGCTTTAGAGTGGGCGGGATTACTCACGTGTCGTTTAGTTGCGGCGCCGCTACTGCCGTGACGTCATCGTAAATGCGCCACAAACAAACACACAACAATGGAGCATATCGACGGCATGGTGTTCTTCATTCTCTGCATGTGGATGTTTTTAACAGCGAGACGAACGAGTTTGTTTCAAAAGAGGCTGATGGCAGCCAAAGAAAATTTTTGGTTAATACAAAAAGGTGCGTCTGATCCTTCTCTGTCTGTTCTAAATATAGTGGTTCTGTTGTGTCTCGTGTCGCAAGTTCGGTGACGCAGTAATGACGATTTTCTCCGGCCAATCAGTGACCAGCAGAGTTTACACGTCACGTTTTGGTAACGGTTCGGCGCGCTTGGCACCTCGGCTGAGGTGATACTAAAAAAAGGACCAGGTACCATGTACTGTTCCCAGTGGAAAACCCCCCAAAAGTGAGTTGAACTGAACCGTGTCGTGTCGTACTATGCAGTGGAAATCGCCAAAAGAAAAACAGAACCACGTAAGTCAAGAGAAACTAAAGAACTGCAAGGTAGAGGAAGAGAAATGAAGAGACTGAAAGAAAAAAATGTGAAATTCCTGTCAGAAATACAGGGACTCAAAAATTAACAAGTCACATCTAAAAGAAGGATGATGGAATGCAACAAAAGGAAGCAGTCCCGGGAGAGATGGGAAGGAAAGAACATGCAAAGAGGAAACAGCTTAAATTCATATCCTGAACAATCATACACATCCCTTCATGAGTCTGACAGAGATGAAGCAGAAATTGAAGAAGAGGTAATCAAGATAGATCAACAAGAACCAGGAAAAAGAAAAGTTAAAGTGCACCTGATTATTGAATCTGAAAAAGAAGCAAGAAAGAGAACAGAAAAAAAAAGAACAGACAAGCACACAACGACGCAATGACCAACACAGACATGAATGTCAACAGGAAGATGCAAGTACACAGGAAGAGGGTGATGACAGTGAAGCCCTTGATGAAGCAGTCAGTCAAATAGAAAATCTAATTGACAGCCGCATAAAAAACTCACAAAAGAAAACGAAAAAAGCTGCAACAGAACCGTCTGCATCAGAGATGCCATCAAGCTGGAAGGTCCTCTCGTCCTGGCCTGATAAAGGAGGAAATGAAAAACACACCAGTTCCCTTTTCGAGGCTTCACTCAATGCTGCGTTAGAACGCTTATGGGAACTATCTTGTCGCATTGCCGGCCATGAAGCATGTGTGGAAAAACGCCATTATCTGGCTACATATAACCTCGGTCAGGTGACGTCATCTGATTAGATCAGGTGGAGGTTATAAATACCGGAAAGCCGGCAACAAAACCTCAGATCATTTGTCTTCATGCCGACTTGTGATCGCGTGTGTGCAGCAAGCATTTAAAAAAAAAAAAAAAGGATATATAAGAAACCATTCTTAACAGAGAAAAAAAAAAAAAAAAAAAACTCACCAGATATAATGGCCGAGTTCAGTCTATCATGCCCGTGCGGTAACCGTCTTTCTCAAGACGATAGCCATAATCTCTGTTTTGAGTGTTTGGGTGAAAGCCACGCTCTCCTTGGACTTGAAGGAGAGTGTGAGCACTGTGATAATCTCCAGATGAAAGTGCTACGAGCGCGTCTCGCGTTCTTTAGGGAGCCACGAGCCGCTCTGCACTCCTGGGGCTCACAGGTTGATTTGGCCGAGGCACGAGAGACGGAGCCCCTCCTCTCTCTCGTTTCCTCCCCCGATCTCTCTCTCTCCCCCCCCACTTCGCGAGCGCACTTCGGTGCTTCTCGGGAGTGTTTGAGGGAGACTCACTCGCTTGCTTCAGTTGAAATGGATGTAGCTACCTCAGAACGATCCTCTAGGGATGATAGAGAGTATGAGGAATTAATTGAGGTTATAACACGCGCAGTTGAACGTTTACATATTGACTGGCCACAAGAGCAAGCTCATACAAAACGTTCCAAACTGGATGACAGATTTCTATCGGGTGGCCAGGAGATGGCGTCACAACGCCGTTCTCTCCCCTTTTTTGATGATCTCCACAACGAGTTATCTCGTTCATGGAGACGTCCCTTTTCTTCCCGTATTTTTGTACCTTCAACTTCATTTTATTCGAATATTGTTGATGCAAAAGCACAGGGTTATGTGATGATGCCCCAGATTGAGGAGACGCTCGCGGGCTATCTCGCTCCTGGAACATCATCTTCATTAAAAAAGCCAACCCTTCCCTCCAAGGCATGTAGAACTTCTTCTACCCTGTTAGGGAAGGCGTTCCAAGCAGCTGGTCAGGCCGGCGCTTCCTTGCACACCATGGCGGTTTTGCAGGCGTATCAGGCCGACCTGCTGAATGATCTGAGCACGAGCGGCAATATGAATCAGGAAGCGTTCATAGAATTACGCCGGGCTACTGATCTGTCCCTGCGTGCGACGAAACAGACAGCCCGTGCTATTGGCCGTTCTATGGCATCCCTGGTGTCTGCAGAGAGACACCTCTGGCTAAATCTAACTGGCATTAAGGACAAAGATCGGGCATTCCTTCTCGATGCTCCCATCTCACCCTCAGGCCTATTTGGCGAAGCTGTAAATACTGTCGCTACCAGATTTAGAGAGGCCAGTCTCTATGAACAAGCTTTTGGGAAATTTATCCCACGCCGTGCCCAGGTGTCGAGGCCATCGGCCACCCAACCTCGACCCGATCTCAGTCTCGCTAGACGAGAGGCGCAGAAGGAAAGCGTCAGTAGCCGCGCACCCCCCCGTAAGGACTGGGGTACGGCTCGGCGCCCCCCTCAGGCCGCCCCCAAAAAAATAGACCGCTCTGTCTTCTTCGCGAAGAAGCGTCCCTGATAGCAGAGCTCAGGACCGTGGGGGTGACCCCCCCTGGGGATGGGCACATAGGAGCATGCCCCCCTGGGCACCCCCAGGAGATCGATGTTCAGTTTCCGCCGCCTTTGGTGTTTCGGACAACACCGGTCTCCGACACGTTAGTCCTTCGGTCGCATCCTGCTATATTCCAGGACACCGAACCACTAACACCCCCCAGCCCAGTAGAAGTACTTGCACCCCTTTCGGAGAAGCTGGCAGCGTGGAAGCTACTGCCAGGCATATCCCCCTGGGTTTTAAAGACTGTAGAGAAAGGATACAGGATCCAGTTTGCATATCGCCCTCCGCGTTTCAACGGCGTGGTCTCCACTTCCGTGATACCGGAAAGGGCGCGTTTTCTGAGTTCCGAACTCCAGAAATTACTGCAGAAGGGAGCCATAGAACAGGTTCCTCCTCCAGACATGGAGTCAGGTTACTACAGTCGGTACTTCCTGGTCCCCAAAAAGGACGGGGGTCTGCGTCCAATTCTGGATCTTCGCGGTTTGAACCGCTATCTCAAAAAATGCAACTTCAAAATGTTGACCATAAAGACTATTGTTTCACAAATCCAACCACAGGATTGGTTTGTGACAGTAGATTTAAAGGACGCATATTTCCACATAGAAATTTTGCCACAGCACAGGAAGTTCCTGAGGTTCGCCTTTGGGGGAAAAGCCTACCAATTTCGGGTTCTTCCATTCGGTCTAGCCTTATCACCCCGCACATATACAAAATGCATGGATGCAGTTCTGGCTCCTTTGAGACTCCAGGGCATCCGCATTCTGAATTACATAGACGACTGGCTAATACTGGCCCAGTCTCAGCAGCTAGCACTTCGACACCGAGATGTCGTCCTAGCTCACCTTCACTTGCTGGGATTGAGACTCAACGCCACGAAAAGCGTTCTCTTTCCAGCACAAGTGACAACCTACTTGGGCGTCAGGTGGAATTCGATCGCTATGCAGGCACATCTGTCTCCTGCTCGCGTCGAATCCATAAACAACGCTCTGAAGGAAATCAGACTAGACCAAGAAGTGACTGTACATCACTTACAAAAATGTTTAGGCCTCATGGCAGCTGCGTCCATGGTGATACCCTTGGGTCTCCTGCACATGAGAGCGTTTCAGCTGTGGTTAAGAGCCAGGGGAGTTCACACGAGAACAAATCCCCGAAGGCGGATAAGGGTTACGCGCAAAGGACTTCGTACCCTTTCTATGTGGTTCAGACCCCGGTTTCTCGCCTTGGGTCCCACTCTAGGTCCGTCTTGTCGTCGCAAAATGCTAACGACAGACGCTTCCCTTACCGGCTGGGGCGCGGTCTTGGATGGCCGTCCAGCCCAAGGGGTCTGGAGAGGCCACCTTTTCGCATGGCACATCAATTGCCTCGAAATGATGGCTCTATTTTTAGCTCTACAGCATTTCCTCCAGCAGCTGAGAGGCTACCATGTCCTAGTGCGGGTGGACAGCACATCAGTAGTCTCCTATATAAATCGCCAGGGCGGCCTGCGCTCACGACGCTTGAACCAGCTAGCACATTAGGTTCTGCTCTGGGCTCAGGACAAGTTCCTGTCCCTCAGGGCGATTCACATTCCAGGGTACAGGAATGTGGGAGCAGACTTTCTGTCCAGACGAGCTGTGAATCACGGGGAATGGAAACTCCACCCCGAAGTAGTCACTCAAATCTGGGAGAGATTCTCTACAGCGGAGGTGGACCTCTTTGCCTCACAGGAGACTGCACAATGTCCCCTCTACTACTCTCTGACTCATCCAGCTCCCCTGGGTCTGGACGCGATGGCCCATACGTGGCCCAATTTACGCCTCTATGCGTACCCTCCGATAGCTCTGCTCCCGGGAGTCCTGGCGAGGGTCCGTCAACACGGTTTGCGCCTCTTATTGATAGCGCCCCGTTGGCCGGCCCGAGTATGGTTCTCAGAAATAATATCACTCCTCGACGGCTCACCTTGGATGATTCCAGTGAGGAGGGATCTTCTATCTCAGGCGCAGGGGACAATATTTCATCCCCGGCCCGAGCTTTGGAACCTTCACGCTTGGCCCCTGAACGGGACCAATTGAGTCAAGCCGGCCTTTCAGCCGGCGTAATTGACACCATCCTAAGTGCTAGGGCTCCCTCCACTAGAAGGATTTATGCCTTCAAATGGAAGGTATTCGAGAGCTGGTGCATGGCTAAGCAGGTGGACCCAGTCCACTGCCGAATTGTTTCAGTGCTAGAATTCCTGCAAGAGAAATTGTCCTCGGGCTTGTGCCCTAGTACCCTCAGAACGTACGTGGCCGCTATTTCAGCCTGCCACGTCCTGTCTGAAGGGGCTACTGTAGGAAATCACCCTTTAGTTGCCCGTTTCATTCGTGGAGCTAAACGGTTGAGGCCACCCACTAGAGTCACGGCTCCCTCTTGGGATTTATCTATCGTGCTCGAAGGTTTGATCGAGACTCCTTTTGAACCGCTAGAGTCAGCGCCCGACAGGCTTCTGACTCTCAAGATGGTTCTTCTTATGGCCATCACCTCTCTAAAGAGGATCGGAGACCTGCGTGCATTGTCAGTCTCCCCATCCTGCCTGGACTTTGCCCCTGGGCTAGTCAAGGCCATTCTGCATCCTCACCCAAACTATCTACCGAAAGTTCCTTTCTCTACCATGCACCCTGTCATCCTGGAAGCCTTCTGTCCTCCGCCCTTTGCGGATTCGGAGCAGGAGAAACTTCACCTACTGTGCCCAGTACGTGCTCTTCAGGCTTATGTCCACCGCACCAGCCAGTGGCGTAAGTCAGAGCAACTCTTTATATGTTATGGAGGCCGCAACCGGGGGGCGGCCGCCACCACACATACTCTGTCACACTGGGTGAGAGATGCTATTGCCCTCTCCTATGAGGCGCGTGGACACACTTCGCCCCTAGGAGTCAGGGCTCATTCAACCAGAGGGGTCGCCTCATCTATTGCTCTTGCAAGAGGTACTCCCCTGCAACAAGTGTGTGACGCAGCGGGTTGGTCCTCTCCGCACACATTTATAAGATTTTATAGTCTGGATGTCCATGCCACCCCAGGCTCACGAGTCCTCGGTTCAGCTTCCCGGACATGAATCTGAGACCTTCTCGGCCTTGTGCGCACACGCTACACAACCTTGGGGTCCAGACACCTGTAGTGCGGCGGCGTTGGTATTCTCGTTCCCATAAGCGTTCTAACGCAGCATTGAGTGAAGCCTCGAAAAGGGAACGTCTCGGGTTACTTTGCAGTAACCCTGTTCCCTGAGAGGCGGGAACGAGATGCTGCGTCCGAACGCCGCACTACCATGTGACCGGACGTCCATTCAGACAAATAATCTGAGGTTTTGTTGCCGGCTTTCCGGTATTTATAACCTCCACCTGATCTAATCAGATGACGTCACCTGACCGAGGTTATATGTAGCCAGATAATGGCGTTTTTCCACACATGCTTCATGGCCGGCAATGCGACAAGATAGTTCCCATAAGCGTTCTAACGCAGCATCTCGTTCCCGCCTCTCAGGGAACAGGGTTACTGCAAAGTAACCCGAGACGTTTTGACGAACAACACATGCTGCCTGATGAAGAAGAAAATGAAAGATACACTAGTTTTAATGAACATATGCCAGACCTAGAAGACCACGATGAAGGTAGACAATGCCCACTTGTTTTTAAAGGAAGTCAGTACCAATATGTGCCATGGTCATTCATGGATATGACAGGCCTGGCAAATCAATTGCCAGGCTTATGCAATGGAGCACAAAGATGGATAACACAGTTTGAAGAAAAAAACACTGGACACCTCCTAGCACTGGGAGATGTAAAAGCTATTCTAGCACAAACAATTGGGAAAGTCAAAACCACAGAAATACTAGATGAAGCTAATCTGCACACATTAACAGGACAGAATAGAGGAGACACCCTAGCATTTGGGACTCTCAGAAACAGGAATTGGGATGCCCTTCGAAAAGCCTACCCCACCAAAATGGATCCAGAAAAACTGGAATCAGTGGCACTGAGAGAATATGACAATGTTGTAAAATTTATCAATGATTTCCAGACAAAATGGAGAGAGGAAACTGGAGGCTCCTGGGACCAAACAGATACAAGTAAGTGCCTGTTCCGAATGATGCTGAAAAAGTGCATGCCTCAGTAAGTCCAAACAGCCCTGGAAGGGGTAGTGGGACTGAACACATTGCCATGGGAAACATTTCAAGCACACATTATACACTATGTGGACCAACATTGAAAGATGAAGAGGGAAGCCAAAGAAACTGCTGAGTCAATCACAACCCAGTTACACAAAATACAACTGGGGGAATTCACAGCTGCAAAGAAAAAGGAAAAAGAGAAAGGGAAAGGTCAAGTCCAAGCAGCAGTAATGGTGCCTGAAAATTTGACAACACCGCCTCCTGCTGGACCAGTGCAGCAAACACTACAACCAGCAGCAGCTAATGCCCCTCCAACGTATGTGCACCCTGGAAACCAACAAGGACAAAATCCACCCATGAGGTGGCAAGGACAGGGCCCCAGGCCTTATGGAGTCAGGGGACAAAGGGGACCATACCAACAGCAACCAAGGAGACAGCCATTCAGAATGAATGCCCCAGGGCAAATGGACCCAAATACTCAAGACATGCAGTGCTGGCAGTGTGGAGGAGCAGGACACATTAGAAGAAATTGTCCACAAATGTCATGGGCTCAAAATGGACCCCAACTTCAGGGGCCATATGGAGCAGTACAAGCACCTTGAGGGAATATGGGACCTCCGGGCCCCAGACAACCTCCAGGACCATGGACACAAGGACAGCCCCAAAATCAGTGGGCAGGTCCCTGGATGGGACAACAGAACTGGAATTGACGAAGCCCAGAGGAGCCAGAGGGGGAGCAGATGCAGTAAGTCTCAACACTGCGTCCACAACAAGAACCAACTGTAATGGTAAATGTAATTGCAAATATTAATAATTCACAACCAATTCCATTCATGATTGACACAAGTGCTACTACATACTCATAGAACGTATAGAACGTGAAGGCTCACAGTTCCCTCTCTCAAGCAATATGATAAAAAACCACAGGCTTCTCGGGACATTCACAGATATTGCATTTTGCAGAGTCCCAAATAATAACATTAGAAGACACCACTATAACAGCACCTTTACTATTCTCACCTATTACTCCAGTAAATTTGCTGGGAAGAGATTTTATGTGCAAACTTAAAGCAAAAATTCAATGTAATACTAAAGGACTGTATGTAACAATGGGACAGTTCTTACAGATTGCTAAAAAACCTGACAACAAACAAGATACAGTGTACCGGTTATTGTGTTCTGGCAAAGGAGCTCAACAAGCACAGAGTTTATGGGAAGAATGGATTATGCAACGACGACCAGATTGTAAAAGAGTAACCTTACCACTACTATGTACTATGACCAAGGAAGTCAAGATGAAGAATATGCACAATTGTGGTCAGATGTGATTGAGAACACAGTCACTGATGTGGTACTAGGAGATATAATTGTAGGTGCTCCAGGAGCAGCCATCACTGTGTACCTGACTGAACGAATGGAACATTGGCATCAAGTACCTAACACACCACCTCACATTTCTTTATTAGTGGGGGGAAATGCACAATCTAAAGAATTAGGACTGATGGTCAAATAAGCAGCTGAAGTAACTGATTGGGAACAAACTTCTGACCCTTCTGTACATATTTCACAAGACCAAAGATTTTTGAAAATAACATTTTCAGGAATAGATAGAATGAGGGCAACACACACACAGATAGATGGGAACATGATGTTGTCAACACACCCTCAGAGGGGGATGTGTAACATGTCGTTGTCATCGCACACACAAATGCCAGTTAAGATGTTAGGGCAGATAGATGAAAAAGAATTAGCATTAGAGGAAGAACTACTGAAAACAATCCCAGTGAAACTATGGATAAGACACTCCACACATGTAGGATTAGTTAAGTCTGGAGGACAAGCCTTAGTAAAAATAAGACCAAATGCAAAATTGCCTTATCAAAGACAATATCCACTGACACCCCAGGCTATAGCAGGAATTAAACCTACTATAGATGGGTTATTAGAAGCAGAAGTATTAATACCCACCAAGAGTCCTTGTAATACTCCTATATTTCCTGTCAGGAAGCCCAACTAAGATAAATGGAGACTCGTGCACGATTTACGAGCCATAAACCAAATTGTAGAAACAGAATTGCCTATAGTGCCTGATCCACACACAATACTGTCTAATATACCAGAAGACACTCAGTGGTACACTGTCATAGATCTATGTTCAGCATTTTTTAGTATTCCACTACATCCAGAATCACAAAACTTGTTTGCTTTTACATACGAGGGACAGCAGCTGTCTTACAGTTGCTTACCGCAGGGATATTGCGAAAGCCCATCAATATTTAACCGAGTACTACAGTGGTTACTCAATCGGAATGGTTATTACCGTCGCGCTCACCGCCGTTTAAAGGCAACAGCGGCCAAAATAAATCAGTTGCATTTCAAAGTCATTCGTAAAATGGCCGCCAGGTGGCGCAAAGTGACATTTTCATTCATCGCAGTAAATACAACAGTGATGGTAATTTCCACAACAAACATGACAAATCTGAACCAGAGCTATTGATATGTACTGTACAATAATGAGTAAAAAAAATTTATAGTAGATTTATTAACTGAAATAAATGACTATATTTCTGTCATTCCTCACTTAAGGGGGTGGGAGAATTTTCAAGCCGCACTTGTCAACAAAATTTATGAAAATCGGTCAAGTTTACTATTTATTGAAATATAAATTTCTAAACCAATAAGATCAAATAACACCAAGTTATTATTATAACAGGCTTACTTCGTCACTTATCTAGAGCTGGCTTTCAAAGAAGTCGAGTGGCTTATTAACGTGACTGGGGTGTGTTGTCTCCAAGTGGTGGAGCAGTTAGAGCGCTCGGTCAGAGAACCACAAAGCGCCAGTTCGAATCCTGGGTGATGCTGTTTTAAAAATTGTTTTATTTTGATTATAGCAAAATTTAAATTAAACAAAATAAAATGTTTTAAGTGCGTTTAAGGTAGAGTCTTATAAAGCCTATGTAGACTTATATAGTTTTATTATATATTTTTTGCACATTAATCTGAAGTCCTCATCTGTTACATTTTTGAGGACAATAGTTTTTTTTCAGCCTGTCACAGCGTGCGCCCAAATCAATATTGCTCCTCGCTCACTAGTTAGGCATCCTCGCGCGTGCAACAACGTGGAAGTGAGGCATTTCTAAACCAATAAGATCAAATAACACCAAGTTGATAACAGATAAAATACACGTGCAATTATTATAACAGGCTTACTTCGTCACTTATCAGCTTTCTTTCAAAGTAGTCGAGTAGCTTATTAACGTGACTGGTGGAGTTGTCTCTAAGTGTCTGAGTGGTGCAGTGGGTAAGTCCGCGCCCTTTCATGCGGGCGAGCCAGTTTCGATCCCGGGGTGATACTGTTTCAAAATTGTTTATTTTAATTATAGCAAAATTTTAATAAAACTAAATAAAATGCTTTATTTTGATTTTGCTTCAGCATACTATAGAAAAAACAGCAAACTTGCACGCAACCAGTTTGTATTCTTTAAATTTAGGGGAGGGATGACTCGGTCTGCTGCTGCGCGCGTGTGTGTGTGTGTGTGTGTGTGTCATTATACTGATGAAAAGTGGTGGATTATTCAGTGAAACGAGGCTCAGCTGAAAAATGTTAGCCACATCAGTCACTTAACCCCAAATAAAAGGTATTTCTGAGTGTTCTTATATAGTTGTAAAATAACAGATTATTATTTTATCATTTTACAATATTAAACCTATACCAGGCACGATGTTTTTTTTGTTTGTTTGCTGTTTTTTCTATAGTATGCTGAGCAAAATAAAAAAAAGCATTGGTTAATTTTCTTTAGAAAGACTGTTTGTATCTGATTATTTGTATTATTAAAGAACAACAGCACAAACAACAACACAAGGGCTTGTAAGAAACATTTTTATTATTTTGACAAGAGTTAAATTTGGAATAGTAGAAGCCATCACAATTAAAATATATCATTATTATCATTATTAAAGAAAATTATGATGACCATAACAGCCTACTGCATTTCATTATTTATAATAATGCAAAAACACGAGTGCTGATGATATAATAATTTATTCCTACAGATGTACCCATTTTACAGATCAATTTACGGTGATAAAGAGCTGTATAAGAGCAGTGACAGCTGGCACACAATAAACAGGTGCAGGATTATTTTCTATTGTCTAAATAAGAAATATTTTCTAAACATGGGTTATTGTTTATTTACAATATTTGTTAATTTAATATAAAGCCGGTATCGTTATCCTCTTTTTTATTTTCCTACGTAGTCTAATAAAGTTTTCCAGAGTGCGGAGAAGTTTTGTTGTATACTAAATAATATTTATAAAGCATCAGGGCCTCCTATTCCTATTACTTTTAAATTGTTGTTTTAGTGTTACTCTGTGTGCTTTACACAGACAGACACCATTCAAATGCAGATGCTTCACGCCTCCCCATGCCTTCTCACCTCTACATTCAGATAAACTACAAATAACTGTAAATAGCACCCATCCCCATTCCTCTTCTTACTACTTTCTGTTCTTTACAGATTTTCCTTATCATAACATGCGTTAGATAGTTTATCACTCTATACACAATACTTTGCTATTTTTATAGATGTTGAGCATCGTGAGCAATCCCGAGATCATATTAACATTAATTATCACCAGCCGGCATGAATAGGCAGCTCACGAGTAACGTGAGTTGGGCGCACACCCATCGATTTGACGATCATTACTCGCTCACTCCGTAGGGTCCCTGAATAGGCGGGAAAGGGATGGAGCCGCGTATTCGTGCCGGCTGGCGATAATTAACATTAATATGATCTCGGGCTTGCTCCACATTATAAAAGCAAGGCACTACTAGCAAAGCCGCCTGAAGGGGAGGATGCCTAACTAGTGAGCGAGGAGCAATATCGATTTGGGCGCACGCCGTGACAGGCTGAAAAAAAAACTAAACAGATCTAACAGATGAGGACTCAGATTAATGTGCAAAAAATATATAATAAAACTATATAAGACTACATAGCCTTTATAAGACTCTACCTTAAGGGCACTTAAAACATTTTATTTTGTTTTATCTTAATTTTGCTATAATTAAAATAAAACAATTTTAAAACATCATCACCCGGGATTCGAACCGGGGCTTTGTGTTTCTCTGACCAAGCGCGCTAACCGCTACACTAATCGGGCACTTAGAGATAACACACCCCAGTCACGTTAATAAGCCACTCGACTTCTTTGAAAGCAAGCTCTAGATAAGTGACGAAGTAAGCCTGTTATAATAATAACTTGGTGTTATTTGATCTTATTGGTTTAGAAATTTATATTTCAATAAAACCCTACGCACTTCTTTTCTAATTACACATGATAAAATCTAAAGGCTCACTGTGTTAATATTTATTGTGCTTAAATTTGATCCTAATAAGATTTGATTTAATTTGAATTCTACATTTCTACTGTAATTTTAGTATTGTGATTATGAATTCGGTCAACTACAGTTATTCACTTGATGTTATCGGCTACTACGTGTAGTTCTAATGGAGCGCCTCTCATTAATCCGGCAGAGAATGAACTAAGGCATGAGGCGTCAGTCTGTAGTTATATAGCGCCACTCAGTGGTAAAAGCCAGCAAATGCACAAACCGAAATGCTGTGGCTGAGCGTGGCGACAGTAAAACGAACGCTCCGATTAGGTGACCACTGTAACACAAGACCTAGCCTCAATAATTATTAAGAGTACTTTGATTCAGTACTGTGACGATTTGCTGATTTGTAGTCCAACCAGAGAACAATGTGAAGCAGATTCATTAAGAGTCTTGACAGTACTAGCTGTAAATGGACATAAAGTTAGTAGAGAAAAGTTACAATTCTGTAGACAAGAAGTAGAGTATCTAGGCAGAGTATTGAACATATCTTCAGAACATATAGAAGCAATATCAAAAGCCCCTAAACCACAAACTGTAAAAGAGATACTATCCTTTCTAGGCATGGTAGGATTTAGCAGAGACTGGATAAGTGACTTTGCATTAAAAACAGCACCCTTAAGAGTATTAATTAAAGCAGCTGGACAGACTAAAAATAGTGCAGTGTTAGAGTGGACACCTGAAGCACTAGAAGCTTTTGAACAGCTAAAGAGAGAACTCTGTACAGCACCAGCACTTGCTAGTCCAGAATATAATAAACCATTCCACCTGTATGTCTCAGAGCGAGGCGGATTTGCTACTGGGATTCTGACCCAACAACAAGGTCCTAGCAAACAACCAATTGCATATTATAGTACAGCGCTTGATAATATTGAAAAAGGTATGCCTCCCTGTTACCGAGGGGTGGCAGCCGCAGCATTTGCTTATGAGAAAGCAACATCAATTACTATGGGACATCCAGTAACGCTGTACACCACCCATGCATTACATGCACTCCTGGCCAGTCCATCGTTTGTAATTACAAATGCTAGAAGAACAGGATATGACGTAATACTCTCTGCACCTGAATTAACTATACGCAGGTGTCAGACAGTAAATCTAGCAGATCGTATAATGACCCCAGCAGGGGGAGATCCCCACGATTGTCATCTAGTGTCAGCAGAATATCTAAAGACACGCCAAGATTTAGAGAACCAACCTCTGTCACATCCAGATTGTATATTCTTTGTAGATGGGTCATGTTTTAGAGATGGGGACAGCAATAAAGCAGGCTATACCATAGTAACACCCACTTTAGATGGAGAAACATTTAAAATTGCACAAGCAGAACATGTGTCACAACCATGTTCTGCTCAGTTAACCTAATTAGTCACTTTGACAGGCGCCTGTAAACTAGCAGAAGGGAAAGCATGTACAATATACACTGATTCAGCTTATGCATATGGAATATGCCATTTGTATGGCGCCATATGGGCACAAAGATGTTACAAAAGATCTGATGGAACACCAGTAGTTCATGGAGAAGCAATATCAGAACTGTTAGATGTAATCAAATTACCATCAAGATTAGCCATAGTTAAATGTGCAGCACATAAAAAAGATGGCACTTTTGTTAGTAACAGAAATGAAGCAGCAAAGAAAGCAGCAGTAAATCAGATAAATATGATGCCAGAAATAGCAGCACAACCAGAACCTAATCCGCAGGGAGATAATGAACCAAGTTCACCAGAACTGAGCACTGGTCCTGATGAAGGACCAAGAGCAAGTCCAGAGCCAGAAGAAAGATTATTTGTACCTGAAGACTATGTGCCTCCCACACCAGATTTACCTTCATTAGCAGACATGCAAGCAGCAGCATCAGGAGAAGAGATTCGTAAATGGATCAAAAGAGGAGCAACAAAAAATAATGATACTAATGTATGGCAAAGTGCAGATGGGCATTTTGTAGCACCACAAAATTACCTTTTAACCCTGATTAAACAAGTTCATGGGAATGATCACGTAGCAAGAGGGGAAGTGATAAAAAAAATCCAAAAGGAATGGTGGTCGCCTTATTTAGGTCCAATGGTTCATCTAACATTATCAAAGTCTTGCGAGATCTGTGCTAGATTTAACATTAGAAAGCACTTCACATCACCGATAGGACATATCCCAGAACTAGATGGGCCATTCAGGCATATAATGTTTGACTATGTAGATATGGGGGAACCTAGAATACAAGGAAAGCGATACATCTTAGAGGTCGAAGACAGGTTTACCAGATGGGTAGAAGCTGTAGCAACAGCTAAGGAAGATGCGACGGCAGTAGCAAAATTCTTGTGTAGAGAAGTGATACCAAGATTTGGAATTCCGGACACAATCAGTTCAGACAATGGGAAACACTTCACAAATAAGATAGTACAAAAAGTAACTCAGTGGTTGACCATCAAGCATAGGTTTGGATGTGTGTATCATCCCCAATCTCAGGGGATGGTAGAGAGAGCGAATGGAGTTCTAAAAATGAAATTGGCTAAAATATGTGCAGATACAAGTATGGATTGGTTTCAAGCCTTGCCGTTAGGCGTAATGGGCATGAGATCGCAAACTAACCGCAACATGCATCTAAGCCCGCATGAAATGCTTACTGGTAGACCTATGCTTACTTCTTTTACCCGCGGGCCCTATAAAGGCCCCATACTTGAACAACTGCAAAGTGAACTTGATCATTATGTGAAACACTTATCTGAAATACACAACGTTATTTTCCAACAGGTTAAGGGAGCTACAATACATGACAACACCAGACAGAGAGCAGCTGATCAAGCTGAGGATGCTGAGGCAGAGGATATAGACAAGAGAACTGCACTGCCTGGTGATTGGGTGTTTATCCGAGTGTTCAAAAGAAGGTGGAACCAAGCTAGAAGGGAAGGACCATACAAGGTGGTGTTGGCAACTTCAACTGCAGTAAAAGTTCAAGGTAAAGACGTATGGTACCATTTAAATCATTGCTGCAAGGCACCAAATCCGGACCAGGTAAGAGACAGGTTTCCCCAGGAGGACACCGAGTCTCCAAGAGCAGGACCCTCGGGTCTGCAATCAGATCCTCAGAGAGATGACGAAAGACCTAGACAACAAGCACCAGATCCATATGAACGCACTGAAGGGTTGCTGTGGATAGAACAGGAAGAAGAACAAGGCTACTGGCCAGAGTGGCCTCAAGAAGATGTACAAGACTGGGAAGCTGAACTTGAAGCAGAGGCAGAACAAGCCGGACCATCTCATAGAACAAGAGCCCAAGTTAGACAGCGAGAAGACAAATGTAGTAGAATAGAAACAGCACGGAGACAGTTAGAAGCTGATACTGGCTCAGATACTGATTAAATTATTTAAACCAACTACAGTAGAAAGAACATACCCAACAAAAAACACCCCAAGAAATATATTGTGTAGATTATTTGGCCATAGTCCCACGTGTCACCGTTGTGATCCAGATGGAGAAACCATCCTTTTATTGCCTAAAAGACAGAAGGAAATCCATGGCTATAATAATATTTCTAATGATTGGTTTGACTAGTAGTTGGGCCATCAGAAGTGAGAAGAGCAAAGCGAAATGGAACATTGAAGAGAGACAAATACTAGCTACAGTAACTAGAACAAGAATGGTAGTTGGTTTATCAATGTGGGAAAGAACAGGAAATTGGGAAGGAACTTTTCAGATAGAGGTAGACAAGTCACGACCCCATGAAGATTGAGTGCGTATTTATGTAGAATTAGAGAAAACCCCTGGATCAAAAATGATGATCGCGTTAGATGGATTGATTGAGGCAATACCAAAATCCAATGAATGGTGCGCATTTAATAAGTCAGCAAACGGCAAAATACGAGGCATACTGTATGCTTAGCATATCCGTATTTGCGTGGTTGTATGGCAAAAGTACCAGGCCAACCTAGCGTATTAGTTGCTGAGTCAGCAACCTATGTAACGGTAATTCCAGAAATAATAAAATAGGTACCTGGAAACAAAAAAGAATCTGACCAAACATGGAAAAGTTATATGTTATACCAATGGATGAAATTCACAGCTGACTCTTTAACAAATAAGGACTGCATCGTGTGTCATGACAGAAGTCATAAGCCCCCAAAAGTGGCGATAACACAACGAACAAGAGAATGTATAGATGATCCAGAATATAGTGAATCACGATTATGCCCTATCAGCTGTCTTTTACATCCAGCTGTAACGCTTGGATTTATAAAACCACTTAGTTACAAGAAAACGGATTCGGGAATCTAAATAGGGGCTTGTAAACCACACTTCCGGGATTGCGCAACCGCGGCAGGACAATATACGACGCGACACAAAACAATGGTAATAAATTAAACCAAGTGTATTATACAGGACAAACAAAGAAATAAACAAACACAGTGCACCACAAACCAATATATACAAATATAATACAAATATAAAGAGTGTGTGTGTGATGTATGCGGGTGTGTGAGTGTGTGTATGGTAGTCCGGTGTCTGATGTATGGCAAAGGGTATGAAAATGGTGAGTTGGAGAGATGGTTCAATCTCACCAGAAAGCGATGGTAGGTCCGGGAGATCGAAAAACGGAAAGAGCTGGGTACTGAATGAAATTATCGAAGTGTAATCCACAAGCAGTCGCTCAGCCTCAAAAAACACACAGCCCGCTAACCAAAACACTGTCAATGGGGCCAACTGAAGCCAGATAGGGCACATTTCCTGGCACAGGTGAGCAGCATTAGCTCGTCGATCCTTTTCCCTGTTATTGGAATGTCCCTTTGTGTGTACTTAGACCCCCCCCCAAGTTTCCGGCATCTGAGGAGAACGTCTGTACCAGCGCTTTAAATTCGCCACGCTGTCCACCTCGGCTTTTTGTGGGTAGCCCCAAGACATTGGGTATTTAATTGGTCCTCTTCTGTTTTTTATTTCTGCTGGTCCCTCCCACTTGGGCGCTAGCTTTGCAGAACATCTCCTTGCTGTGGAGGAGAGTGGTCGAGTTTTGACCCAAACCAGTTCTCCCGGTTGAAAGTGCGCTGCTTCCCCCCGGGTATTGTGACATCTGGCTTGTCTGGATCTAGACTGTTTTTCTGCTCTTTGTTTGCCCTCCTCCGTGATAAGTCTTTGTCGGGGTGGTGATGGATGTCCTGTCTTGTGTCATTGGCACCCGTTGCAAGCTCTTGTATAATGTCAGACGTCTTTCCACACCGTCGGCCACCACGCCATCTCTAGTAACCTCAGCAGGGTTTTCAGTTGGCCCAAGTGTCCTCCCAGTGGATTGTCGTGATAATAATGAAGAAAGAAGAAGAATAATGAAGATCGTGTGCGCATGTGCAAGCGTGCAGCAGCTTGGTGCAGTTGCTCTCGGAATTCTTGTGTGTTTTTTACTTTTTATTATACTTTCCTTCTATTATTTATTTATAACTTTATTCTATTTAACAAGTAGGGTCGCCCTTTCAAACCATGCGTTTTGAAAGTGTTCTTGTTCTTAGTTACGCAATTTTAATAACATTTTCGGCGCTCCGGGTGATCAGCGCGCAACAGCAAGGAGGCGGCTCCTTTGTTTACACCAGGGAACAGCTGATCGCACTGAAGCCGGCCCGCCTCAGAGATCCGACTCTGTATAGGACTCTAAACATTCCGGATGAGATACGGAGGAGGACGATAAGGGGATGCAGAGGTGGAAGGAAGCGGCGCAGAGGAGCCAAAGAGGAAGAGAAACGCGCGGCGCATAAGGAAAGGATGAGAAAGTACAAGCCGTATGTCCCGTCTCTTATCATGGGCAACGTGAGATCTCTGGACAATAAGATGGACGAGTTGACAGCTTTGTTAAAGACGGAAAACATCTTCCGCAAATGCAGTCTGATGTGTTTTACAGAGACTTGGTTACATAGTGATGTGCCAGATTCTAATATTACACTGGACGGCTTCAGTGTGATACGGAGCGACAGGACGAGGAGAGAGAGCGGTAAGAGGAAAGGAGGGGGGCTGGCTGTTTACATCAACAACATGTGGTGTAACCCCGGTAATGTGACTGTTAAGGAGCGCGTTTGTAGTCCAGATATTGAACTTTTGGCTGTCGGACTTCGCCCATATTATTTACCAAGAGAATTCTCACATGTGATAATAACTGCTGTGTACATTCCTCCATCCGCGAATGCCGCTGCCGCGTGTGACGTCATTCACTCTGTAACTGCCAAACTCCAGACTCGACACCCTGATGCCTTTCTCCTGATCTCCGGTGATTTCAATCACACATCACTGAACAAGACTATTCCCACTTTCACTCAGTACGTGGATTGTCACACTAGGGGGGAGAAGACACTAGACCTGCTGTATGCTAATGCTAAAGGTGCTTACAGTGCTGCAGCACTTCCCCCCCTGGGGAGGTCGGATCACAACCTAGTCCACCTCATGCCTACATACAAACCACTAGTTCAGAGACAGCCTGCTATTGTGAGGAGTGTAAGAAGATGGTCAGAAGGTGCCACTGCTACGTTACAGGATTGTTTCGAGGCTACAGACTGGGAGGTTCTCAGTGCATCATATGGAGAGGACATTGATGGAATGACGGACTGCATCACGGAGTACATTAACTTCTGTGTTGACACCTGTGTACCGATGAGAGATATTCGCTGTTTCCCCAACAACAAACCCTGGGTCACCAAAGACATTAAAGCGTGTTTAAATAAAAAAAAAAGTGCCTTTAGGTCTGGTGATAAGGAAGCAGTGAAGAAGGCTCAAAAAATGCTAACCGGGAAAATCAAGGAGGGGAAAGAGGCATACAGGAGAAAACTAGAACAAAGGCTGAAGCAAAACAACACGAGAGAGGTGTGGAGGGGCATGAGGAGCATCACTGGCTATAAGACAAGCGGCCAGGCTATTGAGGGGAATAGGGAACGTGCAAACGACCTCAACACTTTCTTCAATAGATTTGATGTCCCTATGTCTCACACTCCCCCCGACTTCAACCCAAATCCACACATTCCTGCTCCTATGTCCTCCCCTACACAGAGAACAGTCACAGTCACTACTCCTGCACTCCCAGCAATCAACATCTCAGTGGATCAGGTTAAACATGGCCTGAGTAAGATCAGCCCTACAAAAGCTGTAGGTCCGGATAAGATCAATCCGAGAGTCCTGAAATCCTGTGCTCCCCAACTATGTGGTGTCCTCCAGTACCTCTTTAGCCTGAGTCTGTCTCTTCAGAAAGTCCCTGCACTGTGGAAAACATCATGCATTGTGCCGGTACCCAAAACACCACGTCCCTGTGCCCAGAACGACTACAGGCCGGTTGCTTTAACATCGCACATTATGAAGGTGTTTGAGAGACTGATCCTGGATACACTTCGTCCCCTGGTGAAGTCCTCTCTGGACCCTCTTCAGTTTGCCTATCAGCCGTTCATGGGTGTTGATGACGCCATACATCGCACCTACTCTCACCTTGACAAGCCTAGGACCTCCGTAAGGATGATGTTCTTTGACTTCTCCAGTGCCTTCAACACCATCCAACCAGCAGTACTGGGGGAGAAATTAAGGAACATAAACATTGACACCCGCTTGGTTTCCTGGATCATGGACTACCTGACCTGTCGCCCCCAGTATGTCCGACTAAAGAACTGTGTGTCAGAGACTTTGATCTGCAGCACTGGAGCTCCCCAGGGGACGGTACTATCTCCGTTTCTTTTCACCCTCTATACATCCGACTTTAGATATAACTCAGAGTCATGCCACCTGCAGAAGTTCTCTGACGACTCTGTGGTTGTTGGGTGTATAGAGGAGGGTGACACCTCGGAGTACCAGTCTGTTGTGGATGACTTTGTTTCCTGGTGTGAGCGTAATCACCTACAACTCAACATCAGGAAAACAAAGGAGATGGTGGTAGACTTTAGGAGAAGCAAGACCCCTGTGACTCCTATATCTGTCAAGGGGGAGATAGTGGACACTGTCTCTGATTACAAATATCTGGGAGTGTATCTGGACAACAAACTTGACTGGTCACTCAACACAACGGCACTCTACAAGAAAGGTCAGAGTCGATTGTACTTTCTTCGAAGGCTCAGGTCTTTTAACGTCTGTAATACCATTCTACGGATGTTCTATGAGACCGTTGTGGCGAGTGTCATTTTTTACACTGTGGTCTGTTGGGGTGGTAACATTAAGGTGTCTGATAAGAACAAACTGGACAAGTCAATTAAAAAGGCCGGATCTGTGCTAGGCATGGAGCTTGACTCGGTGGATGTAGTAGCAAAGAGGAGGATTCTGTCCAAAGTACAATCCATTGTGAACAATCCTTCTCACCCGCTATACAGTGTTTTGGCTGAACAGAGGAGCAGTTTCAGCCAGAGACTGATTACTATCAAGTGTTCCACCGAGCGTCACAGGAGATCCTTTCTCCCAACGGCCATAAAACTTTACAACTCTTCTCTGTAACTCATACACACATGTATGTGGATTTTTTCACTGACTGGTAGACAACAGGACACTAATACTTACCCATTTTTTTATTTTATTTTTTTTATTATTATTATTTATTACCTTTATTACCTTCCTTAGTTAACAACTGTGAGCACCTGTAACCGAGCATAAGCAATTTCCCTTTGGGATTAATAAAGTTCTTTGAATCTTGAATCTTGAATCTCTAGTAACCTCAGCAGGGTTTTCAGTTGGCCCAAGTGTCCTCCCAGTGGATTGTCGTGATAATAATGAAGAAAGTTTCTTATTAGCGACTGGGGGACTACTAGCTGAAATTTCTCCCCGCGTCTTACTGGTACCTGGCGATACAGCATGCCCTGATGACGTTCGAAGGTGACCCTCTGATCTTGTGACCTCTGACCCTCTGCTCCTTGGATGGTCGTTGGAGAGCAGCTTTAAAATAGTAGGGTCCTTCTGTTGGGCTTTGATGACCTCGCACAGGTCGCTCGGTAAGTCGGAGGCCTCTTTAGTGGATGTGGTGGGTAGACGTGGGGTGTCAGCTCCCTTCCGCGGCGGGGGTGCTCGGGGTATGGCATCTGGACCCGGATTAAAGCCGTCCTCGGTGTCTTTCTCTCCCCTGGCTCTCTTTCTTTCTGTTTTTCCACGGTGCTTGCTGCTCCTCTTAAACATCCGGCCACTCTCGTGTTGATGTTCTCCCGGGTTCGCCCCACTAGTTCTTCCTCGGAGATATCAGGGTTCCCCATGAGACAGAGGGCGGGGTGGTCATCGGTGAAATCTCCCTGGCGTTGCCCTGGCTGATGTACCGGAGACCTCAGGTTGTCTTCCACTTCGTCGAGGTCATCGTCCAGTATAAAAGCCGCCATGAATGCCTGTTTAAACGACTGCCAATCCTTCACCTTGCCCTTCTCCGCCTTCCACCAACTCAGTGCCGGCCCTCGTAGAACCATGCCGAGGGTTCCCAGCAGCTCTGGTCGGGTCAGGGGTCTGATCTCTAGGTACTTCTCCGATTGCTCGATGAAGTTCCTCACCTCAGCTGTCTCTGATGTGTCACAGAAGGCTGGAAACTCCACGCAGATGGATGGTCGAGCAAAAAGAGGAGAAGAAGAGGATGAGAGTGGGGAGGAGAGCCGAGCCAAGGAGTGTACTGGGACCCCAGGAGGAATGTCGTAGATATCCTGAGTGCTTGGTAGCTTTACCTTGGCCGTAGCTGTAGTGGTTGAAGTGCTGGGTAGATGTTGTGCATAAGATGGTGGAGGGGTGCAGGCCTGTAACCTGTGGGCGTACAAGTGGGACTTGTAGTGTGTGTGTGATGTATGCAGATGTGTGAGTGTGTGTATGGTAGTCTAGTGTCTGATGTATGGCAAAGGGTATGAAAATGGTGAGTTGGAGAGATGGTTCGATCTCACCAGAAAGCGATGGTAGGTCCGGGAGATCGAGAAACTGAAAGAGCTGGGTACTGAATGAAATTATCGAAGTGTAATCCACAAGAAGTCGCTCAGCCTCAAAAAACACACAGCCCGCTGTCTTCATCTCTCCGTGTCGGCTTCCTCGCTGGTTCCGGCTTTATGCCGGCTCATGTGACCCACGTCACTTCCGCGTTCCCTCACTCTACGATCGCGCATGCGTGCGAGCTTACCCGGTGACCAAAACACTGTCAATGGGGACAACTGAAGCCAGATAGGGCACATTTCCTGGCACAGGTGAGCAGCATTAGCTCGTCGATCCTTTTCCCTGTTATTGGAATGTCCCTTTGTGTGACTGCGCTACACAGCTGCAATAGATTATGGTCCAGAATGGATGCAGAATATAAGCAAATGCACGTATCAACCTGTAGAAACAATAGATGCTGTCCAACGAGAAATAACACCTGTGCAACAGACCTATCCTCTATGCATCTGTTCAGATGGAAGTATAGAAGTAGGAAATCTATCATCGAGTTGCAATGAAACACAGTCAGCAGCAGGTTTTTCCCTAAAAATGAGACAGATATGCGACAATACAACAAGCAATATGTCATGCAGTTAGATAGTCAACATACGACAACCAGACTTAAGATTAGGTACAACACCCTTAGCTGACATATTTTGGTACTGTGATGGAACCACAGTTAGACAAACTCTACCAAAGGACTGGAATGTACAGTATGCTGTGCTCCAGTATTACTAGAAGGAGAACTAATTGTAATAGGATTGCATGGCACGCAAAACAAAAGAAGCAAACGTGAGATAAAATTCTTGGACACGGTCTGTCAAGGGGAATTAAAGAAATGGGAAGAGTTTGATAAAGAGGGAGGTATAACAGTAAGTTGGGATGGAATTCCACTTGGTGTACCAACTGAACATAAGGTTATAAACAGGGTAGCAGGAGAATTTACAACAATCTTCCTCCCATGGGTTCAAATTTCTAAAAACGCAAGGTGGATAAACTTACTATCGTATAATCAACAGAGATTTTGGAATCACACATTAAATGTTTTAACATTAGTACAAGAACAATTAGATAGAACAACAATAATGACCATGCAAAATAGATTCGCCCTGGACACTATGTTAGCACCTCAACGAGGAGTGGACCACATGGTTTGACTGGCTTAATCCTTCTAATTTGTATGGACTACTTGTGAAACTAGGTACAATTGTTCTGATAGTGTTAGGAACCCTACTCATCGCATCTTGCTGCGTTATTCCTCTGGCTAGAGCAAGTATTCAGAAAATGGTAGGACAGTATACAGTTGTTGTGGAATATCACGACCAGACGACACCATATGAGGATGAGGAAGAGGAGTCCATTTATATGCAAATGAAACGAAAGAAGACCAACTACACTGCATAATGGGCAATTGACTATATCCTTATTGATCACATGTATATTGAAAAATTATCTAGTGTAACAGCATATTTTAATCAAACATATTTAATCCATGTTTTAAGTAACTATATCTGAGAAAAAGTAGTATTACAGTAGTAGAAAAAGTATGTCTTGTATTTTGTGTTTTGTTTCTGTGTTTGTGTTTTGTTTCTGCTATACATGTATGTATTGCAGGATGGAACTGGTACCTGACCCAAGGTGGATAGTTTCCTGTACAGTCTGCTGTAACGCATGGAAAGAGGTTGCGGAAAAGGCCCCAACGAAAAAATGGGCAGAGTTGAGTTGACATGATCTAGTTGACTGGCATCCACAAAGCACAATAGGGAACAAGGAATTCATCACCAATGCCAACGTCTTGACAAAGGACTTCAAATGGATCAAAGCAAGGACACAGGAGACGTTCAACCTTGACATGAGCACAGGACTTCACCTGGTAACAACATATCAGCTTGGGAGACATGTGAAGTTAGGCATTTACAGAGTTATTGGGATCAAAGAGGATTGGGCTGCATATGATATTTGTGGGATAGTTGAATTTGAAGATCTGTACATGGCAGCAACTAAGACCATAACCAAAGTAATGTTGGGGGATGACATCTTATGGAGAGATACACTGATATCCCTGCAACGTGCGCTGAATGCTCTTCCAAAAGCCGATGAAGTGTGGTTAGACTTTTTGCGTTTAGAGACGGGCAGGATAAACCGAATACCACAATCTCAACTGGGAAGCTGTAAGGACCTGTATGTGATCGTAAGACCTGGACTGAAGAGGGGTCTGAAAATCTTGACACACTATCCATAACCTACAGGGACCCTAATGGACGGCTTAAATGGCTTTGATGGTTTCAAATGTTTTTGTCATATATGTATTAGTATAAGGGATGAGGTCCTAGTGATGTATACACTGTCGAGCACAAAAAGCTGGCAAGGTGTGGAATTTTTCCTTCTGAATTGGTTATATTGAAGGTTTTTTCGCCCGCCTCTGGACTCATCATATTATAACCATTGCATGCTTATTATATTCTCATATATGTTTATGCATATATTTACTAATTTTTGATTGTCTTTCCTTAATGGATAGTTTAGTGAGGGGGTAATATGCAAGGTTAGGTTTAATATGTAAGATTAGGTGTAATATGTAAGGTTAGGTTTAATATGTAAGGTTAGGTTTAAAACTTTAATATGTAAGAGTTTATATGTAAGATTTCTTTGAATCTGATTTTTCTATGACTGATTTAAAATGATTTAAGATTATTCTTTAGTAGTAAGGTTCTTTAAAGGTTCTTTAAGATTTATTTCTGAAAGATTAATTAGAGTAAGGTCATAATTTTGATGAAAAGTTACTAGTTGAAGGTTTATTTCTTTGTCTTTTCCTATTCTATAAGGATTAATATTAATGTGTAAGGTTTATTTTTTCTTTCTGTAGTAATGTGTAAGGTTGAGATTCATAAGTTAAGCATTGTTTAAATTTTGTTAATGTTCATATGTTAGTAAGTAAGCATTATTTTCTTTTTATTTTTCTTTATGCTCTTTTATGTGACTTAAAAGTCACAGAGGGGGAAATATGTAAGCATATTTTAATTAAATATATTTGTGCATGCAGTAATATTACAGAAAACTATTAATCTTATCTTATAGAAGTGAAGTAGGAGGAACAGAGTTGAGCCAAGGACAATGTGATGTCATAGTAGCAAGGACATCATGTGATGTTCAGTATGAAGTATGCACCCAATGAACCTTAGACTAGCAGCCATCTTAAGAGATGAGATGCACATGATGTCATAGTAACCCTATACACAACACAAGATCAGCAGATATGATGTAGCCCCAGATATGATGTAATCTCAGACATGGGGTGATCTTAACTGTGATGTAACAGGTATTGGATACGCAAGCAACATGTCAAATTAAATAATCAGAAGAGACACAGTAATATGAATAATAAGTTTAATAAAGAAATAGACACAAAATAGTATGTGTATCTACATAGTGAATATTATACAATACAAAGTATTAGGCCCAACATAAAAAGTATAAAAAAAAACACACAGGGCCTGGGTAAGCATCAGTAGCAAAATAAAATGCATAAAAAGTCAATTAGCAAAAACTCCTGTGAGGAAGGACAACACCAATTTAAAAATCAGTGAAAGGAAATAGAAACATAAATGCCGCGATTTGGATTTGGCACAGGAGCGGAAGGAAAATCTGTTTGGATACCAACAGACACTTTAACATCAGTCTGGGTGCCAACACTTACGTGACAAACAGGTTTTAGGACTGGCAGAGCTGGGGTAGTAGACTCTGGTCGTACAGGCCTAAAAGAAAATGGATAATGGCTATCCGCACGCGGTCTCTTAGAAGGACCAGGTTTGGGGTGAACATTCTTGGAAAAAGTGAGCCCTGTCTCCTCTAGTAACTGCAGTAACGATACAGATGGTTCGGGCTCATCCCCAGTAAAACTCACCGAGGCCCGGTCCATGACAGGTTCAGTAGGAGTATAGTCAGTAGGACTGTAAGCCGGACTGTTGTGGCTGTCCGAGTCGTCCAAAGCGACGTGGTGATCATTCGTGCAAATGCGATTAGCTATAAGAATAAAAATAGAAGACTAAAAAATACGTAAATACAATAAAATTCACAAACTTAGACAAATAATTAAAATAATATGTAGAAGATGCTTACCCATGGCCTGTCTCTTGAAAACTGTAGAGTAAAGCGGAAGCACCAAGAATTTATAGCCGACCTATGAGCCACCCCAATATTTTTTAAGTTGAACAAAAAAAGTGAAAAGATAATGGAAACTAATTTGTAAGAAAAATAAGTTATATTGGAAGGAAAATTTGATAAGAGGTGGAGTCAGATGACGAGGTATATGACGTAGAAAAATTATAGAACATATATGTAATTTTAATGGTTGAAAAATTTGATAAGAAACCAGATCTGCACAGAGTCCGGAGTCTTTCTTTGATTTCTTTTATTAAAGTTACAGTATTTGTTTAATGTTTTAAATTAGGGCAACTTCGGTGTGGGGAGAATAAAAAATCCACCACAATATTACAAATTATACACCACTTCTATCATTTATTATTCTAAATGTATTGTATACAACCCATTTATTAAACATTTGATTCTTCATGGAAATGGGTGGAATAAGTTGCATAGCGTCGAGCACGAATAAGCAGCGTGCAGTCTCCTGGACATGGTGCCAGAGCTATATAAGGGATCAGCACTAATCACACTGACCCTCTTAAAGCAAATCCCCAGATAATTAGAAAGACAGAAAGATGAGATGAGACTCGCTCACACTGCTTGTATCTGAACCAGGGATCAAAAACCAATTCAGTTCCATATGGTAAGTGAGCTTAAGCTAATGCTAACACTAACGCTAATGCTACTGCCTAGCGCCTGAATAGAGAGGGCTTTTTTCAAGCAAAAAATAAATCACTTCCCATGAATCGATCTTTTTTTACAATCTGGTTCTTTTAGCAATCATTCTCTCTTGCTCCCTCATCGTCTATTCCGCTATAGCCTGTATCCAGGATCACAGGGGGCCTGGAGCCTATCCCAGGAGGCTTACAGCACTAGGTGGGGTACATCCTGGACAGGGTGCCAATCCATCACAGGACATACTAATTCACACATTACATGCAATATGAGAATGCCAATTAGCCTAATCTGCATGTTTTTGGGCTACGGAAGGAAACTGGAGTACCAGGACGAAACCAACCAAGCACGGGATAACATGCAAACTCCATGCACACAGACCCATGGCAGGAATTGAACTCGGACTCTGTGCCACTGTGCTGCCTGAAGTTAAGTCATTAATTCAATCTGAATTCAACATACAGTGGCTTGCAAAAGTATTGCGCCCCCTTGGACTTTTCCACATTTTGTCACATTTCAGCCACAAACATGAATCAATTTTCTTGGACTTCCACGTGAAAGACCAGCACAAAGTGGTGTACACGTGAGAAGTGGAACGAAAATCTTACATGATTCCAAACATTTTTTACAAATAAATAACTGAAAAGTGGGGGGTGCGTAATTATTCAGCCCCCTGAGTCAATACTTTATAGAACCACCTTTTTCTGCAATTACAGCTGCCAGTCTTTTAGGGTATGTCTCTACCAGCTTTGCACATCTAGAGACTGAAATCCTTGCCCATTCTTCTTTGCAAAACAGCTCCAGCTCAGTCAGATTAGATGGACAGCGTTTGTGAACAGCAGTTTTCAGATCTTGCCACAGATTCTCGATTGGATTTAGATCTGGACATTGATTGGGCCATTCTAACACATGGATATGTTTTGTTCTAAACCATTCCATTGTTGCCCTGGCTTTATGTTTAGGGTCGTTGTCCTGCTGGAAGGTGAACCTCCGCCCCAGTCTCAAGTCTTTTGCAGACTCCAAGAGGTTTTCTTCCAAGATTGGCCTGTATTTGGCTCCATCCATCTTCCCATCAACTCTGACCAGCTTCCCTGTCCCTGCTGAAGAGAAGCACCCCCAGAGCATGATGCTGCCACCACCATATTTGACAGTGGGGATGGTGTGTTCAGAGTGATGTGCAGTGTTAGTTTTCCGCCACACATAGCGTTTTGCATTTTGGCCAAAAAGTTCCATTTTGTTCTCATCTGACCAGAGCACCTTCTTCCACATGTTTACTGTGTCCCTGACATGGCTTGTGGCAAACTGCAAACGGGATTTCTTATGTTTTTCTGTTAACAATGGCTTCCTTCTTGCCACTCTTCCATAAAGGCCAACTTTGTGCAGTGCACGACTAATAGTTGTCCTATGGACAGATTCCCCCACCTGAGCTGTAGATCTCTGCAGCTCGTCCAGAGTCACCATGGGCTTCTTGGCTGCATTTCTGATCAGCACTCTCCTTGTTCGGCCTGTGAGTTTAGGTGGACGGCCTTGTCTTGGTAGCTTTACAGTTGTGCCATATTCCTTCCATTTCTGAATGATCGCTTGAACAGTGCTCCGTGGGATGTTCAAGTCTTTGGAAATCTTTTTGTAGCCTAAGCCTGCTTTAAATTTCTCAATAACTTTATTCCTGACCTGTCTGGTGTGTCCTTTGGACTTCATGGTGTTGTTGCTCCCAATATTCTCTTAGACAACTTCTGAAGCCGTCACGTTATGGTTAGTAAAAGTGAAAAGTCAAATGTGCATCTTCATCTTGAAATAAATTAGAGATACATTTCTGTATATGCTTTGAATATTCATATCTGGTTTTGGATGTAGCCCTTAAAGCTCAGAGCACTTTAGCCATTATTAGATTTTATTCATTTTAAATAAACTTATATATTGCTCAGTTTTGTGCAGTAGAGTGACAAGGTAGTTCAAAGGCAATGAGTCACATCTGCAAAAAAATAGCACAGATATACATGATCATGTGCTCTTATGTTTGTTTTCAGTTGTTTCCATGACCAAATAATAATAATATTAAACACATTTTGAGTTTTTAATTTTTGCGACATCATTCCCATATTAGACTTTTGTTCTACCTGACATATGTGAAAATCCCAATTCACAATTTGAAGTCTATTTAAATCATCCCTATTAACACACACCAAAAATGCTTTTATATACGCATATACAGTATAATCATCATTAACCTATCTATGCAGATTTAGATTTAAAGACCTGTTATACCAATAAATTAAAACTCCTATTACACTTCCAGAAACAGTAGACAACATTGGGGAAAAATCTAAAAATATTGGAAAGATATTAAATTTCTTTTATATAGTTATTTGTTTCGTTTATATCTATCTACCTTATTTGACCCTTTTTTTTACAAGATATAACCTGAACTGAAATCACCGTGCCCCTGACCAGTCAGTCGCTATGGGAAAATGACCACTGTAGGGGGTCAATCCAGCCACTGGGGTTGTGGAAACAAGTACACTCTTAGATAAGAATAAAATGGGGGGTTGGATCAAGAAGAGCATCTGGGGTAAAATCAGTGTCAAAACAAATAAGCGGATCATAAACTGGAGTCTTTGTGGACTACAGTGTTCACAGATGACATTGTGATGTGGATTAGGGAGCAGGTTGAGACAAGTTTGGAGAGGTGTAGGCTTACACAGATAAGGGGAATAAAAGTCAGCAGGAGCAAGATGTGTGTGATTGAGAGGGAGGGTGGTGGAAGGTGAGGTTGTAAGGGCAAAGGGTGGTGAAGGTGGGTAATGAGTGTAAGTACCAGGGGTCAACTCTCCAAAGTAATGAAGTGTAAGGTAGAGAAGTGAAGAAGAGAGTTCAGGCAAGATGAGTGGAGGAAAGGTATTTGTGATGGAAAGGCATCTGAGACCAGCTTTGTTAAAGATGGTGGCACTGACAAAAAGACTGGAGACTGAGCTGAAGGTGGAGATTAAGCTGATGCAGAGATTTTCAGTTAGAGCAATGAGGATGGACAGGATGATGAATATAAGTCTATAGTAGTGTTTGAAGATGAGATTAAGATGGTTTGGACATGTTCAGAAGGGGGTGTGGTATGTCAGGAGAAGAATGCTGACCATGAATTCAGCGGGTAGCAGAAGAAGTGGAAGGCCAAGGTGGAGATTTATTATTTGGTGGTTGGGTTGACAAAGGAAGATACAGACACTGATGATCCATTGTACTCCAAATGAGAGAGGCTGGAGGAAAAGGAAGAACACTAAAAATGCATCATGCAGAACCTGCCAAATGTTTACTTTGTTTTTGCTAGCAAGATTTATGAAACACATGAAATTGAAAACCTTATGCTTGGTCCTGTGGGATCCAGTCATGATGCATAACACAATCTCAACCATATGTCCTGTAAACTTCTGCAGCAAGCAAATGAAGAAAAACTGACAAATGATTAAAAAAAATGCACCTCCTAATTTTATTTGGATGTATTTAAAATATAATTGCTTATTCTGAGTAATGTATTCATGTTCCCAACAGTCCCAGGGTACAACATTCCCAGGGTGCTAAGTGGGGTCAGTGAAAAGCTACTGATTGGAAGGTCTCAAGTTCAACCCCCACACTGTAAAAACTCATGAATTCATATTGTATTGTTGGTCCAACCATTTGTTGAGACAACATTCGAGATACCACTACTTTGTTGGCCCAATGTCAGCAAAATTATGGTAACTTTTTGTCAGTGCTCCAATGTCGGGCCATTTTGGCAGCTGTGTTTGGCTCCACGACATTTTGTCCATAGGCCAACAGACAAAATGATGAGGTCCAACCACTGATGCCAACATGGGCCCAATGTACACACTGTCATTGGCCCAACATTGAGCTACATTAAAACTAATCAGATAATTTTATCTTTTAACAATTTTTACAAACTCATTAACCCTCAACGACGGATACAGTACTAATTTGTTGTGACCCATAAATTAATCTAATTAAATAAAAAATTAGAAATGATTCATGAGCTTGTAACACTCAGGTTTTGTTTTTGAGCTAAGCACACTATTACGGGGTCTAGAATCTAAATATGGGCTAATATTACTTACTTCCGGTGTTGTGCAATCTTTGCGGAGCAAGTAAAGACACGCGACAACAACAATTTCAAAAACCAAGCCAAAGTGTATTATGTGATAAAGATAAACAAACAAATAAAGTGCACCAAAACCAATATATACAAATGTATAAAATGTCAGAGTCGGTAGAGGGCGTGGTGGATCCAAACGCAGATTTAGGTAGAGTGATTTACAGGCTGGGTGTGGGTTAAGCTCCGTGCTGTGGTGTGTGCAGGGAAGGTATTGCAAGAATGCGGAAGTGCAGAGCAGCAGCAGGAGCACGCCGAGGCGAGAGCTGGTGTGTGACGTTTGCCTTGCAGGAATGCAGAAGTGCTGAGCAGCAGCAGCAGCGCGCCTGAGGCGAGAGCCGGTGTGTGACGTTTGCCTTGCAGGAATGCGGAAGTGCTGAGAGCCGGCACGATGGAGGCGCAAGCCGGGATGTATACCAGTGTGACAGCAGTATTGCGGAGAGGCGCGAGCGTGCAGCGCCGGAAGAGAGAGCGCACCCCGTGAGCTGGTTGAGGCGAGCAGCGTGAGCTCGAAGAGGAGCGCGGAGGAATCGTGGTCGTTGAGCAGGCGAGGGTCAAAGCCGGGTAGTAGAGGGTCAGTCCGTGATCCAAGCTCGTGGTCGATAGCAGGTACGTGGTCGGCAACGGGAAATAGCAGCAGTCAGAATCCGAAGAGACGAGAGACAAAGACGTAGTCGGTGAGGCAAAAACAAGGTCGATATCATGAAAAGCTGTGACGAAAATAACGCTGGTAAATTGGGCTGGTAAGGCACTCAATAAACTGGCGATGTGGTGGTGTCATGGCGAGGTTTATATAGGCATGATGGGTGATCACTGATGGAGTACAGGTGTGTGGAGAATGAGGCGGTCAGATGAAAGAGGTGGTTGGGAAAGTGGAACGGGAGTTCTCAGGTGATCATGGTGGGGCTGTGGCTTGACGTGTCATGACATAAAAATATAAACAAAATCTGAAATGTATGCGTGTGTGAGTGCATCATGTATGAAAGTCCAAGTCCATGTTATTGTAAGTGTGTAATGGTGAACGGGAGAGATGGCTCGGGAGAGATTAACCCCGGAACCAAAACACAGTCTTTCTGGGGAATAAAATAACCATATAGGGGTCGCTAAAAAGACCTGGGGCCTCATGTACAAAGACTTGCGTTGAATTCATACTAAAACATTGCGTACAGACAAAGCTGTAAATGTGCGTACGCACTAATAAAATCTGATGTATGAAACACTGCGTACGCGGAATCCCACGCAGATTCTCTTTGTACATCCGAATTAATGTGAAATTGAGCGCACATGCACGAGCGCAAAACCCCTCCCTGCCTCCTCCCCCGTATAAATATGGTAATAACTCCACTTTGGCAAAACCAAACGAAAAAGCAATGGAAAAAGCAAGCAAGAAGAGAAACTTCACAGAATGTGAATTGGAGGTGCTCCTATCGGAGGTAGACCGGAGAAAAACGGTGTTATTTGCAAGTTTGTCCTCCGGAATTAATAACAAAATAAAAAAAAAACTTAGCTGGAATAATATCTTTAAATACATCACTCACCAAGAAGCCACCCATGGCGCACCCTGCCACCTTGGAGCCTCATCCCAACCATGCTGTTTGTGAGGATGAATGAATCATGGGTTGACCCAGGCCACCTTGCCACAATATTTGTTAGGCGCATTTGAGCAGGGCCGGTTCTAGACCTGACCATATGGAGGGGAAGTGAGAAATTTGAAGGGGGCATCCTGGTCTAGCATTGTTTTTTCCCCAGATCATGCGACGGGGCGCGCAGTCAGATCATGCAACGGGGCGGGGGGTGTGCGCGCGGTCAGATCATGCAACGGGGTGTGCGCGCAGTCAGATCATGCAACCTGTTTGAGCATCACATATTATTTGCACATTTATTGAATGGAAATGTTTCCGATTCACGTATGCAAATTCGTCTTCAGATGGCGCCTTTATATCAATGTGCGTGCAGTCGATCGCTCCGATCGGATTACATTAGGAAAACCGGCGATCGCTGCAAATTGCGCTTTAATGTTTGGCTGGTCAACTGCATGGTATGGAAACCTTATATAACTGCTAGACATGCGGGTGATCCCGTCCCATACAGCTGGCATTGCACGGCTCAAAGACGACTGGCTTAACCCCGAGCGGTCTACCAGTTCCCTTTGGAAAGAACCAGTTGCCAGGAAACCAAGCGTTATCAGCACCTGTAAGGGAACGGGTAATGCGTTGCTCCTCGCTGTCTCTCTTTCCAAATTTGGACCCAACTCAGCACAGAGCTCCAAGAGGATAGCTCTTGGAAATCTGAAACAGCTAATAAGCCAGTCATGATCATGGGCCAGAAATCACTGTGATCCCTAAAAATGCGTTCCCTTCGGATTCGGCCATTGACAATGTCCTCTAATAAGGCCAACACTGCCATATCTAAATCAAATAATTAGTAGAAATATAGTGTCAATTAACCCATTTTATCAATTATAAATTAATAGCAATGTTTTTCACATGTGTTGGTGCGATACTTTGTAGTGTGTAATTTAACATAATTGCCTCTAAGTGTCATCAATGGAAATAAAACAAACACACACAAGAAATACACGTACGCCAGACAGGAAGTTGGCGTGGAAGAATGCACATTCTTAATTTCACTGTTAGTAAATCTGGCCGTGAGCATGAAAACTGGCATAAGCAAAGTTTTTGTGCGTACGCAGCGTTGATACATGAGGCCCCTGGTGGTTTCATTTTTGACTTACCACTTTATTTGTGGCCTATAAAAACAACCCCATTATGTGGCTGTGCTACAAGCTCATGAGGCCATAAGGCCTAATAATCAGTTCTTAACTCATGAATCTAGTCATGAGTCAAGCTGTGAGCCATGTTTAGTTCAGTTTGTGAGTTGACAAATTCAGTTTGTGGGTTAAGTCATGATTTGAGGTTAAACATGAGCTGTGAGTCAAACCCTGACTCTGAGCTTTTGTGTTGCCATAAATGTAAGAGAAATCTCAAATTAACAGAACACCAATGTTAAAATATATTTGCAAGCAAATGATGAGTGGGCCCATGCACCTGTGCCATTGTCCCGGATGCTTAAAAAAATTATAAAATAATAATCCTTAGAAGAACAATAGGGCCCTCGCATATTCATGACATCAGCACCATTAAAACAACATTATCAGAGCGATGGTGATGATGTCATAGTCATGGTATCATCGTGCTTATGTCATAGTGCTTGGCCCTAATAAATAAATAAATAAATGGCATGCAGGATATTTTTATTTAGGCATTTAACCAATTTCCAGTCTAGACAGCTAAGTCCCATAATTCACAAACACAAGAAAATCTAGTTACATCATATGTCTGAAAGAGAATGCATGAAATAACACATCAACCCAACATGATAGCTGAGTGGTTTTTATTTTATTTTTTATTTAATTATTTATATATTTGTGAACTGGCCCTTGGGCGAATGAGCAGTACTTCAGAGTTAATGCTTCAGAGTTAACACTAACTTCCACTTCTAGCACTCGTTCTGTTTACTCAACATGAAAAAGGACTTGAAGTTGTGTTTCCATGAAGCAGTGGGAGATCAAGTCACCAGGAAGCATAAATATATTCCTTTTCATTCACTCACGGCTTTTAGCTACGCGGGCATTCACCTGTTGGAGAAGAGAAGAGACGACTCTCGGCTAAGATCCCGCAAACTCTGAAAGACAGAGTAGCTGGGACCTTAATACTTTGATCACAGCTGCGCACAATTCCCCTCAGACACTCAGTCTACCCGAGTGCAGGCATAAAAGTTAGCTGACTTTACAGGGAGTACTTTTACTTTTTCCCCTTACTGCAATTGTTGCTGAAGCTAATTCAGAGCATGTTATGACATCTCATATTTACAAATGAAAGTTGATTTGTCCGGAAAACACATTTGAATATAAACTATGTTTACTGCATGGTGCAATTATGTTCATGAACATGATCTGCTCTCTCAGTGGTTTATACTTAGCATTTGCATTTACAATTCTTGCATTTGGCAGACGCCCTTATCCAGAGCGACTTCTCATTATACATCTGAGAGAGCATTGGAGAGCATCCCGAACTATAGAAAACCTATTAGTGTAGCTAGATCAATATATATCTCCACTCTAATAGAAAATAACAAAAAATAATCCTAGATTTTTATTTAATACCCTGGAGAAATTAACTAGGAATAAGACCACTGCAGAAATCAACACACCAACAACATCATGCAATAGTGAGGACTTCATGAACTTTTTTAATAATAAAATTGTAAATATTAGGCATAAAATTGAGGCTTTGAAACCGAACAATGTAATTGATGCAGATGTTAATCTAGCCATGGCAGATCGGAACCTAGAATACTTTACTCCCCATGAAGAGAATGAACTAATTTCACTCATCTCTTCTGCAAATTCATCAACCTGTATATTAGATGCTATACTGTCACATTTTCTTAAACAGATAGTACCAGCAATAACAGAACCCCTGTTGAGAATAATTACTCACTCAGCATTGGCTATGTTATAAAATCTTTTAAATTAGCAGTTATTAAACCAATAATTAAGAACCTGACCTCGACCCCTGTCAGCTGTCCAATTACAGGCCAATATCAAACCTCCCCTTTATCTCTAAGATTCTGGAAAATATAGTAGCGGAGCAGCTATGCTCATATCTAAATTCAAATTCAAATTTTATTTGTCACATACACAGTCATACACAGTATAATATGCAGTGAAATTCTTAAACGACCGCCAGTGACCTTAAAAAGAAAATAAAAGCTTGTACGTAAAATAAATATCAATAAAAGGAAATACTAAAGAAATAAATTTAACTAGTAAAATAGACTGTACAATAAGGGCATAATAAAATATTGCAATATATATATATATATATATATATATATATATATATATATATATATATATATATATATACAGTGGTGTGAAAAACTATTTGCCCCCTTCCTGATTTCTTATTCTTTTGCATGTTTGTCACACTTTAATGTTTCTGCTCATCAAAAACCGTTAACTATTAGTCAAAGATAACATAATTGAACACAAAATGCAGTTTTAAATGAAGGTTTACGTTATTAAGGGAGAAAAAAAAACTCCAAATTTACATGGCCCTGTGTGAAAAAGTGATTGCCCCCCTTGTTAAAAAATAACTTAACTGTGGTTTATCACACCTGAGTTCAATTTCTGTAGTCACCCCCAGGCCTGATTACTGCCACACCTGTTTCAATCAAGAAATCACTTAAATAGGAGCTACCTGACACAGAGAAGTAGACCAAAAGCACCTCAAAAGCTAGACATCATGCCAAGATCCAAAGAAATTCAGGAACAAATGAGAACAAAAGTAATTGAGATCTATCAGTCTGGTAAAGGTTATAAAGCCATTTCTAAAGCTTTGGGACTCCAGCGAACCACAGTGAGAGCCATTATCCACAAATGGTAAAAACACGGAACAGTGGTGAACCTTCCCAGGAGTGGCCGGCCGACCAAAATTACCACAAGAGCGCAGAGACAACTCATCTGAGAGGCCACAAAAGACCCCTGGACAACATCTAAAGAACTGCAGGCCTCACTTGCCTCAATTAAGGTCAGTGTTCACGACTCCACCATAAGAAAGAGACTGGGCAAAAACGGCCTGCATGGCAGATTTCCAAGGCACAAACCACTTTTAAGCAAAAAGAACATTAAGGCTCGTCTCAATTTTGCTAAAAAAAATCTCAATGATTGCCAAGACTTTTGGGAAAATACCTTGTGGACCGACGAGACAAAAGTTGAACTTTTTGGAAGGTGCGTGTCCCGTTACATCTGGCGTAAAAGTAACAAAGCATTTCAGAAAAAGAACATCATACCAACAGTAAAATATGGTGGTGGTAGTGTGATGGTCTGGGGTTGTTTTGCTGCTTCAGGACCTGGAAGGCTTGCTGTGATAGATGGAACCATGAATTCTACTGTCTACCAAAAAATCCTGAAGGAGAATGTCCGGCCATCTGTTCGTCAACTCAAGCTGAAGCGATCTTGGGTGCTGCAGCAGGACAATGACCCAAAACACACCAGCAAATCCACCTCTGAATGGCTGAAGAAAAACAAAATGAAGACTTTGGAGTGGCCTAGTCAAAGTCCTGACCTGAATCCTATTGAGATGTTGCGGCATGACCTTAAAAAGGCGGTTCATGCTAGAAAACTCTCAAATAAAGCTGAATTACAACAATTCTGCAAAGATGAGTGGGCCAAAATTCCTCCAGAGCGCTGTAAAAGACTCGTTGCAAGTTATTGCAAACACTTGATTGCAGTTATTGCTGCTAAGGGTGGCCCAACCAGTTATTAGGTTCAGGGGGCAATTACTTTTTCACACAGGGCCATGTAGGTTTGGACTTTTTTTTCTCCCTAAATAATAAAACCCCTCATTTAAAAACTGCATTTTGCGTTTACTTGTGTTATCTTTGACTAATAGTTAAATGTGTTTGATGATCAGCAACATTTTGTGTGACAAACATGCAAAAGAATAAGAAATCAGGAGGGGGGGCAAATAGTTTTTCACACCACTGTACATATACATAGAATTTAAAGTGACAAATGGTTATGCAAATATGCATGAAAAGTGACTAGTGAAAGTGACATGTGCAATTGTCCAGATGTATAAATATTTAGTGCAAGTGTGTATGAATGTGTCCATGATTGTCCAGTCAATGTTGTGAGCTTAAAAAGATGTTATTAGTCCTGTATGGAGGTGTGATTGAGAGACCTTATCGCCTGCGGGAAGAAGCTCCTCCTCAGTCTCTCTGTGTTGGCCTTTAGGGAGCGGAAGCACTTTCCTGACCGCAACAGAGTGAAGAGTCCATTACTGGGGTGACTGAGGTCCTTCACGATCTTCCTGGCCTTAGTCCAGCACCGCTTGCTGTAGATCGAGTGCAGGTCAGGGAGCTTGGTGCAGATGATGCGCTCAGCTGATCGCACCACCCTCTGTAGAGCTCGTCTGTCCTGCATGGTGCTGTTCCCGAACCAGGTCGTGATGTTTCCCGTCAGGATGCTCTCTATGGTGCAGGAGTAGAAGTTCCTGAGCACCTTGGAGGGCAGTCTAAAGTCTCTCAAGCGTCTGAGGTAGTACAGACGCTGCCGGGCTTTTTTCACCACGGTGTTGATGTGACAGGACCATGACAGGTCCTGCGTGATGTGAACACATAGAACACATCTCTATCTACATAGAAATGGCATACATGAACTGTATCAGTCAGGATTTAGGCCTCATCACAGCACAGAAACAGCACATTGTTAAAGTAGTAAATGACCAATTGGCCTCTGATCAGGGTTGTGTAACTATGCTTGTATTACTCGACCTCAGTGCAGCTTTTGACACCATTAATCATAGTATTAATCTTCATAGATTAGAAAATGTAGTAGGAATTAAGGGTACAGCCCTCTCCTGGCTCTGATCCAATTTGACTGATCATTATCAGTATGTAGACTTAAATGGGAATTATTCTGCATGTTCTCTAGTGGAGTTTGGCGTTCCGCAGGGTTCAGTTTTAGGCCCACTGCTTTTTTTCCGTTTACATGCTTCCTCTGGGCAACATAATCCGTAAGCATGGTATTAGTTTTCATTGTTATGCTGATGACACACAGTTATATGTCACAGCAAAACCAGATGAGAAAAAACAGCTTACTATAGTTGAGCAATGTGTGCAGGACATAAGAAATTGGATGATAATTATCTTCCTTCTGCTTAATCCGGATGAGACAGAAGTTCTAGTCATAGGACCGCATACAACTAGGAGTAAACTTTTAGATCCCACTGTAACTTTAGATGGCCTTTCTGTTCCATCAAGTGCAACAGTAAAAGACCTCGGTGTGATTATAGATTCCAGCCTTTCATTTGAAGCTCATGTAGATAATATTACCAGGATAGCATTCTTTCACCTCAGAAATATTGCCAAGATAAGAAATATACTGTCGCTAAACGATGGAGAAAAACTAGTTCATGCTTTTATCATCTCTAGGTTGGACTATTGTAATGCCTTACTGTCTGGTTGTTCAGCTAGGTGCATAAACAAGCTTCAGCTAGTCCAGAATGCAGCAGCGAGAGTCCTAACTAGAACCAGAAGATATGAGCACATCACCCCTATCTTATTTTCACAGCATTGGCTCCCTGTGAAATTTGAAAGTAGATTTTAAAATACTACTCTTGACATATAAAGCATTAAATCTCGCGCCGCAGTATCTGAGCGAACTGCTAGTGTCTTACGATCCGCCATGCCTACTTCGATCAAAGGATGCAGGCTGCTTGTCATTACCGCATATTATGAAACTACAGCTGGGGGCAGAGCTTTTTCTTACAAAGCCCCAAAATTATGGAATAGTCTTCCAAATAGTGTTTGGGACTCAGACACAGTCTCAGTGTTTAAGTCTAGGCTAAAAACCTATTTATTTAGCCAAGCATTTTTATGAATATATTAACCTGGGGGACTCATGGACGTAGAGTATTATGGTGAATTGATATGTTTAGATGCTGTCTTCCTCACTCTCATTGATCACTCAGGTTTGTTGACGGTGAGGTGATTGTTCGCTTTACATCTCAGTTCTCCCTCATGTTTGTGTTTCCATCTGGCTCTCCCTTTTAGTTATGCTGTCAGAGTTAGTCCTGCCGGAGTCTCTGCTTGCACTCTACAGTAAATATACATTCACATTATACATTATGTGACTGTGACCAAACCTAAATGCCATCTCTCCTCTTCTGCTCTCTCTCCCCGTCTTTCTCTTCCCTCTCTCTCCCTATCTCCCCTTCTCTCTCTTTCTCTTGCTCTCTGTTGAGCTACACTGCTGAGCTGCCAGTGATCCAGACTCCCTCTGCCTTCCGGACTTGTCTGACCCATCCTGGTGCCCCGCTCTGCTCGGAGATCTCGTCACATGGATGCCCCGTGTCTTTGGGATGCGTCTGGTGTCTTGGGATGGTTCTCTCTACCTAGAACATGGTTTTGACCTCGACTGGCATTGGCAGCTGTTTCTCTGAGGACTGGACAGTTCGATAATTCAGGACTGGAACTTCCTACAAGTCTACCTGAGTCTCCAATAACTACCTGGACTCCATACTAACATCAATTAACATCAACTATTATAGCTGAGCAGCCTGCCACCTAACACACAGTATAAATGCAGATCAATTCCTGCTATCTGTTTCACCCAAATGAGGATGGGTTCCGTGTTGAGTCTGGTTCCTCTCAAGGTTTCTTCCTATTACAATCTCAGGGAGTTTTTCCTTGCCACTGTCGCCCACGGCTTGTTCACCAGGGACTATCTGACCATTTTGATTCATACACATTCACGTTCCATACAAACTTAAATAATTCTTTTGATTGTGTAAAGCTGCTGTGCGACAATGACAATTGTTAAAAGCGCTATACAAATAAAGTTTAATTGAATTGTATCTGATCAGTTGAGGGTTAAGGGCCTTGCTCAAGGGTCCAACAATGGCAACTTGGTTGTGTTACACTGTAAAAATAAATAAAAAAAGCAATGTATAATGCCTCAACGTAAAAAAGTAACATAAAAACAAAAATGTTTTCTAACAAGTTGCACAGCTTTTTTAAGTTTACTTAACATTTAGAGAAATGCGTTGGCCAAAACAAAATATATTACTGTATGTACAGTATTACTATGCATTGTTGTTTAGTTGACACAATGTGTACCTAGTTCAAAATCAAATGTTGACTCAATTTGTAATTCAAATACAGTATAAGTAAGCTCAAGTAGTAGTGGTCAATTAATTATATTTCTCTAGACTTAGCCCAACTTTCATCTACTCAAAAATGTAAATTGTCTCCCATTGTAGTCCATGGATGTTGTTACAGTAGGCCAACTTGTTTTTTATATTTAAAAAAAATTCTTCTTCCAAAACAAGTCAAAGTTAAACAGTGATCTGCATAAAACAGGAGAATACAAGTTATACTGTATTGTGCTTAAAATACCTGGATAACACCAGATGCTTATCAGTCTCTTATTGATTCTTTTATATTACAATGCCATAACCACTTTTAAAAACTTGCAAAGATTTGACTTTTGAAGAAATTGGAACTAAATTAGACTCTTTTCATCATTGCCAATAATATGAAAATGTCTCGGGTTACATTGCTGTAACCCTGTTCCCTGAAAGGCGGGAACGAGATGCTGCGTGAAAACGCTATGGGAACCATTTTGTCGCGTTGCCGGTCGTTGAAGCATGCTGTGAAAACACGCCAAAGTTTTTGGCTATATATAACCTCGACAGGTGACGTCATCTGATTAGATGTAGGTGGAGGTTATAAAAACAGGTGAGCCGGCAACAACCTCAGATTAATTTGTCTGAACAGCCGTCCGGTCACGTGGTAGTGCGGCATTCATACGCAGCATCTCGTTCCCGCCTTTCAGGGAACAGGGTTACAGCAATGTACCCCGAGACGTTCCCTTTCAAGGATTCACTCGATGCTGCGTGAAAACGCTATGGGAACGAGAATACCAACGCCATCGCACTACAGGTGTCTGGACCCCAAGGTTGTGTAGCGTGTGCGCACAAAGCCAGGAAGGTCTCAGAACTATGCCTGGGCAGCTAACTCGGGGGCAGTGAACCCGGAGTAGCATGAACATCCAGATAAAAAATGTAAGAAATGTGTGCGGGGAGGAACCAACCCTTACCGGCCACACAATTACTGCAGGGGATACCTCTTGCTGGTGAGACTGGGACGATCACCCTGGTTGGGTGAGCCCTGCTTCCCAGAGGCGAAGTGAACCCACGCGCCTCATAGGAGAGGGCAATATGCATCTCTCACCCAGTATAGTGGCGCTCTGACTTACGCCACTAGCTGATGCGGTGGACGTGAATCTGAAGAGCACATACTGGACAGTAAGTGAAGTTTCTCCTGCTCCGAAGCTGTAAAAGGCGGAGGACAGAAGGCTTCAAACAATGCAGCTAAGAAAATCCTGAGGGTACTAGGGCACAACCCCAAGGACAAGCTTTTCCTGCAGAAGCTCCAGCACTGAAACATTTTGGCAGTGGACTGGGTCTACCGCTTGGCACACACTTGTTGCAGGGGAATACCTCTTGCTAATCCAATAGCTGAGGCGATCCCCTGGTTGAAAGAGCCCTGATTCCTAGAGGCGAAGTGAGGCCACGCGCCTCACAGGAGAGGGCAATAGCATGTCTCATCCAGAACATGTAGAAACTGCTCTGACCTACACCACTAGCTGATGCGGTGGACATAGATCTGAAGAGCACAAGTTGGACACAGCAAGTGAAGTCTCTACTGCTCCGAAGCTGTAAGCGCGGAGGACAGAAGGCTTCAAGAGCAATAGCGTGCCTGTTGGATTTATAGAGCTTTCAGAAGATAGTTGAGAGAGGATGCAGTTACGCACATCCTGAGAGTGCTAGGGCACATACCTGAGGAGGGAAACTCCAGCACTGAAACAATTCGGCAGTGGACTGGGTTTACCTGCTTAGCAGATACTTGCTGCAGGGGATAACCTCTTGCTAATGCAATAGATGAGGCAATCCCCATGGTTGAAAGAGCCCTGATTCCCAGAGGCGAAGTGAGCCCACGCGCCTCATAGGAGAGGGCAATAGCATCTCTCATCCAAAACATGTAGAAGCTGCTTTGACCTACGCCACTAGCTGATGCGGTGGACGTAAATCTGAAAAGCAGTAAAAGGCGAAGCATATCTTGGAAGGCAAGAGGTCCGCCTTGCTACATGAAAATCTCTCCCTGACTACTTCGGAGTGGGGTTCCCATTCCCCGTGTGTCAGAGATAGACTGGACAGTACTACTGCTCCCGCATCCATGCTGGAATGTAAATCGCTCTGAGGGACAGGAACCTGGTGCGCTAGCTGTTAGCGGCGTGAGCACAGTCCGCCCTGGAGATAATATATGAGACTGCCATAGTGTTGTCCACAGCACTAGGTCATGGCAGCCTCTCAACTGCTGGAGGAAGTGCTTTACAGCCAGAAATAGAGCCATCATCTTGTGGCAATTGCTGAGCCATGCGAGAAGATAGCCTCTCCAGCTCCCTTGGCCTGGACGGTCATCAGAGACCACACCCCAGCCTGTGAGGGAAGCATCTGTCATTAGCCTCAGCGACAACAAGATGAACTTAGAGTGGGACCCAGAGTAGAGACCGGGGTCTGAACCACGTAGAAAGGGTACGAAGCACCTGGCGCGTAACCCATATTGGGGATTGGCCCTAGTGATATCCCCTGGTTCTTAGCCACAACTTGGAATGCTCTCATGTGCAGAAGGCCCAAAGGTGTCACCGTGGATACAGCTGCCATGAGAGCTAGGATGTCTGAAAGTGATGGTCACTTTCTGGTCTAGCCTGTTTTCCTTGAGGGTGTTGAGAATGGGTTCGATACGACCGAATCCCATATGGCACCCAATGTGTTGTCCTCTGCACAGGAAAGAGCACGCTTTCGTGGCGTTGGGTCCCTGTCCTGAGAACAGAGATGAGCTAGGACGACATGCTGATGTCGAAGCACTAGCCACCGGATGCCCTGGGACTCCTATAAGAACCAGGGCTAAATCCGTGCATTTTGTATGTGTGCGGGTGAGCTAGACCAATGGAAGGACTGGTAAGACTGGTAAGCATCGCCCCCGAAAGCGAACCTCAGGATCTTCTTGTGTTGTGGCAATGTTTCTATATGAAAGTAAGCGTCCCTAAATCGATTGTCAGAAACAATCGCTTGGTAGGGTTGAGAGCAATCAGTCAAGATTTGAACTGTATTCATTGATTTTCAGGTAGCGGGAGAGCCCGCAGAATCTGAAATATTGGACGCAGCCCCCGTTCCTCTTGGGAACCAAGAATACCAACTGTAGTAGCCTGACTCACTGCCTGGTGGGGGAACATGTTCCATGGCCCCCTTCCCCGGCAGCTTGTCAGCAGATGTGCACTTTCTGGTTTCATGGAAGTGGAGGCCACGCCATTGAAAACACAGAAGGTGAAGTGAGAACTGAATCCTGTAGTTCCTCTCTCCAGTGCTTAGTACCCAAGGAGATATACTTGGCAGTAGCTTCCACGCTGCCAGTTTCTCATAAAAGGGCAAAAGTTTCGGCAGCTTGGTTAAACGGGGGGGGGGGGGGTGTTAGAAGTTCGGCATCCTGAAGCATGGCAGGAAAAACCGAAGAACTAACAGCCTATTGGAGACTGGTGTTGCCCGAAAGTGGCGGAGCAAAAACACCGACCTCCTGGGGGTGCCAGGGAGAACACTTATTCGCTAGAAAGGAATTCTGGGTGCCTCTCCCTATTGGGGGGGCCACCCCCATTTATTTTATTTTACACACATTTTTTTTTTTTTTCATCAGTCTGACCTCCTGGGGCAGATAGTGAAACGCGGCGCATCCCAATGTTTTACGAGGAGGTGCCCGGGTCCAAAAAAAAAGAAAACCCACACTCCTTGTGTTTACGCCTCACAAGAGTCAGACCCGGTCGAGACTGGGTGGCCGACAATCCCGACTCTTGAGCACGGCGGGGAGGGAATTTCCCAAAAGCTTGTTCGTATAACTTCGCCCCAGAACCTAGTGGCGGCTGAGTCAACGACATCGCTAACCTTATCTTGAAGAGCCCCACCAGTACTCAAGTCTCTCAGCAGGTCAGCCTGGTAGGCCTGCAAAACCGCCATGGTGTGCAGTGGAGCACCAAGCTGACCCACTGCCTGAAAAGCTTTTTCCTCCAGGGAAGATAAAAGTCTACACAGCTAGAAAGGAAGTATAAGCTTACCAGAGAGGATGATGTCCCAGGAGAGAGATAGCCTGTGAAGCATCTCTGCTATCTGGGCATCATCATATAATCCCGCATTTCCACATTGACTATATTTAAATAAACAAATAAGTCAATGGCAGGAAAAACACAGCATGAATACAGCTTACTCCATGAAAGGGTTAACTCATATGGAGAGAGCTAAGGGGGGGGGGGGGAGAGAGCGTTGTTGAGGCTCCGCCCCCCGGCCACCCGACAGAAGCTGCCGTCTACTGCTTGTTTTTTTTTTTTTTTAAGTGCTTAAGGCTATTTTCATCTCCGGTAAGCAAGAGAGGAATCCTCGTGATGACAAGGCGGAAGAAAGGAGTTTTCTTACCTCCGTCTGCCGCAGCTCTGTCAGATGCACGAGTTTTAAGCCAGGAATGCGCGGCGGCTCGCAGCTTCTCACGGAATGCGCGGCGCGCGCAGCACTAGTCGAAGCAGTGTAGAGATCGCACTCCGATATGGATTATCACACACGGAGGGATATCTGGTTTAAACTCGTCAAATTGGTGAGTTAAACACCTTCTTATTTTGCTGGTTTAACACAAGCACTCTTCACAACAAGGCTCTGAAGACAAATTATCTGAGGTTGTTGCCGGCTCACCTGTTTTTATAACCTCCACCTACATCTAATCAGATGACATCACCTGTCGAGGTTGTATATAGCCAAAAACTTTGGCGTGTTTTCACAGCATGCTTCAACGACCGGCAACGCGACAAAATGGTTCCCATAGCATTTTCACGCAGCATCGAGTGAAGCCTTGAAAGGGAACACATTTATTTCTCCAGAAACATACATTTATTTCTGTTTATTTGTGGTAAAATAATTAAAACCTTACAAAATATGTAACCAATATGATGACAAACTACAAAATAAACACATAGTACAAACACATTTCTCTCAGTAAGGTGGATGAAAATAAATGCATGCAAACAAATTACCCACTGCCTCAGACAATGACCTCTGAGGCTCTGCATCTTCCTCATCATTATTCACCTCAGTACTTTTACCATCAGCTTGGTCACTGTAGCTCAGCTGTTCTTTATCATTATCATCATCTTCTTCATGTTAGATTCATTGTGCTTTGTGCTCAACTTTGAACACTGTCAAACAGGTCACTAGATGGCGCTAATTTCTGGGAGGAACCTAAAACCCCCACAGAGGCCAGGTGCTGCTGGTTAAGCCCTGAAGGCAAGCTAAAGTTTTGTGCCTCTTTGCCTCTTTCCTAACTACAGTTGGGTTAATTTTCCTCCAAATGAGATGTAAATTACCTTGAGTAAGGCATAAGTGTATTGAAAATGTGGTGGTAACATCACACAGTTAGTAGTTTTGCTGTAATGCGGTGAGGAAAAATGTTTAGCTATGCTGTATTATGCTAGGCTAATCGACCTGCTGCCAATGAATACAGCAGCATACAGAGCTATAGTGAGGTTAGAACCATAGGGATTGCCAGAAATGGGCACTGCATTTTTGTATGTTAATTTGTTATTGAATATATGTACTAAGGTAGTCGCAGAGGTGGAAAGAGTAATACAATTTTGTACTTAAGTAAAAGTACTGTTACTTTAGTAAACTTCTACTGAAATACAAGTAAAGTTACCCTTATAAATATCTACTCAAGTAAAAAGTAGCTCATTAATAATATACTCAGAGTAAAAGTTTTTTGTTTTTAACAGCAGGGGTGGGATGGGGGATGGAACACACTTAATAAATCTGATCCCTTTGTTGTGCTTGAAATCAAAGTGGTCGCTTAAATATGACCAGGGGTTTGATCATAAGAATGTGTTGGCGTTTCACTTCCAGCTGTGTCTGTATCACTGGCATCTGTTCTGTCCGTCTCCATCGTTCTTGTGAATTTAGCGCATTTGTTCTCCATCAATCAATCAGTGCAGTGGTTTTCAGGTGCAATTTTTTTCCTTCCCCGTTGTATTATTTCCATTATTTTTACATTTTCATTCATTTATTTTTTACTCAATAGCAAATATGATTTAAAATGTAGTGAAGAATAGTTTAAACAAAACATACTTAAGTAAAAGTAAAATGACAGATTTTAAAAACTACTTTAAAAAGTAGAAGTACACAAATGTACAGTACTGTAAGTACAGTAATGCGGGTAAATGTAATTCATTACTTTCCACCTCTGATGATAATAGAATAGCCAGTAAAATCATAATGTTTGTATATGAAGAAATTGTATAGTCATGACTATAGGCTACTTCATGCAAATGTTCTGTTATTGGCAAAATATCTTAAAGTTAATTAAAACAGCCAAATGTTGAAAATGTGTCTAATTTTGAATGAACCAATTTTCCACACAGTAGTTAAGTTCTTACATTTATTTATCATACAGATGTTATTACTTGTGCTCCATTTTAAATGCGAAATGGCTCACATTCTGACCAATTTACGGGATTGTAGGACAGTCTGTTTAAGTTGCACTTTTGGATGGTATGTAGCCAATAATCTTTTGGAAGGAAGTAAAACAACAAGAAAACCAAACTGGACAGAAAAGCAGTGTTTACTTTTAGCTTTATGTTTAGTGTTTAGAGAATACTTCTTTCTGCCATTTTGTCCTCTGCTATAGAAACTCTTAAGCCTCTTATAAGTCCTCCTCTCTACTCTTAGGAATTTTTACCTTAGGAGCTGTTTTAAGGTCTAAGATGTTTCATGAATAGGGCCAGGGGTAGCTCAGTGGTTAAGACATTGGACTAAGGTTCGGAAGATCCCAGGTTCAAACCCCACAACCACCAAGTTGCCACTGTTGGGCCTTTGAGCAAGGCCCTTAACCCTCAACTGCTCAGATGTGTAATGAGATAAAAATGTAAGTCGCTCTGGATAAGAGCATCTGCTAAATGTAAATGAATAATTTTTATCTTTACTAAGATTTAATCCTAAATGTAAGGGGAAATTCTAAGAAGATGTCATAATTTCATCACTAGGATCAACTTTTAGGCTTAAGATACTTTGTAAATATGGGCCCAGGTAGATATCTAAGTACTGCCAAAGTATTATTAAATTCTGTCCAGCCAGTTTTGCGTGGATAGACACACACAATATATTCTGAGATTGGTTTCTTGTCCAATGCATGAAACATAGAGATACTGTTGAGTTCTGACCAATGTACATACAAAACCTCTCTTTATTTATATAGATTAATCGAGCCATGGATTGAACTGAAAGCCTACAGAACCTTATTGATATCTTTCATATTATCATATCTATCTTTGTTATTCATAGCCTTTTTTATGCTCGCATGAAAGCAATAATTAGATTGATTCCTGAATAACTTCTCAGCTCGACTCACAGCTTAAATTGAGTTATGTCATGAGTTGTGCTGCGAGTCATGTTGAAAAGTGATTCATGAGTCAATCTCTGAATTAAGCCATGAATCACTTCTTTGCTCGACTCTCGGCTCAACTCACCACTCACAAGTTGAGCTATGAGTCTGAGAATTGATTCATGGATTAATTTAAAGTCGGACCCATCAATCAGTTGTTGTTTTGACTCATGACTCAACTCAACCAAACCTTATACCACAAGAGCTTATAACTCATGCCTCTACTAAAACCTACTCTGAGGATTTGATTCAGAGCTTGACTCATGACTCAACTACCAGAACTAGACTAAAGCCACCTTTAAGTCTGCTAAATGCTGGAAAGAAATAAAATTTAGCTCTGTGCTTAGCCTAAAAAATGTGCATCCTTGTTTTAATTAACAGCACTAATGATGCGCTCTCTATTGAAACCTGGATAAAAGGCTTGAAAACCTCACAGCTGTTGAAAGATATGATTAAGAACTAAAATCACTAATTAATAGAAAGCCTCAGTGATGATGGAATGAAATGCAAAATGTGTGTGTGTGTGTGTGTGTGTGTGTGTGTGTGTGTGTGTGTGTGCGTGCGCTCTACAGATTCCTTCTAAACCTTCAAGGAACCCTTGAAGAGACTCAACTCTTCAGAGAGCTCCTGAGCTTTGATGCAGAGTCAGCGTCAGCTCCTGCTGTGTGTGTGTGTGTGTGTGTGTGTGTGTGTGTGTGTGTGTAAGAGAGAAATACATTGTGTATAGGACTCTATGGGAAAATGTTGCAATAACTCCCAGCCGACTTCCTGTAATGTGCACGAGGTGTTGGTGGATGATTGTGTACTATACAGTTCACACAGACAGATGCGTCTCTTGATCATCCGCAAGTTTGCAACAAAGGTTTTACTACAGCTAAGAGTCTCATCACCTTACAGTGCTTGAAATGTCAATCACCTGTTTAACGCCTTCATTCATGTTAAATTTCATCACAAACCAGTTTGACTTGAACCTCATATTTTTATTTATTTATTTATTTAGTAATTTCTCTCTCTCTACTTGTGTTTAATATCACATCTGTGCGTTGGTTCTCTCACGGTCTGGGTCACTGGATCCAATTACAGGGCGACCCTTTAAGCCCTTTAGTTCTTGCTGAGCGAAGTCTCACGGCCTCCCGGCGCTGTAAGCCGTCTATCAGATAATGGAGCACTGCCTCCACCTTCCCGCCCCCTCGGGGGAAATCTGTGAAAAGCAGCTGCCCTTTATCAAGCAGCTTTTCCCGTCTCCTGCCTCAGTGAAGCAGAGAGAGCGTAGCGCACGCCATCCACCTCGACAGAAACACACCAGGACTGGCAGAACTGTTTGGCCTCGCTCACGGGCCATTTAGACTGTTATTACACATTGCAATAATCAGGAGAGGATATAAAAATAAAAGAAATAAAATGTGAAAATGAAAAGAGATTAAAACAGAAAAAGGAGAAAGGAAGACAGAATGAAATAAAGCAATAAAGAAAACAATGAAAAAAAAGAAAATGAAAAGAAATAAAAATATTTTAAAAGAAATTAAGAGAATAAATGAATAAGAAATGAAAAGTAGGAAAGATCAAAGAAGTACTGTTAAATGCAAGAACGAATTGTATAAAATAAGGAAAGAGAAATATAGAAATAAACAAAAAAGCAGGAAGACATGAGGAAAAAGACAAATGGAGGAGAAAATCTTTAAAAACAAAGAGTAGAAAATAGTCATGAGAGAGAATGGGATGAAACAGAAAAGGGTTAAAACAGGTAAAGATAGAAAGTAAGGAAAAGAAAAAAGTAAAATAATATGAAAATAGAAAAGAGAAGATGAATGCTTGGTATAAAGGAAGTGATGGGGAGAGAGAAAGACCAGGGAGAAGAGGAGAGTGAAGGTGAAGCTGAGCTGCTGATTGGATGATTCTGATGCCCATGGTGACATCATCAGTGACATCATCAATTGCATCTGTGTTTTAAAATGACATTCGTTCAATCGTCAATGTAGTGACCTCTAAGTCTCTTCTTCTCCTGCTGCTGCTGTTGTTTGAAATTAAGCAGAAGATGCTGCACTTCAGAGGACTTTGGCGTTAGATTTGAGGAAACTGAAAATACAGTGGGAGCCACGCCAAATAGCCGCGACCGTGCAAACAGCGTGTGACTGCCCTATGCACGCCGTAATCCCCCCTCCCTTTTCTGCCAGAAAGGCATGTCAAGATTTCACAGTAAACACGCCCATTCAAGCCCTATTTATTAATTTACCTGGTGCCACCACTAGATGGCGCTTCGTTCTCAAGAACACGTTAAAACAAGCAGGCTGCGCTGAGTTGCAATCACGTGATTTTAACAACCCGCCTCCACCCCCGCCGAACTGACGCTACCAAACTACAGAGATGAAGATGGCGGCTTAACGGACTATTCGTTGTAAGTGATGTTTTATTTTATAAAATGTGTTTGGGGTAGTTTACAGTTTATTTCCCAGTTTAGTTTTTTATTGGCCATTTTAAATATCACTGGCAGCACCAGCAGCAGTCAGATGTGACTTTAGATAACTTAATGGTCTGTTTACCAAGTCTGGAGTTAATATTACAGCTTACTGTCAGTGTCACAAACTCACAATGTCACTCCACTTTAACTCAAAAAGATGCTCAAGCTTCGAAAATACTATTAATGTCCCTGTTACAAGAGCTGCACTACCCGAGTGTTTGTGTTCTCTGTAAATACTGAGAGAATCTCACCGCGTGTTGTCTGGATAAATTCAGCGTTTATTTATTCTTTGGTTAAGAGTTAATCTGCAGGTTATTTCTGTGACTGTAATATAATGTGATGCAGTTGATGAGGGACACAGACTGAGTGTAGCTGTACAGGAGCTAGTAACGCTCATAACCGGGTTTATATTTTACACACTTTGTGTAACAGTTAAGTGTTTAACAGTTAAGGAGGAGGGGGAGGTGTGTGTACTCTGTGGTAAATAGGTTTATTAATATATTTTATTTTTATTAGAACTATATGTTCCGTGAAGTTTATTTATCTTTGTCTTCACTAAATTCTCCTGTTGTCTTTAAGCAGAGCTCCGCTGTGGAGGATTGGGGCGTCAGACGGCTGACGGCTGGACTTTTGGAACTACAGGACTGGAGGAGCCTGTACAAGCTGTTGAGGGAGCTGTAGGAGGGATGACGTCACAGTCCGACAGCTTTAGAATGATGTTTGTCCGGGTCTACTGTATATTCTGAACATAGAACTGCAAAATGTCTGATACAGTACTTTGGGGGAAACAAAGACTTAAACTGTTCTATCTTTAATAGTTGTGATATTTTAAAAATTAATATTTTAATATAAAAGGAGTATAGATAGGGACTTAAACGAAGCTGGTGTATCCGGGTAGTTTAATGAACTTTAAGCTAAAATGCAACATGTATTCACCTGTTTTATATAAATTACTGTTTTAACTTTAACTAGTTTTGGAAGAATAAATTGAATTGTTAAAGTCATGTTTGCGTGTTTTAATTTTGGGGGATTGTTTGGGTATTTAAAAAACGTTTAGTTGAACCTACAACTTCAATGGGCAAAAAATGGGACACAACTTTGTTTTAAATAGTCAAAGAATTGGGCTGAAAATCATAATAATAATAATTATTGGTCATAGAAACAAATGAAAACAGTTAAACACTTGATCATATGTATTTGTATTTGTGATTATGTGACTCATAATAATTTTTTCTCAGTATAAATAAATGTTTTGGGTTTTAAGAACTCCAAAAGAGCAACGATAAACTTAGGAGTGGAAGGTGAGAAACCTCAAAGGAGAATACTGAGTATGACATGGTGTTAATTGCTCTGTGTGTGTGTTTTTGGCGGGGGGATGGGTGTGCGTGTTAAAGCCAACGGAGAAATGCAGGAGCGCGCGTGCACACACACACCTCTCCATTCATCCATCATTGATTAAACCTATGAACACGGCTGTTCAGCAGTTCTAAACACAAGCGCAGGATCTGTTTTTGTCCTTAACTAAAATACTTCAATACGTTAATAATGAATTTATTTTGCTGAATAAGGTAATAAGCGATATTTAAACCAAACCAGTAAGTTAAGTAAGTGTTCCATACATTAAAGTACTGTGTATAACCAAGTGCCCTAGCAAACACAGTTACAGTTTACAGTACAAACAAACAAAGAGTGTGTGCGCTGGGGGGATTGGAAGGTGACTGAGAATACTCATTTACAAGACAAAAGACGGTCAGAGGCAGGGCCGTTCTAGACCAGACCATATGGGGGGGTGGGCGCAGTCAGAAATTTAAAGGGGGTATCATGTTTGAGCACTGTTTTTCCCCTGGGCTTATAGTAACAGTATTGTCCTTGCTGAATTGTGTTGAGGCACGCAAACCCCCTGACCACAATAAGGTGGCAATCCCTCAGGGGGGAAACTAAAAAATAAAAATTAAAGAAGTGTGTTAAGTCTTACTTTAGGTTAAACGTTTTTTGAGAATTTGACCATCCAGCTTAGATAAATGTTGTCTTATGAATAATAAAAAATGCAAACTAAATTAAAACAGATGAGCTATTGAACAGATGATAATATGTTTTATGTTTTCTGATTATAAATGATAGATGGGTTGATTTTAGAAAGGCTAAATGAAATAGCTAGTTTTGGTCATGTCAGTCCAGTAACTATACTATGTAAAAGTAATTATAACATGAATTAACTAAGGGCAGAACCTAATCTTTTATACTGTGTGTGTGTGTGCGTATATATATATATATATATATATATATATATATATATATATATATATATATATATATATAAATAACATATTATGATCTGTTAAATAGCGCATCTGTTTTAATTTAGTTTGTGTGAGTGTGTATATATATATATATATATATATATATATATATATACATACAGTAGTGTGAAAAACTATTTGCCCCCCTCATGATTTCATATTCTTTTGCATGTTTGTCATACAAAATGTTTCTGATCATCAAACACATTTAACTATTAGTCAAAGATAACACAAGTAAACACAAAATGCAGTTTTTAAATGAGGGGTTTTATTATTTAGGGAGAAAAAAAAATCCAAAACCTACATGGCCCTGTGTGAAAAAGTAATTGCCCCCTGAACCTAATAACTGGTTGGGCCACCCTTAGCAGCAATAACTGCAATCAAGCGTTTGCGATAACTTGCAACGAGTCTTTTACAGCGCTCTGGAGGAATTTTGGCCCACTCATCTTTTCAGAATTGTTGTAATTCAGCTTTATTTGAGGGTTTTCTAGCATGAACCGCCTTTTTAAGGTCATGCCACAACATCTCAATAGGATTCAGGTCAGGACTTTGACTAGGCCACTCCAAAGTCTCCATTTTGTTTTTCTTCAGCCATTCAGAGGTGGATTTGCTGGTGTGTTTTGGGTCATTGTCCTGCTGCAGCACCCAAGATCGCTTCAGCTTGAGTTGACGAACAGATGGCCGGACATTCTCTTTCAGGATTTTTTGGTAGACAGTAGAATTCATGGTTCCATCTATCACAGCATGCCTTCCAGGTCCTGAAGCAGCAAAACAACCACAGGCCATCACACTACCACCACCATATTTTACTGTTGGTATGATGTTCTTTTTCTGAAATGCTGTGTTACTTTTACGCCAGATGAAACGGGGCACGCACCTTCCAAAAAGTTAAACTTTTGTCTCGTCGGTCCACAAGGTATTTTCCCAAAAGTCTTGGCAATCATTGAGATGTTTTTTTTTAGCAATATTGAGACGAGCCTTAGTGTTCTTTTTGCTTAAAAGTGGTTTGCGCCTTGGAAATCTGCCATGCAGGCCGTTTTTGCCCAGTCTCTTTCTTATGGTGGAGTCGTGAACACTGACCTTAATTGAGGCAAGTGAGGCCTGCAGTTCTTTAGATGTTGTCCTGGGGTCTTTTGTGGCCTCTCGGATGAATTGTCTCTGCACTCTTGGGGTAATTTTGGTCGGCCGGCCACTCCTGGGAAGGTTCACCACTGTTCCATGTTTTTGCCATTTGTGGATAATGGCTCTCACTGTGGTTCGCTGGAGTCCCAAAGCTTTAGAAATGGCTTTATAACCTTTACCAGACTGATAGATCTCAATTACTTTTGTTCTCATTTGTTCCTGAATTTCTTTGGATCTTGGCATGATGTCTAGCTTTTGAGGTGCTTTTGGTCTACTTCTCTGTGTCAGGTAGCTCCTATTTAAGTGATTTCTTGATTGAAACAGGTGTGGCAGTAATCAGGCCTGGGGGTGACTACAGAAATTGAACTCAGGTGTGATAAACCACAGTTAAGTTATTTTTTAACAAGGGGGCAATCACTTTTTCACACAGGGCCATGTAGATTTGGAGTTTTTTTTCTTCCTTAATAACGTAAACCTTCATTTAAAAACTGCATTTTGTGTTCAATTATGTTATCTTTGACTAATAGTTAATGGTTTTTGATGATCAGAAACATTTAAGTGTGACAAACATGCAAAAGAATAAGAAATCAGGAAGGGGGCAAATAGTTTTTCACACCACTGTATATATATTATCAACATATATATGTTAATTATATATATATATATATATATATATATATATATATATATATATATATTATCAACATATATATGTTAATAATTTACACGATGATAACATTAGTATTTATGCTTTTTGTATATATTTTTTAAATGCTCAAATGAACGTTTCGGAGTATATAATTTGTCGTGTCATCTGTGATTGAGACCCATGAGTTAAATTGAAAAAATTTTTATAGGTAGTAAGCCAGGTTTTAGTAACCTTGGACAAATCACCATGTAAGCCCTCTCTCGCGCACGCTCTCTCACGCTATCTCTCGCACTCACACACACACACACTGTACACACACAGACACACACAAATAACACATGAAATCGCGTAAAACCAAATGAAACTAGGTTAAAAAATATAAGCAGTAAAAATACAGTAGTATCCTGTAGGTGATTCCTGTCCTGTGATAACAGGCACTAACACTCTAGAACTGTTTAGTGTGAATGTTTATGGGGATTAAATCTGTCTATTCTCCGTTGTGATAAGTGATTTATGCCCCATCAGATCTTTGATGTGGGACGTTATGCTGGTTAAATGACTAAAGACACACTGATCCGTATGGACAGATATTTGTTCCAGGTTGCATGCGCCATTAATTGCCTTTCTTATGCCACTTGTTGACTATCAGTGAAAAAAAAAACTTAACGAAAACAAACCCAAGCAGACGTTACATTTTGAGCTTTACTTTTCAGCAAAATATTATCTATCAGTATATTAAATGGAACGAGGTAAAATACACCGTAATATAAAATACTGTACATAGCCCGCGTTTTTATTCCGTACCTACAATGATCGGTATAGACAAATTATAGACGCTACCGTGCCTTTAAGGATCATTTCAGGATGTCTTAAAAAATATTTCACTAACTAGTTTTATTAATTCATTATTAAATAATAAATAGCATAATCATCATGGGTTGTGTGTTGAGTGATTTAACAAATCTGTTTTATTAATCGGTTTGTTGTTGTTGTTTTTTACCACGTCATCTATTTATGAAACTATGTTGACAATACAAGAACTGTCTGTATATTAAAGATACGGTATTGGGCTTCCTGGACACTGCAGTTAACTGTGACAGTCAATGCTCCATCTGGCGGAATTATACGGCATTGCAACCATCTTTTTAGAAAGCGCATGGGGGCATTTATGGGGCGGGGCATCGTTAACTGCGTCATCGCGGGGGATCACATTCCGTGCACGAAGCGTGCATTAACCCTTCATGGTCCTGCCATGGATCCATCATGCTCCAAGCGGCTGCTTGACGTGGCTCCCACTGAATTTCTGAAATGTTATTTCTCATCTCTTCCTGCTGAATGACCCAAATTCTTTAAGCACAATGTCAGAAACTTCCTTTGGAGTTTTTTTTTTATCTTGGTCTGAGCGCTGTCTTACGAGCATCTCACACACACACACACACACACACACACACACACACACACACACACACACACACACACACACGCCTGATCAACATCTCCGCTTTCATGTCCTCCTGAAGCTGAGCCACTGGAATGAGCTCTGCAGAAATTACCGGACTTCTGAGTAAAATTAGGTCACTGTAATGTTGCTGAAAATCAGCTTGATGTGAAGGGAGACGGGCGCAGCTCTTTGCCAAAAATGGTGGACGTCATCAAATGCAGGGGCCACAGCACCCACACACACACAAACGACAGCAGCAACACAGGTTTGGCGTGTGATGGTTAGACGGGGCGATGGTTTATGTTCATGGTTCCTCTTGCAGTTTCTTCCTCATGTTGTCTCAGGGAGTTTTCCCTTGCCTAAAGATACAATTTAATAATGGTTGTTTATGTAACAACCTCAGCAGCGACCTCATTTCCCCTCTTGTCTGTTCCAACCACTCAGCATTCAGCATCATACTGTATTTATACTAATCACTGGCCTGCTCATCTGTCATCATCTGCAGCTGTTTCTCACTGGTTCATGCCTTAAGTTGGATGTTTTTTATGCTTGAATGATCCATAGGTCACTGTGTGGTTTAACAAAGAAAAGAATATTCCTCAGGGTCTGGACTGCAAATGAGAGATAAAAATGTTCTTTAGGAAGCCTGGGTAATAATTCATTACAAATACATTAGAAATACAAGGATTCTTTGGAATGAAATATGAAATAATGCTGGGGTCAATTCTTTTGCACAATATTGTTGTTCTCTAACAAACTCCTCTTGTTATATTGAAATCCTGTTTTGCTTGTGATGGCACAAGATTTACTTTAGGAGCTTCACAGCAGGGGGGTGGGGGTGAATACTTATGCAATGCCTTTTTTTTTCCCCCCAACTGTGATGAACAGACTTGACATCACAATCATCATTTTTCTCAAATACACATGCAAGGAATTTACTAAATGTTCCAACAAAAACAACAACAACAACAACAAGGCAACTCAGGAAAGGTTTTCTGGGCAGACGTCTCAGTTCCACACTTTTCCCTTCACCCTAGGGCAAGTCAAGTCCCTGTGCCTAGTAGATTCCTTGTGACATGATGTTTATTATGGCTCTTAGCGGAGAACACTGAGAGCATCCTGATGACGCAGCATGTCTTCGCTTTCTCACGTTAACCTGCGAAAGATAATTAACGCTCCTGGTTAGAAAGTGAGACAATGTGAAATTAGAGAACGTAAAAAAAGGCAAATTTCCCAGAGCTGTGGTATTATTAGCATTAAGGAGCTTCAAGTCTTATTCTGTCACCACCTGCTCATGATATGTGTATGAGAAAAGGGTTAAAAGAAAATAGGCTTTTTGAAGTATATTGCTGGTTGCCATGGTTACACTGGGGGCAAAAAGGTAGTGCAATGTCTGTGAAGATTCTCAGTCATCCAGGTGAGGGTATCTGTGTGTTGAGTCATGTCAACTGGACTTCTTTCTTTTTAGGTAGAAACATTTCACTACTCATCCGAGTAGCTACTTCAGTCTGGTCTCTCCTTCCTTTTGTGGTGTTGGTCCAGTTGCGCATTGTGGACAATTACTATAACTCTGTCCAAGACTGGGTTGGGTGGAATGGCTAATGTTTTGGTTAGATGGACTATCTTAAGTTTCAAAGTGTCAGTTATGAAGTAGCATTGGCTTATTTTTTCCTTTTACGCCCTGGTACCTTTGACAGATAGGGGTAGCTCAGTGGTTCAGGAATTGTACTATCAGTAAGAAGGTCCCAGGTTCAAACTCCAGAACTGCAGAATGCTATAAGTGTAAATAAGAGTGGATCGTGTGTGGATTATTTAAAAATCGTTTTGCCTTTCAAGCGCATGAAATTAAAAATTGGTCCAATGCTCTCCAGGCTAATTTAATAAATATTCCGAAAATCTAACTATTGTGTTGATAGAGTTATAAATTACTGTTTAGTAAATTAAACAATTTTTAAGAATTACTACATTACTGGGAAAAAGTCTTTCTTCACATTAAATGAGATTAAATTATGTAGATTAAATTAATGAAATGAAAACAAATGTTTAACTACAACATGCTGTAAAGTGGCTAAAGATACAATTTACAAAACTGATGGTTAATGCACCAATCTCAGCAGCGACCTCATTTCCCCTCTTGTCTGTTCCAACCACTCAGCATTCAGCATCAGCAGTATATTAATCACCAGCCTGATCATCTGTCATCATCTGCATCTGTTTCTCACTGGTTCATGCCTTATGATCCATAGGTTTGGCTTAACAAACAAAATAATTCCTCAGCTTACCTGGGCAAAAAGCATTGGACTGTTGCTCATTGAGCCAAAGTCCTCTATTCAGATGAAAGATTTTTTTCTTTATTTCATTTGGAAATCAAGGTCCCAGAGTCTAGAGGAAGAGAGGAGAGGCACAGAATCCAAGTTGTTGAGGTCCAGTGTAAAGGTTTGCACAGTCTGTGGTGGTTTGTGCAGACATGTTATCGGCTGGTGTTGGTCCACTGTGTTTTACGAGGTCCAAGGTCAGCACAGTCATCTACTCTACCAAGAAGTTTTAGAGCACATTATGCTTCCCTCTGCTGACCAGCTTTATGGAGATGTTGATTTAATTTTCCAGCACCTGCCCAAACTGCCAAAAGTACAAATACATAGAGAATCTATGGGGTATTGTGAAGAGGAAGATGCAAGATATCAGACCCAATAACACAGAAGATCTGAAGGCCACTATCAGAGCAACCTCGTCTTCCATAACATGTCAGCAGTACCACAGACTGATCGCCTCCATTAATCACCACCTTTCTAATCTATCACAACCCAGAATTCATCAGCAGTGTGGTTTCATTTAGTTAGATGTACAGTATGTTTTATTGTTATTTATGCAGGATGAAGGCTAATGATTCCTCTGTGTGCTCTGTTATTTCTTCTAACAGCTTTCAACTAATTTATGCACTGTTTTGCTAGCAAATAATGCTATGCTTGCTAACTGTTTCAGGTGAGACATTGAGGTAAGTCATGATTCTCCCCCCTAATGTCCTAAACTGGTGGCCTGATTCAGAAAAGCATCTCATGTCTCAGCTTGAGCTCATTCCCACATTCTATTTTAAGGCTTTATGATTGATGAATCCTATAACTAAAGATAAAGATTTTCTACGTCTAAAAATATTTCATCCCACCCATCCTTTCCCTGCTGTCTGTCCTGCGTCATGTTGTATTGCATCGTTTTGTGTCGTCACTGCGTCTCCAGGCTCCGCCTAGCACCGGCCCTGGAAATAGAATGGAAGTATGGGAAGTGTCTGAGCGCTCCGTTCACAAAGTGTGATCCCAACTTTGAGTAATATAAATTAATAACTGGTAATATGAACAGCCCCATCCCCCATCTATCCTTACATCCAGTCTCATGAAAGAGGAGCCATGGAGTCTGGAGCAGAAAAGTGCCGGATGCTAATGTGGTCTCGCGGTGTAGAACACTCTGGGTTTCATAGCTGTCACGCTGTACGCATAATAATCCTCATAAAACTCGAATAAAGCAGTCGGTCTCGCTCGATCAGCTTTATTTCAAGCTGCAAACTGCAAACGCTGACCATTTACAGAACATGAATCAGATTTAAAGGGAAAAATAATAATTTATGAGCAATTTAACCAGGTAATAGATTCAACACTGGAGTAAGTAACGGTTAATAAGAGTCGCAAAAGAGAGTATAAATTAATAACTGCAATTCCTCAGTTGTTGGAATGAAAATTCTTCAAGTTAAATAATCTTTATCCTTTATTTATAATAATTGTCTTGATATCCCTGTATGGGCCTAATTTACCTTTTTTATATAAAAGTCATGTTTCTATTCAAGCAGTGCTAAACTATACCACTTTTCTATAAAGCCAAGCATTTCTTCTTCACTGTTTCAAGTCTAAAGTACTTTTTTTGTGATTGTGAGGTGAAAAGAAATGGCTTTAAAATACAGAGAGCAATAATGCAGTGCGAAAAAATATCTTCAGTATAATAAAGTCGATCTAATGTTATGTACAATAGCATTTTTTTGTTAAAATAAATAGTCTTGCTTTATTGAGAAGTCAGTTTAAAAAAGAAGGAAAAAGATCCAGCAAAAGAATGAGAACATTTAAAGCTTAACAAATTTTACCATGGTGGAAGTACCATGGTAGTACCATGGTATTTTTGAAAGTACTGTGGTATTTATGTGTTTATAAATTGCATGTACCACACTCTGGAATTCCCTATGGGATCAATAAAACCATCCATCCATCCATCCATCCATCCAATTCAACCTTGGTGCACACTTTGTTACAATGGTGCATGCACTACAGTATGATAAAGGAGTATGGTACCCTCCAAAGGTTAATACACAATGCTTTACTGAATACCTTCTTATTGGTTACCATGCCATTAAGATGTACTACCATATCTAATATGGTACAGTATGTACAAACATACCACTCTGACACTTCACCCACTTCAAGCAGGGGGAATACAGGAAGATCTAAAGCATTATACATTCCTGGGTTAGTATTTAAAACCATTATCCCATTAACCATGAATTCAAAGTTTTTTTTTTAATTATTAATAACATTAATGCACAAATGTTCTGAACCCATACATATTCTGAATAATAAATGCTATTGTTAATTTGGGATTCAGTTTCTGAACTGACCTGGATTTTTTTTATTTGTTTTGTCATTATATATTATCTTGGTCTTGGTTGGGATGTGATTGGGAGAAGTTATTTAAGTAATTCAGGGTTATTAGCTCAGACCAATATGGTCATTCTTATCTGACCTTTGGCATCAACAAGGCATTTTCACCCTGACTGGGCAGTCTATTTTTTCACACCATTCTCTGTTAACCCTAGAGATGTTGTGAGTGAAAATCCCAGTAGATCAGCGGTTTTGAAAATACTCAGACCAGGCACCAACAACCATGCCATGTTCAAAGTCACTTAAACCACCTTTCTTCCCCATTCTATTGCTCAGTTTGACCTTCACCAGATTGACTTGACGATCTACAGTACATGTCAAATTCACTGATTTGCTGCCATGTGATTGGCTGATTAGATATTTACGTTAATAAACACAAACAATTATAATAATAATAATCAAGTTGTTGGTTGTGGGTGTAATAATAAATAATAAATAATAATAATAAGTTTATTTTATATAGCGCCTTTCAAGAGACTCAAGGTCGCTTTACAATAACAAAAATGCTTACACATAGAAAGAGACATCTGAAAAACGACAGAACAAAATATAGATAAACATGAAAACTGGTAGTGTTTATCTAACACATATTCAAAGAGTGGAAAAACAGGACGAGAAAAGATATGTTTTAAGGTGGGTTTTGAAATCCTGTAATGAAGAAAGATGACGGATGTGTTTGGGAATAGAATTCCAGAGTGTGGGGGCAGAAATGCTAAATGCTCGTCCTCCAAATGATGCTAATCTATGACGAGAAATTACCAGTAGACCATCATCTGCAGATCGGAGTGTGCGAGCAGGGGAGTAAGTATGAATAAGATCTGAGATATATGGAGGGGCAAGACCATGGAGTGCTTTGAAGGTGATAAGGAGAATCTTGTATTGGATGCGGGAGTGAATGTGTAGCCAATGAAGTTTGTGTAGGATGGGAGTGATGTGTGAGGATTTCTTTGTATAAGTGAGGACCCTAGCAGCAGAGTTCTGAATGTATTGGAGCTTATTTAATGTTGTATTTGGTAGACCATAGAAAAGAGAATTACAGTAGTCGAGTCGAGAAGTAATGAAAGCGTGGACCAGTGTCTCAGCATCCTTGATGTCTAAGAAGGGTCGTAGACGAGCTATATTACGGAGGTGATAGAAGGCAGATTTAGTAAGTGAAGAAATGTGAGGTAGAAAGGAAAGATGGGAGTCAAAAGTTATACCCAGATTTTTAACGGTGGTGGAAGATCTAACCAAGGTCCCGGAAATGTTAACAGTATCAGTACAGAGAGCTGCAATGGTTTTAGGTGAACCAACAAGTAAAAAATCTGTTTTGTCAGTATTGAGCTTGAGAAGGTTACTAGTCATCCAAGCATTTATGTCATCAATACAATCAGAAACGGAGTTAGTGGGAAAGGGATGGTAGTGTCGAAAACTGATATAGAGTTGAGTGTCGTCTGCATAACAGTGGAAATTGAAACCATGGCGGCGGATGATTTTACCTAGAGGAAGCATGTAGATGATGAACAGTAGTTGGCCAAGAACAGAACCCTGCGGAACACCATGAGAAACAGGAGCGGTAGAAGATTTAGACTGGCGGATAGTAATATAGTGTTGTCGGTCAGACAGATAAGAAGCGAACCAGGATAAGGCAGTTCCAGAAATACCAAGAGCAGAGAGTCGTGAGATGAGAATATTGTGAGAGATAGTATCAAATGCAGAAGAGAGGTCTAACAGAATCAAAATGCTAGCAGAGCCAGCATCAGAAGCCATAAGAAGGTCATTGACAACCTTAAGAAGCGCTGTCTCTGTACTGTGGTGAGGGCGAAAACCGGATTGGAAACATTCATACAGATTATGAGATGACAAATAGGACTGTAGTTGAACAGCAACAACTTTTTGAAGTATTTTGGATCATGCATACAATTAGTTACATACAATTAATTAGGTGTATCATGCATACAATTAGTTTTTGTGAAAAGACATTTTATAAAAGAAGTCTACAGTGTCCTTATTTAGTAGCTGTATCTGTGTTGTGCATTCTGAAATATTTTTCTACTCAACACAGTTGTTATTTGAGTTACTAAAGGCCATTCAAACCAGTCTGTCAACTTTCTTAACAAATAAGGCATCTTTAAGATGATTAAAAACTACTGTAGATCAAAAAACTAATTTAACCCAAATTAAAGGGTCGACAGCATTGTCAATGATGCCAATCATTTTTTTTGTCTTTGCAAGTGTTTTTGTAAATTAATCATTATAGTAGCAACCCATAAATAATATGTACATAAATAATGTACATACATAATTGTCTTTTCTGATCTTTCCAAAAAGTTCCAAGTCACTGACAATAGGCCCACTAATCGCATACACAAACTGGTTCCTTTATTTAGAGTCAGTGATGATTGTTTTCCCCTAATGATTAAAACCTAACACTGACTGAGTTAATGTCCAATTTATCTGCTTAAGAAACTAATCGTTACCAGCAGTTTGTTTACACTGTTTACTTAAACTCCCTCTAAACTCCTCCGGGATTCCTCTGGTGCACTCCGCTGTTTATTCACACACTCTTTAACCTTGCAAAGGGGCAAAAATTTGTTGTTATTCATTCATCATAACATGTGAGTCTGGCAGCCACCCCGAGCTCATTACAGAAAGCAAGAGCACAACACTTAACATATTAGCAGTGCTCTCGTTCATTGAAATAAACGCTCTGGGGAATTTGGATTCATCATCCAGTGCATTCGACTGTCAAAACAACGCTATCAGGAGACCGCTTGCAGTCGAACCGGGACAATGCACTCTTCTAATAAGTTTAAATGATCAGGAACATTCCTTGTGCGGCCCTGTGTTTTTATCTTTGACCCGTGATTGAGTTGTTCATCATATCTGGTTTTGCAGTCGAATGCTCATTTCCAGTTTCCTTCTGAGACTTCCTGACCTTAAACTTCCCACAGGAATGTGGCTGATTTCTGTCCTGTCAGGCTTGAAGGATTCCGGGACTCGGACGTGTCATTGTGGTGCCTCTGTCATTTCCCAGGAGCTTCTGCTCCTTCTTCTTTGTCTTGCCTTGTCACAAAGAGCTGATGCATGCCACACGCAAAGCACAAACAGCCTCTTAAGTGGTGCCTGTGCACGAACCTCGGCCTCACACTCGCATCAAATTGGCAAGCTTATTAAATCTGATAGTGGGAAAACCCCCACATGTGAGGAAATAGCCCCGTTTCACATGTTATCATTTATTACTATTCCACATTATCACACCAAGACATCCATTTTTTACATATTAAGGGACTGCAGGAGACAGCTTCATGCATGCTTTAGGCTCCATCCAACCCTAGGAATGGTGAAATACGTCTCTCCTGAAGGTGACACGTCCTATCTTTGTCCCGACACGGCAGATTTATCACGAGCTTCGCTATTTACAGGCATTCACGCCACTGATCAGGCCGTGATGTTCGGCTCCGGGGCAGTGGAGCTCATTGATAACCTGGGGAAGTATGAATGCAGCACCATAATGGCAGCCAGGGGAAGCGAAAGGGAATCATTCTGTTTCTTTTCATTTGCCGAACAGGGAGCGTTTATTAATCCTGCTGAATCATAAACACCATTTCAGGGGCTGGATGAGATTCAGTGACATTATTGTCTGAAGCTCTAAACGAGTACGAATCCCAAATTACTAATGGAACATTGAGCATAAATTTAACTCACCTTCCTGAACTTCTCTCATGAGGAAATGAACCTGCAACTGGGATGTTGCACAAATCACTTTTGAGCTTCTTGAACGAGATTTTATCATCCTTTACTGACATAAAGACTCAGTTGCTACGGACCAAACGCAGTAGAGGTGATAATAATAACGTTTGAAAAAATGGATTGGTCTATATCCTTAGGGGATCCTAGTGCACTAAGGATAAACTACTTTTATACTACAGTATAGTGCTATTCAGTTATTATTTGTGATTGGTAAAAATGCAGATGAGGATAATTGTCATGTGGTCATTCCACAGTGTTAAATAAATATATGTTGTTCTTTAACTAAAAAAAATTTAATCATCTTGGATAAATTGTTGTGGTACAGTATAAGGGAAAAATAACTAACTCTGCTTCATCAATGATTATTTTCCTATAACAACAAGGCTCGTGTTGGTGGAATCAGATCATAAATATTTCTGAACAGGAAAAGCTATATAATACAGTGGCTTGCAAAAGTATTCGGCCCCCTTGAACTTTTCCACATTTTGTCACATTACAGCCACAAACATGAATAAATTTTATTGGAATTCCACGTGAAAGACCAATACAAAGTGGTGTACACGTGAGATGTGGAACGAAAATCATACATGATTCCAAACATTTTTTACAAATAAATAACTGCAAAGTAGGGTGTGCGTAATTATTCAGCCCCCTGAGTCATTACTTTGTAGAACCACCTTTTGCTGCCATTACAGCTGCCAGTCTTTTAGGGTATGTCTCTACCAGCTTTGCACATCTAGAGACTGAAATCCTCACCCATTCTTCTTTGCAAAACAGCTCCAGCTCAGTCAGATTAGATGGACAGCGTTTGTGAACAGCAGTTTTCAGATCTTGCCACAGATTCCGGATTGGATTTAGATCTGGACTTTGACTGGGCCATTCTAACACATGGATATGTTTTGTTTTAAACCATTCCATTGTTGCCCTGGCTTTACAGTATGTTTAGGGTCGTTGTCCTGCTGGAAGGTGAACCTCCGCCCCAGTCTCAAGTCTTTTGCAGACTCCAAGAGGTTTTCTTCCAAGATTGGCCTGTATTTGGCTCCATCCATCTTCCCATCAACTCTGACCAGCTTCCCTGTCCATGCTGAAGAGAAGCACCCCCAGAGCATGATGCTGCCACCACCATGTTTGACAGTGGGGATGGTGTGTTCAGAGTGATGTGCAGTGTTAGTTTTCCGCCACACATAGCATTTTACATTTTGGCCAAAAAGTTCCATTTTGTTCTCATCTGACCAGAGCACCTCCTTCCACATGTTTGCTGTGTCCCCCACATGGCAAACTGCAAACGGGAACTTTCTGTTAACAATGGCTTTCTTCTTGCCACTCTTCCATAAAGGCCAACTTTGTGCAGTGCGCGACTAATAGTTGTCCTATGGACAGATTCCCCCACCTGAGCTGTAGATCTCTGCAGCTCGTCCAGAGTCACCATGGGCCTCTTGGCTGCATTTCTGATCAGCGCTCTCCTTGTTCGGCCTGTGAATTTAGGTGGACGGCCTTGTCTTGGTAGGTTTACAGTTATGCCATACTCCTTCCATTTCTGAATGATCGCTTGAACAGTGGTCCTTGGGATGTTCAAGGCTTTGGAAATCTTTTTTTTGTAGCCTAAGCCTGCTTTAAATTTCTCAATAACTTTATTCCTGACCTGTCTGGTGTGTTCTTTGGACTTCATGGTGTTGTTGCTCCCAATATTCTCTTAGACAACCTCTCAGGCCGTCACAGAGCAGCTGTATTTGTACTGACATTAGATTACACACAGGTGCACTCTATTTAGTCATTAGCACTCATCAGGCAATGTCTATGGACAACTGACTGCACTCAGACCAAAGGGGGCTGAATAATTACGCACACCCCACTTTGCAGTTATTTATTTGTAAAAAATGTTTGGAATCATGTATGATTTTTGTTCCACTTCTCACGTGTACACCACTTTGTATTGGTCTTTCACGTGGAATTCCAATAAAATTTATTTATGTCTGTGGCTGTAATGTGACAAAATGTGGAAAAGTTCAAGGGGGCCGAATACTTTTGCAAGCCACTGTAAATAAACAAATAAATAAATAATATCCTTATTCCTATTAAAAATGCAAGCAATACGCAGACAAATTCATAAATTTGACATTTTTCATAATTATCATATTCCTGAATAATATGCTTGAATAATAATTGTATTATGTTTGGAAAACCTGCTGAAGTTTAGGCAGACCTTGCTAGAGAGCTCACTGAGTGTTAGATAACATTCTGTAATCTTGTTCCTCCTGTTGAAAAAAATTCACAGAATTTAACTCTAAACACAGCTTTACAACACAATCTCCTTTATTTAATTTATTTCCATGTATTCTAAGCATGCATGTCACCTGAGTCTTTTATTTGTTCATCCTTTCTTGTCATAATTCGGTCGTGCCGAGCAGCAGCACATGAGTAACAACCTGGTTGGGAATAAAGGTGTCAAAAGCCATTACTGTTTAGCGAGCTCTGCAGAAATACTATTCACCAGCCAAACTTGTCACCACGGTACCATTACTCTCCAAAGTGCACTTTGCTTTAGGCAATAAGGTGATATTCTTCTTTTCTCTCAGGAGTGGGATTACATGGTGTTACTGTCATGCCTGAAACTCTCCCACGGATCCTGAAGCTTCTGCACCAAAGCTAAAATCCCATTAAGGTTAAGGAACTTGTGTGAATGAAATAAGTGAAATAAAATCTTAACAAATGAATACAATTATTATTGTATTATTTTATTTTTAATAATAAAAATTATAATAATTCAATAATAATAATTATTATTATTTTTGCAATTTGGGATATGCTTCCTATTCTTGGTGCATACTGACATACTGATCAAAGTTGCATTAGCTACAACTGGCTTTTTAAATTAGAATAAATTCATATTATAGTATGTTTTTTTTATTATTTTATATTGGACCCACTGCACCTGGCTACAAAACTATTGTTAAGTTTTATTCATAAAAAGTGTCTACATTTTCAATGATAGTTCAATTGATGACATCAATGAGAAGAGATAAAGGGATAGGGATAATAATAATTGTAAAGGTATAGTAAAAAGATAGAACTGGCGTAGGGAGTAGTTTAAGAAGGAGGCAGGATAGTTATCTTGCTGGTGGAGGATGATGGATGGATAGTGAATAGATAAAAGGAACAGGGTAGTAGAAGTTGATCATTGGAAGGATGGTGAATGAGTGGAGGTGGTTAGATGGAGAGATAGGAAGTTGTAGAAAAAGATAAATAGAGAGATAGTAAACAAGCTGGTGGAGGAGGTTAAATGGATTAGTGGTAAACTAATTGAGGTGGATGTATGGACAGATAGTGATCTGGTGAAGAATGATGGATGACGAGATAGTGGTCCAGCCGGTATGGGAGGTTAAATAGAGTTGTGTGATCAGGGAGATAATGAAGGTAGAAAGGCTAGATTACAAAAAAGGCAGTATATAAGGTGGTATGGTAGAGTAAAAAAGGAGGTTGGGCATAGTGATCAAGCTCATGCTGTAGAAAAAAATGGTGCATAGAGGGATAGTAAGTAAAGAACCAAGGAAAGATGAATGGGTAGATTGCAGAGTAGGTGGTATGAATGAATCAATTTGAAGTCAAATGAAATTAAAGTACAATAAAAGAAATAGAACAGTTTGACAGCAGAATGCATTAAATTTTATTTCTGGACTTTTACTTGTCATTCTGGCAAATAAATATACTTTGATACACACATGGTTGCCTATAATAAAATATTTAATCTGAAAACAGCATATATAGTAGCCCTATTTTAGAAGCTATAAATATCCATGTTTTGATCAAACCATGACACAAAGCCACCAGCCAAACAAAAGCGGACAAGTTGAGATAAGCTTCTTTACTGATGCATAGTCAGTTGGTTAATAGATGGTATAAGGAGAATGAAAATAACATTTCTCATAAGTTTTAACAATCATTTAAATTTTAAAAAGTTCCATGTGAAACAAAACTCAATTAAACACAATTAAAGCATGTGTATGCTAGGTTTTATTAATTTGTTTTTACTGTATGTAAACTAAGTTGCTTGAGTTATCCATTGTGATAAAACTGTGGAAGGTGAAGATATAGCATTAAAAATCACACAACATTCACACCCATTTTTAACAAGACTATTATCTATCAGTAATTGACTCTTCACACTTTCTCTGTAAAACACAAGTTTTTCGGTACAAGGATTGCAAGCTTTGCTCCAACTCACCTAATCCTCACTTCACCACCCTTCTCACATAGTCATTCCCTTCTTGCCCCTTTATTGTTTAAAGAAAGTTCATCTTGTTCTTCACCCTGCTGCCCTTGCATTTGTGCTCTGGCCTTTCTCTTAAAAAGGCCAGAGCAAGATATAATGAGTTGATGGAGATGGTGGATGGAAGGAAAATGTATAGGTTGGTGTGGTTAGATGGAAAGATAATGCTGGTAGGAACGTATAGTAGGATGAACAGATAATGAGTAGGTGGGGATTATGGGCAGAAGGTAATAAAACGTGGGAATAAAAAGTGAGTATAAATGGTGCAATGAAGGAATAATCAGTCAGTTGGGATGGTTGGGTGGAGGGATATCATGGGTAGGCATATCGGATGAATTGATGATGAGTGGGTGGGGATGATGGATGGAGTAATAATAAGTGGATGTGAATGATGGATAGAGGGTTAAGGGGCGAGTAGTAATTTGAGAAGAAGGAATAATTAATTGGTTAGGATGGTTGGTTGGGGGGATAACATAGCAAGGAATGTACCAACAGATAATGAGTTGGATGGAGGAATAATTAGTAAGTTGGAAGATATGGGTTGAGGGATAATGTTGAGGTAGAGATACTATCATGAATAGATAATGTATAGGTGTGGAAGACTGTATTGAGGGAAACGATGTAGCTGAGGATAGTTGGATGAAAGGTTAACATATCATTGGAATGGTTATTCATTCATTCATTCATTTTCTATACCGCTTAATCCTGTGTTCAGGGTCGCGGGGGACCTGGAGCCTATCCCAGGAGACTTCGGGCACTAGGCGGGGTACACCCTGGACAGGGTGCCAATCCATCGCATGGCACACACACATACACACACTCACACACTACGGGCAATTTAGGAACTCCAACTAGCCTAACCTGCATATCTTTGGACTGTGGGAGGAAACCGGAGTACCCGGAGGAAACCCACCAAGCACGGGGAGAACATGCAAACTCCATGCACACAGAGACGGGAATCGAGCCTGGCCGGGGAATCGAACCCAGACCCTGGAGGTGCAAGGCGACAGTGCTAACCACTACACCACCGCGCCGCCTTTTGGAATGGTTAAATATAGGAAAAGGAAAATTTTTAAAGATCTGTTACGTTATTAGTAAGGAGAGTTAACATAATGAGTACTTGGACCCTGTGGAGGGCATGCGTCCAGCGCCAGGAAGGATGGAGATGTGCTAATAGAGGACAGTATTTCGTGAGCACAGGACAGCAAATAAGAGAGGAAGATGAATAGCCAATCAACCAACAATCAATGCTGAAGTTTGTATATGGTTTAGTCTTGTTGAAGTTTGAGTTTTTATTTTTATTTTCTTTTACACAAAAGAAAAGCTTATTTTATGGATTTCATATGAACATCCTCATCAGAGATGGTAAAAAAAATATGATGGAAAAAATTGGACATTAAAATTGTCATACAGTATTTGTAAAAAGAGAAGAAATGAATACAGTAGGAACAGGTGAAGGATTGAGCCTTGAGGAGCCCTTTATGTGATGAAGAAAGGAATGATGAGTGTGGCTGGTGTGTTAAAGGGGGACATACAGTAAGGGGTGTTACCTACCTAAGGGATGCTACAAAGGAAGCATCTCTTGAAAAAAATGAAAGAGGAATAAAATGGCAAGCTCTGCACTCACAGCACATTTACCCATGTGTATATCCAGATGTAAAATAAAGGGAAAATAACAGTCTCTAAGACTTGCATATCAATGTTTATAATTACCATGTGACATTTAATGACATTAAGATTTTTTCTTTGCTTAGTCTTTCTTTTTTATGTAGTTACCCACAATGCTGTTCTCTCACCGCTGATAGTGGTGCAGTGGGGTTTAGCCATCAGCCATCGTCGCCATGATGCTCGACATCTTGCTAACTGCTAAGCTGTATATTTGCATTGCATTGGACTCTGTGTTCAGCGTTTGTATCGAAGCCTCCAATACTTCAGGTTAATACTACACTGAACATCTCTAGAAAAAGGTGCTGTAGAAAACATTTTTGTCTTTAGGAGCTAACTGTAGAAACTGAGTAGCTAGCAATAACAATGCAGCAGTTGGCCTTTAGCAAGGTATACAGTTTGTAAGTTCTTATAAGAATATCTCACAAGAAATTCAACCCCATCCACAAAAATTATTACATACAACATGAACAACTGCATTGTGTTTTAGGGTGAAGTTTCCTTCAGAATTATTGTTATTTTATTTCAGTAGTATCCAATCCAACAAATCCAGTTTCAGCCAGAGTGGTAGGGTGCAGCTGGATGGTTCAGATGCATCCTCCACAGCTGTCACTCAACTAGCGGTTTAGTTCAGATCCGAATGGCCTGTAAAAACTGAACTGACCCCAGAGACAGATAGACGTCTACTCCACTTCTTCCACAGCTGACAAGAGCTCGAGCGCGTCCTTCAGCCTTTTGGCTCTAATTGCTAGTCACGTTCCAAATGTCAAACCGACAGTCTGACTATTTGGCAATGTCTTCATCTGTGTGTCAGGTTGAATGGTTTTACTGCTGCTGGTCACAACATTAACCTCGGGTATCACAGAGAGATAATGATGCCCTCTGGACCCAAGCTGACCTAAAAGTTTCTGCCAGATGAAGGAATATTATATTAGAGCTGCAGCACTGCCACTGATAATCTCAAAGGAACAGGAGCAACATGCACAAACACACACACGCATACACACACATGGACGCACTCATACACAGATGGACACATAACTATGGGGAATGACATATACACATGCACATACAGATATAGATAACACACAGACAGATGGCCATACACACATGGACACACATGAACAAACCTATGTATACTGATGCACCCATGGATACACATACTGTACGTAGCCTGATACTCACATGTGTGTCATGGGCAATGATAAACACATGGACGTGCCTATGGACACTTGTACACGTATGGAGATGAGACACAGACAAACATACATACATGGACACACCTATGAGCACTGATAAACACATGAACCCACACAATGAGCTGACACCACACACACACATACAGTACCTAGCTACATGTTCTGCATGTTTGGGTGATATTCCTATGCTTATGTGCTGAAGGTATCCATCACTGTATTTTGAACAAAGGAAATGAAAGAGGAATGATATGGGAATATTTTCCATAATGCACAGCCCCACAGACCACATGTTGTTGGTCTATTTAATTATGTGCAGTGTGAAACCGAGCCTAACGGCAAACAAACCAAAAGAATCAATTTCATTCAGATTCATATTAATAGGTGTGAATTTGGCTCGAGGTCAAATCCCAGCCCTGTTACAGAGCCACTGGTGGACCCTTCACCCTCAATTAGCCAGCTATGTGCATGCTGCCTGGCATGAACACTCATTTCCTTCTGCCATAAAAATTAAATATGACTCAGAATTAGTCCCATTTCCCAAGAGGTCTGGAAATTAAAACCAAATTGCATGCAGAATTCACAGGCTGACCCGAAAGCCGAGCCCTCAACAACGAGAAAATTGTTAGTTTTGAGAGCCTGTTAACCACCCCACCCTTCTTTATCCAATCCTCCAACTCACACAATCAGCCACCCGGCACTGTGTGTTTGGCGATATAGGTTTAGTTTTTCCTCACACCTCTCTCATGGTCAGCTAATGAGATCTACAGGCAGAAGGGAATGCAGAGGGAAATTGCATTTTCCAGCAGTGATGTACTAGCTGTCACAACAATCAGCATGGCCCCTCGTGTTCTTCTTTCTCTTTTCCCCCCTTTATTTCTTCATCTCCTTTCTCTCTCTCACACTCGCACATTGACACACAGCCAGGGGAAAGAGCATCACACCACCTTACAGAAAAAGTCTGTTTTCTCTAAAGGCATAATTAAGACTTTGACCTGTGATGGCTGGTGATGATTTTACACAATAGATGGAAGATGGTTTATTCTCTTTAGAATTTTTTGTTCAAGAGGGATGAGCACTATTTATTTTCACAATGTATATCTGGGTACATTGCCTTCTAGTTGATGGAGGATCTGCACACTATATATATATATATAGAGGACTGTAGTTTTACAGAAAATAAGTATTTGGTCAATAACAAAATTTCATCTCAGTACTTTCTTATATACACTTTGTTGGCAATGACAGAGGTCAAATGTTTTCTGTAAGTCTTCACAAGGTTTTCACACACTGTTGCTGGTATTTTGTCCCATTCCTCCATGCTGATCTCCTCTAGAGCAGTGGTGTTTTGGGTCTGTCGCTGGGCAACACGGACTTTCATCTCCCTCCAAAGATTTTCTATGGGGTTGAGATCTGGAGACTGGCTAGGCCACTCCAGGACCTTAAAACACTTCTTATAAAGCCACTGCTTTGTTGCCCTTGCGGTTTTCACTCAGTCTCACGATACATGGTCCCATTCATTCTTACCCTTTGCAGAAAAACCAAAAATCATGATCTTTCCACCCCCATGCTTCATAGTAGGTATGGTGTCCTTTGGATCCAACTCAGCATTCTTTCTCCTCCTAACACAAAGTTCTATTTTGGTTTAATCTGACCATATGGCCTTCTCCCAATCCTCTTCTGGATCATCCAAATGCTCTCTAGCAAACTTCAGATGGGCCTAGACATGTACTGGCTTAAGCAGGGGGCACGTCTGGCACTGCAGGATTTGAGTCCCTGGCGGTGCAGTGTGTTACTGACACACAGCTATACGTCTCAACAAAACCTGATGAGAAAAACCAGCTTACTAAAGTTGAGCAATGTGTGCAGGACATAAGAAATTGGATGCTAATTAACTTCCGCATACAGCTAGAAGTAAAATCTTAGATCGCACCGTAACTTTAGATGGCCTTTGTGTTCCATCAAGTGCAACAGTAAAAGACCTCAGCGTGATTATAGATTCCAGCCTTTCATTTGAAGCTGATGTAGATAATATCACCAGGATAGCATTCTTTCACCTCAGAAATATTGCCAAGATAAGAAATATATTGTCGCTAAACGATGCGGAAAAACTAGTTCATGCTTTTATCACTTCTAGGTTGGACTATTGTAATGCCTTACTGTCTGGTTGTTCTGTTAGGTGCATAAACAAGCTTCAGCTAATCCAGAATGCAGCAGCGAGAGTCCTCACTAGAACCAGAAGATATGAGCACATCACCCCTATCCTATCTTCACTACATTGGCTCCCTGTGAAATTTCGCATTGATTTTAAAATACTACTCTTGACATATAAAGCATTAAATGGTCTCGCGCCGCAGTATCTGAGCGAACTGCTAGTGTCTTACGCTATGCCACGCCTACTTCGGTCAAAGGATGCAGGCTGCTTGTCAGTACCGCGTATTATGAAAACTACAGCTGGGGGCAAAGCTTTTTCTTACAAAGCCCCAAAATTATGGAATGGTCTTCCAAATAGTGTTCGGGACTCAGACACAGTCTCAGTGTTTAAGTCTAGGCTAAAAACCTATTTATTTAGCCAAGCATTTTTATAAATAGATTTGCCATAGGTAAAGGAGTAGATCTGGGGGACTCATGGACGTAGAGTATTATGGTGAACTGGTATGTTTAGATGCTGTCTTCCTTACTCTCATTTGATCACTCAGGTTTGTTGACGGTGAGGTGATTGTTTGCTTTACATCTCAGGGAGCCCTCATGTTTGTGTTTCCTTCTGGCTCTCCCTTTTAGTTATGCTGTTATAGTTAGTCCTGCCGGAGTCCCTGCTTGCACTCTACAGTAAATATACATTCACATTATACATTGTGACTGTGACCATACCTAATTGCCATCTCTCCTCCTCTTCTCTTTCTCCCCCTCTTTCTCTTTCCCCTCTCCCCCTGTCTCCCCCTTTCACTCTTTCTCTCTCTCTGTCGAGCTACACATGTCATTCCTGAGCTGCCAGTGATCCAGACTCCCTCTGCCCTCCGGACCTGTCTGATCCATCCTGGTGTCTCGTTTCTGGTTGGAGGTCTCGTCGCATGGATGCCCCGTGTGTCTCTTTGGGATGCGTCTGGTGTCTGGGGATGATTCTATCTACTTAGAAGACGGTTCTGGCCTCGACTGGTGTTGTCAGCTGTTTCTCTGAGGACTTGACAATTCGATAGTTCAGGACTGGAATTTTCTACAAGTCTATCTGAGTCTCCAATAACTACTGGACTCCATTTTAACATCAATTAACATCAACTATTATAGCTGAACCTAACACTTAACACTGTATAAATGCAGATCATTTCCTGCTATCTGTTTCACCCAGATGAGGATGGGTTCCCTGTTGAGTCTGGTTCCTCTCAAGGTTTCTTCCTATTACCATCTCAGCGAGTTTTTCCTTGCCACTGTCGCCCTCGGGCTTGCTCACCAGGGACTATCTGAACATTTTTGATTCATACACATTCACATTCCATACAAACTTAAATAATTCTTTTGAGTGTGTAAAGCTGTTTTGAGACAATGTCAATTGTTAAAAGCGCTATACAAATAAAACTGAATTTAATTGAGTTACTGATGGTAGCCTTTGTTACTTTGTTCCCAGCTCTCTGCAGGTCATTCACTAGGTCCCTCCGGGTGGTTCTGGGATTTTTGCGCAATTTTTTTGAGTATTTTAACCCCACGGGGTGAGATTTTGCGTATTGCCCCAGTTCGAGGGAGTTTGTCAGTGGCCCTGTACGTCTTCCATTTTCCAATAATTTCTCCCACAATTGATTTCTTCACACCAAGCTGCTTAGCTACTGCAGATTCAGTCTTCCCAGCCTGGTGCAGGTCTACAGTTTTGTTTCTGGTGTCCTTTGACAGCTCTTTGGTCTTGGCCATAGTAGAGTTTGGAGTGTGACTGTTTGAGGTTTTGGACTGGTGTCTTTTATACTGATAACAGATGCCATTAATACAGGTAACGAATACAACAGATCATACAACCATGGGGGGGACGCAATCCACTGTCTTCTTGTGCCAGTCCCAAGTCTGGATAAATGCAGAGGGTTGTGTCAGGAAGGGCATCCGACATAAAACATTTTCCAAATCAATGATGCGAATCAGAAATATTATTCCCATACCAGATCGGTCGTGGCCCAGGTTAACAATGACCACCACTGGTGCTGTTGACTTACAGGATGCTGGTGGAAATTGGGCTACTGTTGGTCGAAGAAGGAGAGGAGGAAGGCATGTTAAAAAGCAGAGAGAGAAGAGGAAAGGCAAGAGTTTAAGAGTGATAGTAGGGACCTTGAATGTTGGGACCATGACAGGGAAGGCAAGAGAGTTGGTTGATGTGATGCAGAGAAGGAAGGTGGATATACTGTGTGTCCAGGAGACCAGGTAGAAAGGTGGCAAGGCCAGAAGCTGAGGAGCAGGATTCAAATTGTTTTACCATGGTGTGGATAGGAAAAGAAATGGAGTAGGAGTTATTCTGAAAGAGGAGTTTGTAAGGAACGTCCTAGAGGTGAAGAGAGTATCAGATAGGGTGAAGTGTCTGAAGCTGGAAATTGATGGTTTGATGTTCAATGTTGTTAGTGGTTATGCCCCACAGGTGTTAGAAGAGAAGGAGAAATTCTGGAGTGAGTTAGATGAAGTGATGCAGAGCATCCCCAGAGGTGAGAGAGTGGTGATTGGTGCAGACTTCAATGGACATGTTGGGGAAGGGAACAGAGGTGATGAAAATGTCATGGGCAGGTTTGGTCTTCAGGACAGGAATGTAGAAGGACAGATGGTGGTGGACTTTGCAAAGAGGATGGAAATGGCAGTAGTAAATACTTTATTCCAGAAGAGGCAGGAACATACAGTAGGGTGACATATAAGAGTGGAGGCAGAAGCACTCAGGTGGACTACATCTTGTGTCGACATTGTAATCTGAAAGATAGACTGCAAAGTGTTGGTAGGGGAGAGTGTAGCCAGACAACACAGAATGGTGGTGTGTAAAATAACCCTGGTGGTGAGGAGGGTGAAGAGGTCAAAGACAGAGCAGAGGACAAAGTGGTGGAAGCTGAGAAAGGAAGAATGTTGTGTAGTCTTTAGCGAGTAGTTGAGACAGGCTATGGGTGGTCAGGAGGTGCTTTCAGTTGACTGGACAACTACAGCCAATGTAATCAGGGAGACAGGTAGGATGGTACTTGGTGTATAATCAGGTAAGGGAAAAGGGGACAAGGAGACTTGGTGGTGGAATGAGGAATTCCAGTGTATACAGGGAAAGAGTCTAGCTAAGAAGAAGTGGGACACTGAGAGGACTGAAGAGAGTAGACAGGAGTACAGGGAGATGTAGAAGTAGAGGTGAGGTAGAGGTAGAGGTGGCAAAGGCGAAACAAAGAGCATATGAGGACGTGTATGCTAGGCTGGACAGTAAGGAGGGAGAGGTGGATCTGTACAGGTTGGTGAGGCAAAGAGATCGAGATGGGAAGGATGTGCAGCAGGTTAGAGTGATTAAAGATAGAGATGGAAATGTACTGACAGATGCCAGGAGGGTGATGGGAAGATGGAAGGAGTACTTTGAGGAGTTGATGAATGAGGAAAATGAAAGAGAACAAAGAGCAGAAGAGGTGATTGTTGTAGAACAGGAAGTAGCAAATATTAGTATAAGTGAGGTGAGAACGGCGTTGAAGAGGATGAAGAGTGGAAAGGCTGTTGGTCCTGATGACATACCTGTGGAGGTATGGAAGTGCTTAGGAGAGGTGGCAGTAGAGTTTCTGACTAGTTTGTTTAACGAGATCTTGGAGAGTGAGAGGATTCCAGAGTAATGGAGGAGAAGTGTATTGGTGCCGATTTTTAAGAACAAGGGAGATGTGCAAAGCTGTGGCAATTACAGAGGAACAAAGCTAATGAGCCATACAATGAAGCTGTGAGAAAGAGTAGTGGAAGCTAGGTTAAGGTCAGAGGTGAGAATTTGTGAGCAGTAATATGGTTTTATTCCTAGAAAGAGTACATCAGATGCAGTATTTGGTTTGAGGATGCTGGTGGAGAAGTACAGAGATTTTAAGTATTTAGGGTCAACGATACAGAGCAACGGAGGGTGCTCAAAGGAGTTGAAGAGGCAGGTACAGGCAGGTTGGAATGGGTGGAGAAAAGTGTCAGGTGTGTTACGTGATGAAAGAGTATCAGCGAGAATGAAAGGAAAGGTGTACAGGACAGTGGTGAGACCAGCGATGCTCTACGGCTTAGAGACAGTGGCACTGAAGAAACGACAGGAGGCACAGCTAGAGGTAGCAGAGCTGAAGATGTTGAGGTTCTCTTTGGGAGTGACAAGGATGGATAGGATCAAGAATGAGTTCATCAGAGGGACAACCCATGTTAGATGTTTTAGAGATAAAGTCAAAGAGGCCAGATTGAGGTGGTTTGGACATGTTCAGAGGAGAGATAGTGAATATATCGGTGGAAGGATGCTGAGGTTGGAACTGCCAGGCAGGAGGTCTCGAGGAAGACCAAAGAGGACATTTATGGATGCAGTGAGAGAGGACATGAAGTTAGTTGGTGTGAGAGAAGAAGATGCAGAGGATAGGGTTAGATGGAGGCAGATGATTCGCTGTGGCGACCCCTGAAAGGGAACAGACGAAAGACAAAGAAGAAGATTAATACAGATAATGAGTGGAGGACAGAGGGGCCTCTTAAAGAAGAAGTCAGTGAGAGCCAGAAATCTTGGTTGTTTGTAGGTGACCAAATACTTATTTTTCACCATAATTTTCAAATAAATTCTTTCAAAAGCCTACAATGTGATTTTCTGGATTTTTATGTGTACCTATGATAAAAATTACAGGCTACTCTCATCTTTTTATGGTTGTCTTGGTGACCATATACTATATACTTTTTTGCCCCACTGTCTTTATATTATATATATATATATATATATATATATATATATATATATATATATATGTGTGTGTGTGTGTGTGTGTGTGTATATATACGTGTATATATATATATATATATATATATCACTTTTACATCACTTTCTAACTTCATGATGGTTCCTGATTTTTATTTCTTTCTACATTGTAAAGGAATGCTGAAGGCGTCCAAAAACTGCATGAATCTCCTTTGAACAGTTGATATTGAGATGTGTCTGCTACTTCTGCTCTGTAAAGACTTCATAACGCCTCTAATCTGAGGTGCTGTTAATTGGTAATTTTTCAAGCTGATAACTCTAAATGAACTTCTGGTCTGCAGCAGAGGTAGGTTTTGGTCTCGTCCTCCTGGGACGGCCTTCATGAGAGCCAGTTTCATTATGGTGCATGACGGAATTTGCAAATGCACTTGACAATACTGTTCTTGCAAGAACTATTACAGAAAGGCTGACCTCTGTGTCTTACAATAACAAACTAACTGTTGCTTTTGTTACGTAATTACCTAATTCCATAGGTGTTATTTTATAGTTTTGAAATCCCCAGTATTGTTGTAGAATGAATGAGTTAGAACCGTCGTATTGTGAGTACATTGTATACCAATAGAAACAAGAGTGTCTCTATCATACCTAATGTACTCAATGGTGGTGATTTTGCCGATTTTAAAACACTGAAAACTAACTTAAAAAACAAAAACAAAGAAAAGGTGGTCGGAGCAGTCGTGACGGCAGCCGACCTCACCGGCGCCATCTTGAACGAACCCTACATTCTACATTCATACGAACGAAATTTGAATTTGAATTTGAATTTGAATTTGAGAATGTAGAAAATAAATCACTAAACAAAAACAAAGACATTTGCAAGTGATCTAAAACTTTTGAACGGTAGTATATATATATATTCATTCATTAATTTTCTATACCGCTTAATCCTGTGTTCAGGGTCGCGGGGGACCTGGAGCCTAACCCAGGAGACTTCGAGACTAGGCGGGGTACACCCTGGACAGGGTGCCAATCCATCGCAGGGCACACACACATACAACACTCACACACCCAATCACACACTACGGGCAATTTACAGATGTCGCCATTAAAAACCCGCGTGTTTTCCCGCGGGATGCCACAATTTAGCGCGCGGCTTGCCGCGACTTGCCGGAGGCAACATTCGGGAATTTAAAATAAATGTGTTGTGCTTCACTGAATATCCGCCAGATGGCGCATAGAAGGATTTTATCTAAAAGCCGGTGGTCCGGGAAAGTCAGTTTCCCTATGTTTCCCCGGTGGCGCGCAGATTCAAATCATGACGTCACTCGCTACCTAACGCTGAGAAGGCGAACGAGGATTTTAACAGTTTTTCTCTCGTTTTAAAGTGTTTTTATGAACTTTTTGAATTAAACAAATAACCTATGCATAATAATCGAGTGTCTTTTCGCTTTTTTTTTTTATATTTGAAGATAATTCATACGTTTTAAGCCGCTGCAAAAGGCTGGTTTGCTGGGCGAGTACTGACATCACGACTACTTTTATTACACCTACATTTGTTTATTTGTATATGTATGTTATTAATATTAATTTTTTAGAGATTGTGTGTGCGTGCACGGAGAGTTTGTGTTGATAAGTGTATGTGGATAAGTTGATAAGTGTATCAGAAAGCATTAAAATGTTCATTTGAATTAAAATGACACACACACGTCTGTATATACAGTATATCAATTACATATATATCAATTTCATTAGTTCGTTCATTCTATTTGAAGCTTCGGATGTTTTTTTTTTTTTTTGGTTTGGTTAGATTAGTTCTGAACTCGCTTCCGTGAAACTATCGCTAAAACAATGTACTGAGCCCTCCTGAGGATATAAAGCTTTATTATTGTGTTTGAATAAATATTCAGATCTACCACAGCAGGTAATAAACTATGGTGTGTCATAACCGAAGCAAACACCACGATTATGCCTCGTTTCGTTCGACGGGAACGTGGTTCACTTGGCCGCGGTGTATTATAAACCTGTGGAATGTTTCACTGTTTATGCTCACATAAGAGTAATAAAAGCGAGTGAAATGTGGAAATGATGTGTGGCAACTCAATGAGGACTAAACCAAAGATTTCGGTAACTCCACTGAGTGTAACATCTGCATAGTGACACTGAACATCTTCACTTTTCCGTTTACCTCTGAAAAAAAAGCTGTATTTTGTTTGTTTATATTTAGAGTTTTTATAACAGTAGAACAAGTACCCGCGCGCACGCACACACATAGACACACACACACACACAGACACACACACACACTCCCCTGAGCCCTCGGGAAACATCCAATCACCGTCGGTATACAAATGAGTCAAGACGTAGCCTAACGTGGTGTCGTGTCGGATTTCAGTGGTCACGGAGTGGGAAGACTTTGAAGAAGCTGCAGTGACAGCTGAACAACTTCACTTTTCCGTTTACTGTACCTCTGAGGAAAAAAAGCTGTATTTTGTTTGTTTATATTTAGAATTTTTATAGTAGTATAAGAGAGAGTTATAGTTTGGTCTGTATTGTAGTTCGCACCCTTGTAGAGAATAAATAAATGAATAACACCTTCATATCCCCTCTCAAGAGTGTCATAGTCCATTGTTAGTTTTAATGATCTGGCTGAAACTAATTATCACTACATAAGTACCCTAACACCATTGATCATGAGTCTCAGCTGAACCTAATTCTATACTTGTAACAGAAAATGTAGATGCAGATTCCAAATGTGTATTTATATAATAGATAGATAGATAGATAGATAGATAGATAGATAGATAGATAGATGTGTGTGTGTGTGTGTGTGTGTAGGCTCTACGCAGGGGCAAGAGAGGGCAGCGCACCCTTAAATGTCTGCACATGTTAATATGTTCCTAAAATTTATATATTACAAGTTGATAAACTGATCTGCGGTAGCGGAAAAATCCGCTGAAAATAGGACAGGCTACAGCGCACACGCACACACACACATACACACGCGCGCACACACACACACACACACACACACAGACACACCTCCCTTGAGCCCTGCGTCTGTCGGATTTCAGCGGTCACGGAAAGACTTTGAAGCAGTTTATATATGAATCTAAGCTTGAACTTATCAGCATTGTAAATATATAATACTTTTCAAATAAAATCGCTATTACTTTTACCCTGAAGTTTAGTTTAGCACACACAAAAAACAGAAAAGTCATTTCTGGTAAATCAACGGAATGTGTAGTTTATTTACAGTAATTCATTAAAAAATGAATATACATTGTACAGTACACGGTAAACTCGGGAAAGATTACAAAATGAAAAAACAAACAGTGTCTACTTTATAAACAGCTTAGTATGTGCGTCGAGATGCTGAAATCCCTTGCATGTTTTTGCTTCCAAGTGGAGAGATATTTGACCGATAGCCTAGAACAAAAGATCTATAGGTGTGATCACAACCCCCTCCGACCGACCGTGCCATCAATCACTGACCACCTCAGAAGTTCCCTGCAATGTATGGCTGCAATACTTGTTTTGCAAGTATTTTTAACACCATTCAAAGGGGCAGTTATCGGCTATGACACGTTGAAGGAGAACTTAATAGTTCTCAAAAATAGTGTAAATGTCTGCAACAATCACTAACCATTAAAATGTTGTTTTTTTTTGTAATTAAACACGAAAATATTAATTATATTTCCATATATACACACACATACACACACACACACACACACACAAACACACACAAGGGCGTAGGTTTGCTACCTATGACTCCAACTAATACCCCATCCCCCAATCCCCTTTTCAACCCACCAACCCCCAACCCCCTGCCCCATCCACCTACCAACCTCCCACCCCAACTATGTCCACTGAATACGTTTTTCTTAATATGGTGCGAAATCACTTTACATTAATACTAGCAATGCTTCGATTTATATTAATCCACTCGAAATGCAATTCATTAAGTTAAATTAAGGAATAGTGTAAAGTTAAAGGAATGTTTCATAACTGACAAAAAGATAGTCTTTAATAAAATAAAAACTATTCTTTATTGAGCCCTAGTGCAAATGAAACATCTCAATCATCTGTATATATATAAAAGTAGATTACATCTAAACATGAACTACTAGGTAGAGTACCACACAACAGCTCAATGCCTATTGCTCCTATATGAAGGAGACAAAAACATGCCTTCGCCTCTCGTTAACAAAAATAAACTGCTGGCATATTTGTTTGACATCAATATTGTCCAGGCTGTTCTTTTTTTCTTCTGATAAACACTAAAGATGATATTTTGTAGAATGCTGAAAACCTGTAATCATTGATTTACATAGTATTTGTTTTTCCTGCTACGGAAGTCAATGTTTTCAGCTTTTTTCCCCAATATCTTATTTTGTATTCAACAAAATAAAGAAAATCATTAAAGTTTGGAACCACTTAAGGAGTAAATAGTGGGTAAAGTTTTTTTGGGGTGAACAATGGCTTTGACCCTAACTCTTCCCCTCTGACTGCACTAGGACCGGACAGCATTGCCACCTGATGAAATAGCGTGACAAAAAAGTGAAATGTCAGTTTAAAACTTTTGCCAAAAACACTAATGAGTCACTTACATCCTCAGCCTGTCACTCCTCATAATGCTAAATATTAGTATAATCAACATGTATAATACACACACACATATTATATGTTATATACTGTATAATCAACATTCAGATTGACCTCCTGTGAACTCGCCTCTTCACCTGAACTACAACATGGCTGATCTGCTTCTGTCCCCTAATTGAAAAACATTGAGGGATTCCTTATGAGCATGGACAGAGAATGCCTCAGCCTATTATTGGTAACAATGTTAAATCTCAGGACAACTACAGTGGCTTGCAAAAGTATTCGCCCCCCGTGAACTTTTCCACATTTTGTCACATTACAGCCACAAACATGAATCAATTTTATTGGAATTCCACATGAAAGACCAATACAAAGTGGTGTACACGCGAGAAGTGGAACGAAAATCATACATGATTTCAAACATTTTTTTTTTTTACAAATAAATAACTGAAAAGTGGGGTGTGTGTAATTATTCAGCCCCCTTTGGTCTGAGTGCAGTCAGTTGGCCATAGACATTGCCTGATGAGTGCTAATGACTAGAGAGCACCTGTGTGTAATCTACACTCTCTCCATCGCTGTCTGATATACAGCACAGGTGTTTAGGTTCTGTTACCTGACAAAACAGGATAAACACATGCCATTTAAACAGCAATCATTTTATTTCACTTTTTCTGAGTCTTAGTGTGCAAACCTCGAATCAAATCATTAATGTTCGCCAAGTAAGTGAATGCATTTTAAAAACTATTTTTCTGAAGTGGATTGTCTATTCGTGTCAACAAAATTCTAGCCATATGGCAATATTAGTATATTAGTTTATCAATTTCTTTCACAATACTGATTTCTGACAAACAGTCACTAGATTAGGAGACTGACAGGGATCATATTTATACTTTTACATTTAGCTGTTTAATCTGCTGTTAGTTTTACGTCCGTATTCACAGACTATATCCTGGCCTGCTGTACTGAATGTGAGTCCACTGCATTTGGCGCTGCTTGTGTCTGAACGCAGCCAATCGTCTATCACATGATGGCAGGGAAAGGCACAGCCAATCAAAATGTTCATATGGGTTTTGGGGGCGGGAGGACTCAAGGAGAGAACGTGATTAAATTATTGGTGGGGACATTTCAATGGTCAGAGGATATTGGTGGGGACACATCCCCTCCGTCCACCCTAAATCTACGCCCCTGTATATATATAATTTCAAACTATTTATTCATTTGTCTTTTATTTACTTACTTACTAGCGAATGCTTTTTTAGGGCTCTAAAAACTACGGCAGTATGAGTGACAATGGAATAGGACGTTTGAGTTGCACCGGTCTCACACACACACACACACACACACACATACAATAAATAAATAAATATATATATATAAAATTAAATTCTTAAAACGTCTCGGGTTACATTTCTGTAACCCTGTTCCCTGAAAGGCGGGAACGAGATGCTGCGTGAAAACGCTATGGGAACCAGTTTGTCGCGTTGCCGGTCGTTGAAGCATGCTGTGAAAACACGCCAAAGTTTTTGGCTATATATAACCTCCACAGGTGACGTCATCTGATTAGATGTAGGTGGAGGTTATAAAAACAGGTGAGCCGGCAACGACCTCAGATTAATTTGTCTGAACAGCCGTCCGGTCACGTGGTAGTGCGGCATTGCGACGCAGCATCTCGTTCCCGCCTTTCAGGGAACAGGGTTACAGAAATGTAACCCGAGACGTTCCCTAGCAAGGCTACACTCGATGCTGCGTGAAAACGCTATGGGAACGAGAATACCAACGCCGCCGCACTACAGGTGTCTGGACCCCAAGGTTGTGTAGCGTGTGCGCACAAAGCCAAGAAGGTCTCAGAGCTATGCCTGGGCAGCTAACTCAGGGGCAGTGAGCCCGGAGTAGCATGAACATCCAGATTTATAAATGTAAGAAATGTGTGCGGGGAGGAACCAACCCTTCGCGCCACACAATTACTGCAGGGGATACCTCCTGCTGGTGAGACTGGGATGATCACCCTGGTTGGGTGAGCCCTGCTTCCCAGAGGCGAAGTGAACCCACGCGCCTCATAGGAGAGGGCAATATGCATCTCTCACCCAGTATAGTGGCGCTCTGACTTACGCCACTAGCTGATGCGGTGGACGTGAATCTGAAGAGCACATACTGGATAGTAAGTGAAGTTTCTCCTGCTCCGAAGCTGTAAAAGGTGGAGGACAGAAGGCTTCAAACAATGCAGCTAAGAAAATCCTGAGGGTACTAGGGCACAAGCCCAAGGACAAGCTTTTACTGCAGAAGCTCCAGCACTGAAACATTTTGGCAGTGGACTGGGTCTACCTGCTTGGCACACACTTGTTGCAGGGGAATACCTCTTGCTAATCCAATAGCTGAGGCGATCCCCTGGTTGAATGAGCCCTGATTCCTAGAGGCGAAGTGAGCCCACGCGCCTCATAGGAGAGGGCAATAGCATCTGACCTACGCCACTAGCTGATGCGGTGGACGTAGATCTGAAGAGCACAAGCTGGACACAGCAAGTGAAGTCTCTCCTGCTCCGAAGCTGTAAGCGCGGAGGACAGAAGGCTTCAAAAGCAAAAGGGTGCCTGTTGGGTTTATAGTTAGCTTTTGGAAGATAGTTGAGAGAGGATGCAGTTACGCACGTCCTGAAAGTGCTAGGGCATAGACCCGAGGACGGAAACTCCAGCACTGAAACAATTCGGCAGTGGACTGGGTTTACCTGCTTAGCAGACACTTGCTGCAGGGGAATACCTCTTGCTAGTGCAATAGATGAGGCAATCCCTTTGGCTGAAAGAGCCCTGATTCCTAGAGGCGAAGTGAGGCCACGCGCCTCATAGGAGAGGGCAATAGCATGTCTCATCCAGAACATGTAGAAACTGCTCTGACCTACGCCACTAGCTGATGCGGTGGACATAGATCTGAAGAGCACAAGCTGGACACAGCCAGTGAGGTCTCTCCTGCTCCGAAGCTGTAAGCGCGGAGGACAGAAGGCTTCAAGAGCAATAGGGTGCCTGTTGCGAGGAGGGAAACTCCAGCACTGAAACAATTCGGCAGTAGACTGGGTTTACCTGCTTAGCAGACACTTGCTGCAGGGGAATACCTCTTGCTAGTGCAATAGATGAGGCAATCCCTTTGGCTGAAAGAGCCCTGATTCCTAGAGGCGAAGTGAGGCCACGCGCCTCATAGGAGAGGGCAATAGCATGTCTCATCCAGAACATGTAGAAACTGCTCTGACCTACGCCACTAGCTGATGCGGTGGACGTAGATCTGAAGAGCACAAGCTGGACACAGCAAGTGAAGTCTCTCCTGCTCCGAAGCTGTAAGCGCGGAGGACAGAAGGCTTCAAGAGCAATAGGGTGCCTGTTGGGCTTATGGAGCTTTCTGAAGATAGTTGAGAGAGGATGCAGTCACGTACGTCCTGAGAGTACTAGGGCACAGACCCGAGGAGGGAAACTCCAGCACTGAAACAATTCGGCAGTGGACTGGGTTTACCTGCTTAGCATATACTTCCTGCAGGGGAATTCCTCTTGCTAATGCAATAGATGAGGCAATCCCCAGGGTTGAAAGAGCCCTGATTCCCAGAGGCGAAGTGAACCCACGCGCCTCATAGGAGAGGGCAATAGCATCTCTCATCCAAAACATGTAGAAGCTGCTCTGACCTACGCCACTAGCTGATGCGGTGGACGTAAATCTGAAGAGCAGTAAAAGGCGAAAGGTCCGCCTTGCTACATGAAAATCTCTCTCTGACTACTTCGGAGTGGGGTTACCATTCCCCGTGTGTCAGAGATAGACTGGACAGTACTACTGCTCCCGCATCCATGCTGGAATGTAAATCGCTCTGAGGGACAGGAACCTGGTGCGCTAGCTGTTAGCGGCGCGAGCACAGTCCGCCCTGGCGATAACATATGAGACTGCCATAGTGTTGTCCCCCGCACTAGGACATGGCAGCCTCTCAACTGCTGGAGGAAGTGCTTTAGGGACAGAAATAGAGCCATCATTTCGAGGCAATTGCTGTGCCATGCGAGAAGATAGCCTCTCCAGCTCCCTTGGGCTGGACAGTCATCAGAGACCGCACCCCAGCCTATGAGGGAAGCATCTGTCGTTAGCCTCAGCGACGACAAGATGAACTTAGAGTGGGACCCAGAGTAGAGACCGGGGTCTGAACCACGAAGAAAGGGTACGAAGCACCTGGCGCGTAACCCATATTGGGGATTGGCCCTAGTAATATCCCCTGGTTCTTAGCCACAACTTAGAATGCTCTCATGTGCAGAAGGTCCAAAGGTGTCACCGTGGATACAGCTGCCATGAGAGCTAGGATGTCTGAAAGTGATGGTCACTTTCTGGTCTAGCTTGTTTTCCTTGAGGGTGTTGAGAATGGGTTCGATACGAGCGGGAGACAGCTGTGCCCGCTTACGACCGAATCCCATATAGCACCCAATGTGTTGTCCTCTGCACAGGAAAGAGCACGCTTTCGTGGCGTTGGGTCCCAGTCCTGAGAACAGAGATGAGCTAGGACGACATGCTGATGTCGAAGCACTAGCCACCGGATGCCCTGGGACTCCCGTAAGAGCCAGGGCTAAATCCGTGCATTTTGTATGTGTGCGGGTGAGCTAGACCAATGGAAGGACCCGATACTGGTAAGCTTCGCCCCCCGAAAGCGAACCTCAGGATCTCCCTGTGTTGTGGCAATGTTTCTGTATGAAAGTAAGCGTCCTTAAATCGATTGTCAGAAACAATCGCTTGGTAGGGTTGAGAGCAATCACCTTTACAGTCAAGAACTGAACTGTATTAATTGATTTTCAGGTAGCGGGAGAGCCCGCAGAATCTGAAATATTGGACGCAGCCCCCGTTCCTCTTGGGAACCAAGAATACCGACTGTAGTAGCCTGACTCACTGTCTGGTGGGGGAACATGTTCCATGGCCCCCTTCCCGGCAGCCTGTCAGCAGATGCGCACTTTCTGGTTTCATGGAAGTGGAGGCCACGCCATTGAAAACACAGAAGGTGAAGTGAGAACTGAATCCTGTAGTTCCTCTCTCCAGTGCTTAGTACCCAAGGAGATATTCTTGGCAGTAGCTTCCACGCTGCCAGTTTCTCATAAAAGGGCAAAAGTTTCGGCAGCTTGGTTAAACAGGGGGGGGGGGGGAGGATGTTAGATGTTCGGCATCCTGAAGCATGGCAGGAAAAACCCAAGAACTAACAGCCTATTGGAGACTGGTGTTGCCCGAACACCAGTGGTGGCGGAGCAAACACCGACCTCCTGGGGGTGCCAGGGAGAACACATATTCGTTAAAAAGGAATTCTGGGTGCCTTCCCTATTGGGGGGGCCACCCCCATTTATTTTATTTTATACACACATGTATATATATATATATATATATACATATATACACACATATATATATATATATATATATATATATATATATATATATATATATATATATATATTATTATTATTTTTAATCAGTCTGACCTCCTGTGTGCAGTAGAGCACCAAGCTGACCCACTGCCTGAAAAGCTTTTCCCTCTAGGGCAGATAAAAGTCTACACAGCTAGAAAGGAAGTATAAGCTTACCAGGGAGGATGATGTCCCAGGAGAGAGATAGCCTGTGAAGCGTCTCTGCTATCTGGGCGTCATCATACAATCCCGCGTTTCCATATCGACTATATTTAAATAAACAAATAAGTCGATGGCATGAAAAACACAGCATGAATACAGCCTACTCCATGAAAGGGTTAACTCATATGAAGAGAGCTGAGAGGGGGTGGGGGGGGAGAGAGCGCGTCATTGAGGCTCCGCCCCCCAGCCACCCGACAGAAGCTGCCGTCTACTGCTTGTTTTAGTGCTTAAGGCTATTTTCATCTCCGGTAAAAAAAGAGAGAAATCCTCGTGATGACGACGTGGAAGAAAGGAGTTTTCTTACCTCCGTCTGCCACAGCTCTGTCAGATGCACGAGTTTTAAGCCAGGAACGCGCGGCGGCTCGCAGCTTCTCACGGAATGCGCGGCGCGCGCAGCACTAGTCGGAGCAGTGTAGAGATCGCACTCCGATATGGATTATCACACACGGAGGGATTAAACTCGTCAAATCGGTGAGTTAAACACCTTCTTATTTTGCTGGTTTATCACAAGCACGCTTCACAACTAGGCACTGAAGACAAATTAATCTGAGGTCGTTGCCGGCTCACCTGTTTTTATAACCTCCACCTACATCTAATCAGATGACGTCACCTGTGGAGGTTATATATAGCCAAAAACTTTGGCGTGTTTTCACAGCATGCTTCAACGACCGGCAACGCGACAAACTGGTTCCCATAGCGTTTTCACGCAGCATCGAGTGTAGCCTTGCTAGGGAACATCGTGTTCACCCATGCACTGAAAAAAAGAACTTGTAAGATTTACTTGATAAAATCCTCGTAACAATTTGGACACATAGATTTTAAGTAAATTTTATTGCTCCAATATTAAGGCTGAATCCCAACCCTTCCCCCTACCCTTCCATTTGACGCGTTCACGTGCAGGGGTAGTGGTGTCTCATTTCTCTTTTGGTTGGAGGTGTAGGGGGAGGGGGAAGGGCCAGATAGCCCTCCAAACGAAGATTTTTCAGGACCTCACTTCAAACGAAGGGCTAAGCGAAGTTTTCAACATGGCTGCTCACTCGAGCAAGCAGACCCATAAATGTTGTCATTTTTGCCATTAATAAAGATTTTTATGACAAGTTTTCATTATATGTATATTACCTTTAGTCTTGTGTTTGTGTTTATGGTGATGTTCTGTAAAGAAACGTTTGCAAAAAAAATCGCTAAAGTTTGCTAGCGGATAGCACATATTGCACAATATTACAAATATATATTTTTATGTCACATACACTTTACTGCATGCTACAAACAAATATGAAAGTTCAGTAGCACGGCATTTTGCCGAGCATTTGATAACGCATTGTTTGTTTTGCTTACGGCCATACACTATTGTTTTGCTTACACTATTCTTACTTATTGCAACGTGACCACAGTTTTGTAATTTATATTCTGTATATGGACGGCTGAGGAAACCCGAAGACGCATCCGTGTTCGTGGTGAAAATGAGCAACTTTTTTAAAAATCGAAATACGGCGCAAAAAACCTTTGGGAGTGAGTAATCTCTCTTATTGGAATGTGTGATAAACATCGGCGCATGTCCTCTGACGTAACATTAGGAACCAGCGACAACGTATGATGACGTATAACAGTGTTGTCCCATTTCTTAGGGGAAATATTTATACCCTTCCCCTTTCCACTTCGTTTCAAGGGACAAGGGGAAGAAAATAGAATTGTGATTCAGCCTAAGTAAAACTCACCCGTAATTGTCAGGTAAAATTTACTTAATTAAATTAACAATAAAAGAAATCAAGTAAAAGTTACATAATTATATTTAATGCACAAATTAGATTTATTTAAAATAATCAAGTAAAGTTGCAGGAACCTTAATTTGATGAAATTACTATCATTTTGTTTTGTGAGATTTTCCCTTAACTTGGTTTTATCAATTTATATTACTCCCTATAATAATGTAAACATTGCTAATTTGTGTTTTGGAAAGAAACTTAAGTAATTATTTCATCTATATCTTTCATAAATCACACAACTAAAATATAATTAAACAGTTTATTCACCAACATTACCAAATATTTGTGACATTCACAGTCTAGATCCAAGTTGTCTTTTTAATAAAAGTGCATTCAGCTAAATTTTGCATCCATAGAAAAAAACTGCACGGCACCAGGGCCTGAAATACTTGTTTTAAACAAAATTGTGTAAAATAATAAATAAATAAAATACAGCATTCATTTAGAAATAAAATACAGCAGAAAATACATTAAACAAACTGTAGAATAAACGTTAAAACGTAATAGCCCTCGGAAGCAGTGAAGTTGCAACATTCAAATCAGCACTCTGGACTAGTGCACTTAAAAGTATGCCATTGAAACCATAACGCATTAAAACATTAAGCTGAACATGTAAACACAACATGTAAAGACTTGTAGTCAAGCCAAATCAAATGTTTTAAGATAACTTCATCTTTAAAGCTTGCACTTTTGGTGATAGCTTAATCCCATCAAGTTCTAGAAGAACTTTCTGAAAATAGCTCAAATGTGTAGCGCAGTGCTCGGAGCTATTGCCACATTCTTGCAAAATTTCCTCTCCTTCAAGGATTATGGATACACCAACTGGTCCTTCCCCTTCAACAGCACAGACGACAAGGATTTTAAGAAGGTGCATACTGGCATCACTTCGTCTGTCCCCCTGCATAAAATGTACAAGAAAATAAATAATTTATTTTGAGAAACAAAAAAAAAATCTGAATTGCTTCAACCTGTGCTGACTTCATTTCACAGAGAAAAAAAAATAATACAAATAATTGATAATAAAAAATGACCATCACTTCATATACTTCAGATTGTTAAACTTGGGTTAAATTGCTTTAGCAATAATCTTGCATCACTAAAACATTGTAAAACATGGCATGAGATGGCTACACTCCATAGATTACTCTGCACCTTTACAGTGTCAGGAAATCCTATGATGAATGCTGAGTTTGTATTTAAAGGGTTAGTCCAAACATGAAAATTCGTTCAATAATTACTCAGATTTATATATTCATTTGCATTTATATGCTTCTGTCCAATACAACAAACACTATATTCAAGGTATTAATAAATTGTATAATTAATAAGAAAACAATGCTTTACCAGGCAATCATCAAAGAGATCCTCTTCAGATTCACGTCTCATCTTTACGCTTTGTTTCTGTGAAAATATTTACATTGTATCATTACATAATCTTTTATTCGTACAACTACATTTAGGCATTTCTTCATCTTTTGTAAGTTTGCCTTTATCCAAAGCAAATTACAAAAGAGGAAGGCATCAAGCATGTCAAGCAGTGCTACTAACACAAAGTTTCTGACACCGTTAGAAAAATACAAGATAGATCAGCGAGGGATTAAGGAAAAAGTAAGAAGCAAGAATCATGTGTGGAAAGATTAAGCATGCAGGGTCACAGGATGACTCGACTTATTTTTATTGTCTGCAATGCGATTTAGACAAATTAGAACTGCGGTCAAGCCAGCCGCGATTGATTTTAGTGTGCGCACATATTACAGTGATTACGGTAGTTTCAGGACCGACACAGAGACAACGCACTTTCAGAGCGCTTTTCATTTAGACGCCCAGGACTGAGAGAATATAAAGACCCCATTTCTAATAAGTAGAAAAAAACAATGATCAGTTCTTATTCAGGACGTCCCATACTATATACACACCACATATGAAACTATTTTACTGCAGGATTTTTCAGATATGGGGCATTCTCTCTGTGTTGTTCATGAAACTACCGTAATCACTGTAATATGCGCGCGCACTAAAATCAATCGCGGCTGGCTTGACCGTGTTTTTCTGAACCGCGGCTGGCTTTACCGCAGTAAATTAGAGCTGCTGTCAATAATGTATGTACATATGTACAGGTTCTTTACTCATAACTCATTAATAAAGTTCGGCTTCAGAAAAAAAAACGTTTATTGCTAGTGCTCTTTTACCATTTAATGCTTTAACACACATGACTCAGTTTGTTCAGAAATGGCATCTAATGTCACGAGTCATGGTCTGCCGGCTGGCTTTTTTCCCACGCTGTCACTCCCCCACGCGCTCATGTTTTTGTTTAGCCGTCACGTGCGCTCTCACGCCCCCGTTTCCGCCCCGTCTGCTCACCTGTTTCCCATTCCCTGACTGATTACTCCAGCGATTTAAGCATGCGCGGCGCGCTGCTCAGATCGCTGGATTATTGTGTGTGTTTACCTCGATTCTCTCGCGTTTCTTTTCTCTAGCTTTCACGTTACGACCTCGCTTTGTTTTTTCTCGTTTTTGATCTTCTGCTTGCCGATTTGGATTGTTCGCCTGCCCTTTTGATCTCCCGGTTTTGACCTCACGCTTTCCCTTTTTGATTACGGCTCTAGTCTAGTGTTTTTTGCTTTGGACGCTTCGCTGACGGACTCACAGCTTTCGACCCTTGCTCACGCCCCCCGACCACGCCCCCACATCTCTATATAGTCAGTAACCGCGCTTGGATTCATACCGTTCTGCCTGCGCCCGTGACATCTAACTGGCGAGCCTTTGTCTGAACATGCCATTTTCACTCGGGGTGGGGGTAAGAAACACACATCTCGGTGTATTAATCCGCGCGCTCGGTTCGTTATTATTTTATTTATTTATTTATTTACCACAGGACCCATGGGGGCTCCGTAGGTTCAGGTTTTTACACGAAAACGGTGTTTTGTGAATCTCCACACTATTAAAAACTGAAATTGCTAATTGTACGTCCTGAGATTAAGATGAACATTAATTGGGAGTCATGAAAGCGAGAATCACATCCAAAAAAGAAAGCTAAACTTACCTCGAACACGACAACCTCCAGCTCCAGCCACGCCGTGTTGTACTGTACCTCCATGATGATCCACAACCGACTGATCCACAGCGCGGGCACAGCGTCTCCAAACACGCATGCGCAGTTTAATTTGCACACATTTTCGGCTTCAGTAGACACACAATACTTCAGACTGAAACACGACTGCCCCCTACAGGTAATGAAGGGCATGTTCACAGCTTCCCGCACGCAGCCGCGCAAAGCCGCGGCAAGTCACGGGATCCCTTTTCTCGAAACGCAGGTTTTTAATGGCGACATCTGTAGGAACGCCAATTAGCCTAACCTGCATATCTTTGGACTGTGGGAGGAAACCGGAGTACCCGAAGGAAACCCACCAAGCACGGGAAGAACATGCAAACTCCATGCACACAGAGACGGGAATTGAGCCTGGCCGGGAATCGAACCCGGACCCTGGAGGTGCAAGGCGACAGTGCTAACATATATATATACAGTATACAGTATACAGTATATACAGAAGACCGGTATCGCCAAACACACAGTATACAGTATATACTGTATATTCACTCAGTTACTTTTTCTCTACGCTTATTGTGTACAGGGGCAGGGGAGGCCTGCCGATTATCCCAGGGAGACTCAGGGCCCAAGGCAGCATACATGACACACACACACACACTCTTATTCACACACTACAGCCAATTCAATCTGCATGCCTTTGGCCCGTAGGAGGAAAACGGAGTATCCAGAGGAAACTCACCGAGCATAGAGAGAAAATGCAAACTGTACACAAACAGATCCAAAGTCAGGATTCAAACCATATACCCTGGAGGTAAGAGGCCGTAGGTGTTCACTTATGTTAAATCATGTTCATATTTCTCTAGTTCATTTGTTTATTCATTTTCCATCTACTGTAGGCACAAGGGCACAGAAAGCTTAGTGCACAAGATGGGGTCACTCTGGATGGGTGCCATCCATTCCATGGCACAAGCACACTCATGTACATGCCCATAGACATCATAGACTGCAGGAAATTTGGAAACAGTAAGCATGCTACAACACATGTCTTTGAAGAGTGGGAGGAGCCCAGAGCCTGAAGGACCCTGAAGTACTGGGAGAACATGTAAACTCCATACACACAGAGATTCATACCCTGGAACTTTAAGACAACCACAGTATAATCAATATACTACCTATTTAAAATAAAATAGAATACAAATTAAAAAATGTGAATCAGTCATGCATATTATGAAAGAATAGGTACTGTAACAACAAATATTACAAATATTACATCCTGTTTGAGTTGCTTTTGCTCTGCCTCACCAATCGCCCACGCCTCATCAGTAATTTGAGCCATGTCTCATTACTTTTAATGTTTAAAGATTCTACTCAATAAGTTTGTCTTTGAATTACCAAGCCTTTCTACAGTATGTCTATATTTACTCACCAATTAAGTGAACATTCTGAGTATGAGCTATGATATGGATTATGAACATAAAATAACCATTTTTCATTTGTAACTTAGGGGCTGGCATTTTATAACAACATGAGACATAAAGGGTCACTCAAAACCATAAAACAGAACAACCTCTAATAGGTACTTAGAACCCTAATAATTTCTAGACTACAGTGGAACCTTGGATAGTGAGTAACCCGGTGTGTACCATCAAGTATCATGTACTGTAGCACGCATGCATTTCCAATGATTATTCTCTCTCTCATGCGCTGTAGAATTGTGGGTAATCATCTTCCATGCTCGACGTGCATCACTTGTTAACTATAACACTGTAAACATGTATGTGTGCGAGTAAAGCATTTTTTATTTTGTATTTGTGTGTGTGTGTGTGTGTGTGTGTGTGTGTGTGTGTGTGTAGGGTGAGGGTAAGTTTCTATTTGGTAAAATGGTGTGTGTGCATGTGTATGTGTGTATGTATGAAACCAGCTTTTGGAACCAACAACCATGCCATGTTCCAAGTTATTTAAATCACCTTTCTTCTCAGTTTGAATTTCAGCAGATCATCTTGACCATGATTACATGCCTAAATGCATCGAGTTGCTGCTGTGTAATTGGCTGATTAAATATTTGCATTAACAAGCAATTGAACGGGTACCTAATGAAGTGGCCTGTTCGTGTATAGCATTCATTCATTCATTCATTTTCTATACCGCTTAATCCTGTGTTCAGGGTCGCGGGGGACCTGGAGCCTATCCCAGGAGACTTCGGGCACTAGGCGGGGTACACCCTGGACAGGGTGCCAATCCATCGCAGGGCACACACACATATTCGTGTATAGCAAGCATGTTTAAATATTAGAAAGCTGATTAGATTATATTAGATGCCCAGAGATTGAGGATCCAGCATTGAGCTGTTTAGGTCTGAACCAGGCTGCAGAGATAATGTTGTGCTGAGCTCTTCGATGTCTGGTATGCAAGGAGTATTGGTTTGTACCAGGAGGCAGCAGAATTACCTTAGTAGTGTAATTAGTAGGGCAGCAGATTTTTGAATCCTGTTTAAGGAAATACGATTCTTACATGAAGCAAGACTAGCATGAAAAGAGTTGCAGTAATAAACTTTGGAAGCAATGGCTCCAAGGAAGTTGTTCATTCATTCATTCATTCATTCATTTTCAGTAAATGCTTAACGTTGAGGAAGCCCAGTTGGACACTGGTGGAGCCATGTGAAACTCCACGCCCGGTTTCTATAATTTACTGTTTGTTGGTGGGTTTGTTTGAAATGTTTTTTTTTTTTAGTACACATTCATACTTTATCTTCTTTTGTTATGGCCCAAAACCTAGCCAGGCTCATAACAGTATACAAATTCCTTTGCAAGTTCCTGAATAGGACTAAAAACAGGGAAACATGTCTGTAGTTGACCACCTTAATGGGTTTAAGCATGAGTTCTAAGAGGTGTTACATGAACAGATTTAATGGAAGATGTAAGGAAGATTACTTAATAGAGGTGTATGTATGGTGTGAGAAAGATTACTTTGGCTGAATAAATAAAGGATGCTTGAAAATCAGTAACCTTAAGAATGAAGTGCATCCTGCGGTCCCCAGCAGGAGCAGAGTCTATGGAAGGGGAAGTCGGAAAGACAAAGTACTGTAGGTAACAAAATCTAGAGAACAATTTATTAACATGAAGATCATGTAGTGGTTGTGCAGATTTGAAAGTCTGAAACTCTTGATGGTGGGGACAGAATTTTAAGGACCAGTGTGATGGAGTTCTTATTGATTGATGGTAACTCCAACTGATTCAGGTTCAGGTGACTGACTGTAGACATCGTGCTGCTTGTCGCCAATAAGATTTCATGGATGCCATTTTATGGCAATAGTTGGGGCAGTAGTGGCTCAGGCGGTTGAGATGCTATGTTGCTTACTTAAGACACTACGGTTTGAGCCATGCCACAGCTGGGTTATCACTGTTGGGTCCTTGGGCAAGACTGTTAACTAAATACCCCATATACCCTGCCAGTGCATGCAGTGTCTGTCCCAATTTTAAGAAGAAAATGGGAGGGTTCCAACAGGAAGAGCATTTAGAGAAAAAGCCATACCAGATCCTGCAGAAGAAATGTTCCAATGTAATGACCCATAGAATAAAAGAGACAAAAATAATGTATTTATATTAAATAGATACAAAAGGGAATCAAGGACATCTATGAAGTTGCCAAGAGGACCCGAGAACCCTATAAAGTTCATGTATCCAGTAGAAGCAGCAGGGGTATCCAGAAAGATTAAATAAGCAAACCTACCCCACTACCCTGAATAGAATTCCTAAGGACAAGGATGAGGAAGCATACCCTAAGTGCAATGAGTTAAGTTGATTCCACCAGATCTAGCTATAACAGTATTATAAAAAAGAAATGCCATCATGCCATACCTCCTTGGTATTCCAATTACAATTTCCACAACCAATACAAAAATTCTGATGATTCCCACTGTGATATCTTCACAAGTAAGTAAACGGTAGTATCTCTCTCTGGGAATGATCCACACCATATGTTTTTATATTTGAAAAGGAAATTTAAATAAGGAATATAGATACTAAATATAGACATATTTGGGATATCTAAAAATGTGTTCTGTTTTAATCTGTTGCTTTTTTTAATGCAATGAATGCAAATACTTTTTTCCTATTCCTGTAACTCAATATACCAATGTTTGGCGACAGACATAGCAAACCTCCAAGGTTGTGTTTTGATGTCACAGGTCCTTGAGCACAGTTCTTGGGTGCTTCTTGAGCGAAATTTTACCCTTAATGCAGATTTTACAATGTGGTCAGGGGAAAATCTTTATTCTGTGCAACATGAGCCAGTGACAGGATCAGGGGCCGAGCTGTAATCCAACCACAGTTCAGTCTCGGAGACTAATGTATTTCCTGCATAGATAAACACAGATAAAGATCGGCCCTTTCTCAGTTAATCGTTAGCATTATGGAACGTGATACAATGATGCAAAGATAGACAAGATTGCTTCGAGAGATACACCACAACAGGGAGTTTTTGATCGGCCCTTAATCATAGAATTACTGGCCTCAATTAGAACACGCTGACGCTCACACACACTTCAGGCACCATGGCTGTGTATGTGCGAGATGGACATGCAGTGTGACTGTGCGAAGGTGAAATCGCTGGCATTTCCATCATGAATATTTGCACACGGATTAATGTGACGAGCATCTCTTCATGGTGCCTGCGTGTCTGTTTATGGAAAATCAAAACAGCTGTTCATACAAATCTATTCGGGAAAACAATATCATTCAGGTCTGCTGGATCAAATATGCTGCAGGATGAGGGATTATTTCAAAGCCAATGAAACGTTGCTGCCAAATAACTGCAGGTGATTACGGATTTAGAAAGACGGCAATACCTGGCCGCCAGATTTAAGCAAAAAAAAAAAAAAAAAAAAATCAGAGCAATAGTGAAGGATAAATTATATGAAGGATAAATACTTATAGAAAGATATTCCAGGCATCTGTTTGCCTATTACACAGGGCTGTCAAGAGTTTTATCTTAAAATAAATCTCATGTTTATTAGAAAATTATGGCAGATTTGATTAAAAAAAAAAGAAAATGGCTACTTTAATTCATATATATGACACATTTTCACAACAAAGACAGAGGGTATACTAGAGAGCAGAGAGCGACTATAAGTTTATTCTTATAGTAGCTTAGGGTTACAGAGGAGAAAGTAGAAAGTCAGACACTTCATTTCCTTTAGTAAGTACGGTATGGTGCTAATAGCATTGTGGGTGTCAGTGATTTTAGAAAAAGAGACTGATTGATTTTGATCAAACCTATTCAGTGGCCTGAATTAATTGAAAGAAAAGAAATAAAATCAGGGTAGAGGAAATGAGGATGCCTGTCAACACTCACAAACAAACACACATTCACTCTCCTCTGCAGCAATCAATATGCAGCCTGGGGTAAAACCCAGGCTCCCCCTTTTTGCCCACAGAAATGCAGACAGAGCGAATGTGGTGGAGATGTCGGAGTTCCAGTTTGCACTTCTGAATCTTCGTACCAATGTGCTTTTTTTTTTTAAACCAAAATACACACATCCACCCCCCCCCCCCCCCACACACACACACACAAACTTGTCCCTCATCCTCTTGTGTCCCTAATTCTTCCTCAGCCCGAGGCTCTGAGATTGCACTGACAGCCTTTACAGTATGTCACCGAGAATCTCCTTCACTGTTAATATTTCACTAAGGTGAAAATGCCCAAATGGGCATTCGTCAGACTCCCAGGACACACACACACAGACATACACACAAAAGGGGCTACACAAAAGGGGAAAATGTGAATTTTTAGGTTTTAATTTAAGACAACTTACATGTTACGCTGTGCATGTAATTATTCCAGGATGTATTTTTTGACGATTTTAAATAATATCATATTAATTTACATACAGCACAGTGTCTTAGTGGTTAGCACTGTTGCCTTGCACCTCTAGGGTCCATGTTCAATTCCCGAATTCGGTGTCTGTGCGCATGCAGTTTGCATGTTCTCCCTGTGCTTGGTGAGTTTCCTCCAGGTACTTTGGTTTCCTCCCACTAAACTACAAAGACCTGCAGATTAGGCTAATTGGTGCTCCCAATTAGCCTATAGTGTGTATATATAAGCATGTGAGTGTGTGTGTGTTTTGCGTGCCTCGCGATGGATTGCCACCACATCCAGGATGCATTATGCCCTAAGTCTCCTGGTATAGGCTCCATGCCCCCTGTGACCCTGTATACATCATAATGCAGTACAGACAATGAGTGAATAACACAATTTTCAAGTGCAGTTGCTAATCCATAAAGCACTATGATGAAACTGACTGCCATGAAGACCATCGAAGGAAAACAACATCAAAACTGACCTCTGCTGCACAGGAGAAGTTAATTTACCAGCCTCAGAAATCACCAATTAACAACTCAGATTAGAGCCATTATGAAGGATTTACAGAGCAGAAGTAGCAGATACATCTCAATATCAAATGTTCAAAAGAGAGTATTGTGTATTTTGGATGTTTTCAGCATTGTTTTACAATATAAAATGAAATAAAAATCTGAAAGACCATATGCAGCACAAATTGCTAAAAGAAATACAAATTAAAAATAAAACATGGACATGATAGTAAGGCACCAGAACACCCAGTGCATCATAGCCTGATGCGCATGGGGCCTAGCAGTCAAGTTCAGTGTTGTTTATTCAGCCTGCAATCTCCCCAATCCAATCTAGCAACCCATGGGATGCACCAGAAAAACAAGTCTGATCCATGGAGGCCCAAGCACTCACCCCACAGCACCCAAAGGATCTGGTGCCAGACACCACAGCACTCCCCCAGGGGTCTTGTGGATTCACAAGCCTCTCCGTCTTTTTTCCATCTACTTATCAGTAACCTGTAAAAATGCATGTGATTAAATGCCAATTCAAGGTTTTAGCTCTGGTCAGCTTTCTGAGTGCTTTCTAATGTTAGCATGCTGCTCAGGGCTATGGCTCACACAGAGGCTGCAGAATTTCTCACTCAGAAAAAAAGGGGGTCAGGAAATAATGACTAGAAAGATCTATCTTAGCGACAGGGTAAGAAATGTTTAATTTGCATTAGAGCGCACTGGGGCCCTAACACACAAGGTTAAAGCAAGTCCCGCTGCCCCATTTCCTAAAGACATTTAGGAGTTATTTACCGTGCCGTAGCCGAGGCAACATTAAAGGGTGGGGAATAGAGGCATTATTTTAGAGCTCAATCTCAGTATGGCTGCCTTAATGGAAATATCCATGTGGGGGAAAGTGGAAATAGAGCAAAAGCTCATTCAGCCCACTGAACACACATGCACACAAAGAAAACATGGTCTCAAGAAAGTGCAGTTCTAAATGAGTGTAAGGCAACTAACAATGAAACACACATGTTTTTATTTTCCTGAAGTGGTTTTCAGTTAAAGCTTTAATTAGATTTCATTCATTCATTCATTTTCTATACCGCTTAATCCTATGTTCAGGGTCGCGGGGGACCTGGAGCCTATCCCAGGATACTTCGGGCACTAGGCTGGGTACACCCTGGACAGGGTGCCAATCCATCACAGGGCACACACACATACACACACACTCACACACCCAATCACACACTACGGGCAATTTAGGAACGCCAATTAGCCTAACCTGCATATCTTTGGACTGTGGGAGGAAACCGGAGTACCCGGAGGAAACCCACCAAGGACGGGGAGAACATGCAAACTCCATGCACACAGAGACGGGAATCGAGCCTGGCCGGGGAATCGAACCCAGACCCTGGAGGTGCAAGGCGACAGTGCTAACCACTACACCACCGCGCCGCCTTAATTAGATTTGTTGATAATTTTTTTTTTGCATCAGCAGTTCTGATAGTAGTGCAGGTTTATACACTATTAATGTAATTGCTTTAATATGCTATAAAACACCCTTCGTAGTTGAGAGCATGGAGATTCTTTTCTCTTTATCTCCCATGTATATAATGGAATACATTACAGGCCTACAAAATGTGCAAAATTCGCCATAATCGTCATCCCCATCATCTGCTATGATTTCATGGTCTGTTTTTGCCTTAGGTTGATTGGCAGTCCACATAAGAATACCCTAGAACTTGTGGCCCTGATCTTCAGTCGAACCAGTGGAACCAAAGCCACATGGCTGCCCCTCTGAAAGGAGACACCATGAGCTGAAGTTCATTTAGAGCCATGTTGGATCAATGAAGCGGCTCTGTATGGACTGGAGTAGAGCCGTGAGGCGTCACCACACTCACCTCTGTAAACTACTCCTTCACTCCAGAGAGCGGTAGAAAGCATGCAAAAAAAAATTATAGAGGTCAATAGGGAAGATGAATAGATTGAACAAGAGAGAGAGAGAGAGAGAGAGACAGTGAAAGATTAGTTAATAGTGAAACAAGACAGATGAGACAAAAGACAGAGGCAGACAGAAGGAGTGTAATGATAGAGGAAGGTGGAGATCTTGGTCAATAAGGCAAAAAAGATGGAGACAGAATGAAAAGGGGTAGAAGGGGTAAATTGTATGAACAGCAAGAGAAAAGAAAAAGGGCAAGAAGGATTAGTGGAAAAAATGAAAGAAAAATAGTCAAACAAAGTTACTTTAAAAAATTCAGCTGAAGAGTTAAATTAAGAACAAAAAGTTGTGAAATAGAGATTAAAAGAGAGATGGAGTGGAAAATAGTGAGAACTGGAACTGAAGGTCAGTCAGTAATATATGGAAAATGAGAGTGTATGGTAATACACTGAAACAGAGGAGGAAAGTACAAGATGAATTAAACAAATAAAATATAGAGAATGAAGACAGACCCGGTGTAAAATTTGCTGCTCGGAAATGATTACATCTTATATACTATCAACAGTTTCTACAAGCATTCTCAGAACATGTTCCAGCATCTCTATCAATAAACACTACACAACACCTAGCTGATACCATAGGTGAACATCTGTACAACCATACTCGTCTAAACCAGGAGGTCATCAGTATCTTACAAAAAATAAAAATGCATTAAAGGATTAGGTGCTCAGAAAGATCCCATACAGTCAGCAGAATCAAAGGGCTCCAAGATCAAAGATGACCACAAACCCTGCAAACCACTTAGATGGAGAAAAAACAAGCCTTAAACAACATAATTTATAAGAGCCCATTCCTACAGAGCTCCTCCTACCTGAATCTAGCCTACAGAGTTCATTTCAGGAGCGTCTAGCCAAACAGACACACAACCAGCAGTGACCAGTCCAGCAGATTATGGACTATACCAGCCCAACCAGGACTAACAAGAGCAGCGGCTCTGGAGTCAGGTCCACCACCATTAATTCCGTCACAGCATCATCCAGTAAAAGCCAGTAAAGCAGTCTCAATCCCAGTATAGCTCATTTTACTCACTTACTTACTCACTTATTCTCTATACTTACCCTACTCAGCCTAGATCTTATCTCTGTGGCTCAGGGCACAAGACGTGTACTTCCGGGACAGAATGCTGGTCGATCACAGGGCACAAACATCTCACAACTTACTCACACACTATGGGGCAATTTGGAAATGCCAATGCATGTCTTTGTTAAGTCTTTGACATACTAATGCATGTCTTTGTGGGATAAAACCCAATAAATATGTGGAGAATATGCAAACCTGAAGCAGACCTGAGGCAGAAATCAAACCTTAAACCTGGAGGTGCAAGGCTACTGTGTTAAACCACTACACCATCATGCCACCTATCCCATTTCAGAGGATTAATATTAACACAGCTCAGATTACAAGAACCCATCCCTTATGAATACTGAACATCAGATCCCAAAATTGCAGATTCCAGCACTAAATAGGGTTTTTGGAAGGGTGAACCCTATCCAAAATAATTTAAGGCACAAGTCTGGGTACACCTTGGATGGACACAAGTACAGACACTCATACACCCAGTCACACAGTAGAGGTAATTAATAGAGACCATACCACCCGCACTGCATGTCCTGGGACTGTGGGAGGGAACCAGAGTGCTGGAGGAAACCCACCAAGCAGGAGAACATGCAAACTCCACTAGGATAGATTTGAATCTTCAACCCTGAAGGTTCATGGTGACAGTGCTAACTGGATAATTATACTGGATGTTACTGGAATATCCCAGGCTCTTCAGTGAAATATAGACTGTAATAAGATCTTGCAACTTATACTTAACATTTTTAATCTTATCTGAAGTTGTTGCAGTGATCTCATTACACATTAAACCAATCACATTGGTCAACTTTCAACCCTAAAATCTATTACAGTACATTTCATACTTTTTGTCTGGTTGAGTGGAGTAGTTGAGGGTTAAGTACCTTACTGACAAGCCCAACAATGAGTAAATGGTGGTTCCAACAATTAAGGAGCCTTTCAATAAGTAAGTCAGATCATTATCTGCAGTCACCACTAGTGCTGATGAGTTATTTTTTGTTGTAAATTCAGTTACACAGTGACTTATGAATAATTCAAGAATAAACAAAGACTAAATGAAGGCATGTACTGTAAGAATCCGGTGCAGATGATGACAGATGATCAGGTCAGTGATTAGTATACTGGTAATGCTGAGTGGTAAGAAACGGATGAGAGCCGTATATATACACACACTTAGGGGGTAGGACTTTTGCACCGTACTGTATGTGGAGACATTCTCATTTAAATGAAAAAATACTAGAAAAGCTATTAAAATACAGTCCAAATCTAGAAATTTGAAACAGTTCAAACTGTTAATATTATTATTATTATTATTATTATTATTATTATTATTATTATTAAATAAACAATAAATAAATAAATGCTTAGGATAAAGATCACACTACAAGAGAAGTAGATAAAAACTTATCTAAAAAAGAAGGATAGGGTGCAAGTAATAGTGTTTAAGGTCCTCCAGGTAAACAGGAAATCTGAGAAAACAGAAAACATATGGGCTGGTTGTGATCTTTGCTTTCTGACCAAAGCCATGGAGGAAGTGCAACTCATTAAATAGTTCAGGCTGAGCTATCAGCCTATCCTCCTGAGGGTTGCTCCAAAATGTGGTGAAAAATCAAATGTGATGGCTGCTTAAAAATGATGAACAGAGACCACTCTGTGGGGCGGGTGGGGGGGGATGATGAGTGTGAATCTGTAGGAAAACAACTAATTTATTCAACCATAAACACACAATCAGAAAAAGCTGAATGAAGTAAGTAGCATGATAAACCATTTCAAAAGTATAAAGAGAATATGTATGAGAAAAAGATAAACGTCTCGAGTTACTTTGCTATAACCCTGTTCCCTGAAAAAGCGGGAATGAGATGCTGCGTGAAAAAGCTATGGGAACATCTTTCTGTGTTGCTGGTTGGGAAGCATGTGTATCAAACACGGCAAATTTTGGCATAGTGGAAGTGCGGCTCTTCCAGAACTGCACTTCCAGACTCCCGAAATGCGTAGCGGCTCGTGGTTTCTCTTTAAAGAAAGCGAGGCGCGTGTGAGGCACCTTTATCGGGAGGGGTCACTGTGTTCACACTCTCCTTCAGCCCAAGGAGAGCATGATCTTCACCCAAACACTGGAAACAAAAAGTATGGAGATCGCCCTCCGATAGGATTATATCATACGGAGGGACACATCTTGTTTGAAACGCAGCCATTTTATCGGTGAGTCAAACACTCTTTGTTATTTGTTTTGCTTGCACACACACACACGCAAATCACAATTCGTGCTGAAGACAAAACGATCTGAGGAATGTTTCGGTTCACTCCTATTTATAACCTGCAGGTGCACTTCATCAGACGTCACCTGACCGAGGTTATATATGCCAAAATTTGCCGTGTTTGATACACACATGCTTCACAATATGAAAATATGCTTCACAGAAATATGTTCCCATAGAGTTTTCATACAGCATCTATTGTAGCTTTTGAAAGGGAACTGATGTGCTATAAACAGATTTTGAGGAAAAGTTTCTCTTAAAACAATTGAGGCCAAAGAGAATACATAGAATGACTAAAATAATACATTAATCTAGGAGATAGACATGGGATACAAAGTAGAGAAATTAAGGTGATATATAGGTGATATATAATAGTAGGACAAAAACGAGGAAAGAGTGGAAGTGAGAAAGGAATAAGAATTCTTGTGAATGTATAGAAAATATTCTTATTGTTGAGCAAGCATTAAAATATTTGTGAACAGGCTGTGTTTTTATCCATCTCTCTTTCTTTCACTCTCTTGCTGTCTTTTCACACATTCATCAGTGCTGTAATCCCAGGAAGAGTGTACAGAACTGGAGAGTTCATCAGAATGAGGTTGTGTCAGATAGCGAAGGAACAGTAAGAGTGTGTGCATACATGATTTATATGGTTTAAGGAATGTGAGGGAGTCAGAGTGACAGGGAGACGAAGGATGACCTTCTCATGACCTTACTGTTTCAATCATGTGCTCATTATTTTGACTAATAAACTTTTCTTTAATATTTTATTAAACTAATTGAAGCGCTTTAGACCTGAATACCTTCATACTGAGGTGAATCGAATTCATTCGAAATGTCTGCTGGTTTTATTTCATTACCACAAACACACACACACACACACACAATGTGAAATGAAATATAATCTTGCCCTTCCATGGAGCTCCTTAGCAATGTAACGTTCTACTTGTATTTTCTTTTTCGGTATTCTTTATACACAGGCATATGGTACCATTCTTCTTTACCACAAAATCTGCACAAGGATCTTCTCCATGCTCTTGTGGAAATAAAAGCCATAAGAGCATCCACATTGCAGTCAAGCCATTGTCATCTCACCTCTAAGTAATTTTCTGTGAATACAGACAAAAAATCCTGCAGATCGTTGGAGCAAAAGGAGTGTGACATAAGGAATGAATGGAGGAGGGCTTCATTTTTATGCAAACAAGAACTGAGCATTGCAGGAAAGCAACAAGTTGAATTAATTAGCTAATATAGTGTGGATTTTGTCATTAGTCATGCATGCAATTCACTCAAACCAATGTAATTCAACAAAATGTAACAGCATATTTACTGTTTTTTTTATAAGATAATGTGCCATGGAACATTTCATCCAAATCTAATGCAAATAACTGTATTGACATGAATTCTGCTTTACAGCACACATCCTTATGCTTGTGTTATTGTATGTCTTGTTTTGAGTGAATTAAGCAGTTTGTATACTGTACTTCCAGTTCATATTTTCTCTCCATTTTTTCTTCTTGCTTCTCACTTATTTCACAACATTTATTCCCATAATATTTGGCCAAGATCTTGTATTAATGACCAAAGAGTCAAAGCACTCTGTAACGCCTTCTTCAGTGCACCCCAACCATTTTTAACAGGATTAAGGTCAGGACTTTGTCATATCCAGTTTATGTGTCGAAAATGATTCCTCATGCTTCCAGAACCTCTTTCACAGTTTCAGTCTCATCCCATCAGGGAAGAAACCTGGACAATAAGTAAATTCGGGTCATTAGCTGACTTCATTATATTGCCCCATACCATTGCTGAGGCATTGGAGTGCAGCATCTCGTTCCCGCCTTATCAGGGAACAGGGTTACAGCAAAGTAACCTGAGACGGTCCCTTTCAAAAGCTACACTCGATGCTGCATGAAAACGAGAATACCAACGCCGCCGCACTGCAAATGTCTGGACCCCCAAGGTTGTGTAGCGTGTGTGCACAAAGGCCAAGGAGGTCTCAGACCTTGCTCTGGGAGGCTGACTCAAGGACCTGTGAGCCCGGAGTAGCATGAACATCCAAACTATAGAATCTCACAAATGTGTGCGGAGAGGACCAACCTGCCGCATACACAGTTGCTGCAGGGGAACACCTCTTGTTAGCGCAATAGGTGAGGCAATCCCCCTGGATGAATAAGCCCTGTATCCTAGAGGCGAAGTGTGACCACGCGCCTCGTAGGCTAGGCCAATAGCATCTCCCACCCAATGTGGCAGCATAAAAAAATGCTGCTCTGACTTACACCACTGGCTAGTGCGGTGGACGTAAATCTGTGTGTACTGAAGACAGTAAGTGAAACCTTTCCTGCTCTGGAGCTGTGAAGGTGGAGGACAGAGGCTTCGAGGAAGACTGGGTGCATGGTCAAGAATGTAAATAGTTCGGGTGAGAATGCAGAATAGCTCTGACTAGCCCAGGGCGGCAAAGTCTAGGCAGGACGGGAGGCCTGCAGATCTCCAGTTCTCTTGAAAGAAGTAACTGTAAGGAAAACCATCTTAAGAGTCAGAAGCCAGTCAGGCGCTGACTCTAGTGGTTTGGAAGGGGTGTCAAACAGACCCCGTCAGTCAGAACATGACAAGCCGAAATAGCGGCTACGTACATTCTGAGGGTACTGGGCAGAGGTGGAAAGTAACGAATTACATTTACTCGCGTTACTGTAATTGAGTAGCTTTTTTGTGTATTTCTACTTTTTAAAGTAGTTTTAAAAATCTGTAATTTTACTTTTACTTAAGTACGTTTTGTTTGAAGTATTGTAATTCGCTACATTTTAAATCATATTCGCTACTGAGTAAAAAATTTATGAAAATTATAATAATAATAAAATATATTATGCTTTGTATAAATGGCCCGTTGCGCTCGCGTGTGTGTATCATGTCCTGGTCGCGCGCCGCTCCAGACTCCACTCCAGGTTTTCTGACATCGGCATCTACCTGACCTTCCACACGGTCGCTTCGGCCCTGAGTGACGTCATCGACTAGCGCGACCATGTATAAACCGGAGAGAGACGCGGGAAAGATGAAAGAGGTTGTGATTTTGGCGTTTGATATTTGGTTGTGTATTCTGGTTTTGACTTTTTGCCTCCAATTGACTTTGATTATTGCTTTGTCCCTTTGGTTTGGTTGGTCTTTGTATATATTTGTAGATAATTTCATTGTTTTTGGTTTAGGGAGTCCGGGAAGGTACCTGTATTTTTGTTTGTGTGTGTGTTTGTTTGTGTGTGTTTTTTTTTTTTTTTTGCAGGTAATCTAGCTACTAAATATAAATACCATTTTGTTTAAATTATTTTGGCCTGGGTCCAATCTGAATCTGATCCTCCTCCTGGTGTGTGTGTGTGTGTGTGTGTGTGTAAACCTCATTATTTCATCAGTTAATGATTGGATCTAGTTCCTTCTGCCATATACCACCATTTCCATACAATTATATATATTATAAATAGAACCCTGAACCATTCTTTTGCTGTTTGGCCCTAGACTGGGACGTAACACCATATTTAAGTGACCACTTTGATTTTCAAGCACAACAAAGACAACAGCTTTATTATGCAAAGGTGTTCCTTCAGTTAAAAACAACTAGTTTGAGATTTATATCTGCTCATCTTTTTTGAACTACGAATGCCTCATCCCACCCCCGCTGTTAAAAAAAATAAAAAAGTAACTCGGTAACTTTTACTCTGAGTAAATTTTTTAATGAGCTACTTTTTACTTTTACTTGAGTAGATTTTTATAATTGTAACTTTACTTGTACTTAAGTAAAATTTCACTGAAGTAACAGTACTTTTACTTGAGTACAAAATTTTATTACTCTTTCCACCTCTGGTACTGGGTCATAAGAGGACAACTTTTCTTGCTGAACTCCAGCACTGAAACAATTCGGCAGTGGACTGGGTCTACATGTTTCGCCATGCACCACTTTCAAATACCCTCTCCTTGAGGGCATAAGTTCCTCTAGTGTGTGAAGATTCCAGGGCTCCCATCTTCATATGCCCTGGAATGTAAATTGCCTTGAGGGACAGGAACTCTTCATGTGCCCAGAGCAGAATCTGGTGCGCTAGCTTACTCAAGCTGCGCAAGCACAGTCTGCCCTGATGATTATGTACGAGACTACCATAGTGTTGTCTACCTGCACTAGGACAGGGTAGCCTCAACTGCTGGAGGAGGTGTTTCAGGGCCAAAATGGCACAAAAAACACGGGATGAGTAAGGCTATTCCATGAAAGAGTAAACTCATCATGAATGTTGCCCAAAAAAGGGGAGGAGCCTCAGCGGCGCCCGACAGAAACCTGTCGTCTAACTTTTGAGCGCTTGGGGAAAAATCCCACTACTGCTGCCAAAATCAAATTTCAAATTTTCAAAAATCAAATTTTATTTGTCACATACAGAGTCATACACAAATAAAATAAAAACTTGTAAGTTGTAACACCCGAACCGCCACAGCCCCGGAGATCCGGTTCACCGGCTTACTGAGTCATAGCTTTGTCTCCCCCTAGTGTGTCTGTGAATGTCATTGTCTGCCCCTAATGAGTTAATAGGAAGCACCTGTCTCTACCTCATGTGTCACACTATTTAACCCAGCCGAACCCTTACAACAGCGTCTGGTCACCACTATGCCACACCGTGTTCTAACCCGTGTCTCTTTGTGTCTCTCCCCAAGGGCTAGCGGTATCTGCAGGCGAGGTAGTGTGGAGCGGGACAGCTTCCCACATGTTGACTGACTCAGCTGTGGAGCGGTATTTCCAGTCTATGTTAAGTTAAGCGTTTACAAACGCATTCTCGTGTTCTTGTGTTTCCGCCTGCAGACCGCGCCGGGAGAAACCACCCGCGGGGTGGAGATTTTGAGTTTTGTTTGTTGTGTTCTTTTTGTTGTTAAGAGACTGAAGACAAAAAATAAAGACTGTTAATTCCTGCACCTGCAGCCTTCTTGTTTATCATTGTAGAGAAAGCATGACATAAGTAAGGAATAAATATGAATAAAAAGAAATACTAAAGAAAATAAATTTAACTATTAAAATAAACTGTACAAATAAGGGCATGATAAAAAATATTACAAAATATAGAAATATTTGAAAGTGGCAGTGGTTGTGCAAATATGCATAAAAAGTGTCTTGTGCAATAGTCTATATATATATAAATATGTAGTGCGAGTGTGTATGAATGTGTCCATGATTGTCCAGTCAATGTTGGGAGTTTAAAAAGATGTTGTTAATCCTGTGTTGTGGTGTGATTGAGAGACCTTATCACCTGCGGGAAGAAGCTCCTCCTCAGTCTCTCTGTATTGGCCTTCAGGGAGCGGAATCACTTCCCAGACCGCAACAGAGAAAACAGTCCATTGTTGGGATGGCTGAGGTCCTTCACGATCTTCCTGGCTTTGGTCCAGCACCGCTTGCTGTAGATCGAGTGCAGGTCAGGGAGCTCGGTGCGGATGATGCGCTCAGCTGATCGCACCACCCTCTGTAGAGCTCGTCTGTCCTGCATGGTGCTGTTTCCAAACCAGGTCGTGATGTTACCCGTCAGGATGCTCTCTATGGTACAGGAGTAAAAATTCCTGAGCACCTTAGAGGGCAGTCTGAAGTGTCTCAAGCGTCTGAGGTGATAGAGATGCTGTCAGGCCTTTTTCACCACGGTGTTGATGTGACAGGACCATGACAGGTCCTGCGTGATGTGAACACCGAGGTATCTGAAGCTGTCCACTCTCTCCACTAGGCTCTTGTTGATGATGGGGGTCTGGTAGTTCCTCTCCTGCTTTGTACTGAAGTCCACTATCAGCTCCTTTGTCTTGCTGACGTTCAGGAGGAGATTGTTCCTCTGGCACCAGTTCTCCAGATTTCCAATGTCCTCTAGCTAGGCCGACTCATCATTGTTGGTGATCAGGCCCACCACGACAGTGTCGTCAGCAAACTTGAGTTCGTAGTGGCCACACAGTCATGGGTGTACAAGGAGTACAGCAAGGGGCTCAGAACACAACCCTGGGGGGCTCCAGTGCTGAGAGTGAGTGAGGCTGAGACGTGTCCGCCCATCCTTACTGCCTGTGGTCTGCCAGTCAGGAAGTTGGAGATCCACAGACACATAGATGAGCTGAGTCCCAGATGCTCCAGCTTGGTGGTGAGTGTGGAGGAATTATGGTATTAAATGCAGAGCTGTAGTCGATGAAGAGCATTTTAACATAATTCCCTTTCCTAGTGTCCAGGTGAGTGAATTATGTGTGGAGGAGATGAGAGATTGCATCGTCTGTGGAGCGGTTCTGACGGTATGGAAACTATAGAGGGTCCAGTGTGTCGGGTAGTGAAGAAAAGATGAAGTCTCTGACCAGGCGCTCAAAGCACTTCATCACTATTGAGGTGAGGGCTACAGGGCGATAATCATTGAGAGAAGCAGGATGTGGTTTCTTTGGGACGGGAACAATGATGGACTCTTTGAAGCATGTGGGGATCACCGACTGAGATAAGGAGATGTTGAATATCTCAGTGAACACAGGTGCTAGCTGGTCTGCGCAGGATCTGAGAATACGGCCTGAGATGCCGTCTGGTCCTGCTGCTTTCCTGGTGTTCACTCTCCTGAAGGCTCTCCTCACGTCGTGCTCGGTGATGATGAGCGCGTTCCCGGTGCTGGCAGTGTTTTCCTGTCTGCAGCCATTAGCGCCGTTAGCATTAGCATCGCTAGCGTCTTTAGCTGCAGCCTCGAAGCGAGCGTAGAAAGTGTTGAACTCGTCTGCCAGAGTCGCATCTGCGTTCATCATACCGGATGTTGGTGCTTTATAATCCGTGATTGTTTTTAGTCCCTGCCACAGGCTCCTAGAGTCACTCTGTTGAAGCTGTGACTCTAGTTTTCTCCTGCAGCGCTGCTTCGCCTCTTTCACCGCCTTCCGGACATTGTATGACACAGCCTTGTATGGTTCCATGTGCCCCGACGCAAGTCCCGTGTTGTAGGCAGCGGTGCGAGATCTCAGAGCGTCGCAGATGGTTTTATCCACCCACGGCTTCTGGTTGGGAAACGTTCTGATAAACGCGGTATCATCCGCTAGCTTCCCAATAAATCCCACAACCGCTTCCGTAAACACGCTGACGTCATCATCAGAGCTGTTTCTGAACATGCCCCAGTCTGCGTCATCGATTGGTCCATCCAGCGCGTGACCTCCCTCTGAACCCGAACTTCCTGTTTCAGCCTTTGTTTGATTTTGGCATGAGGAAGATGGCGGCGTGGTCGGATTTACCAAACGCTGGACAAGATTGTGCCTTGTAGCCGTTCTTAACTGTAGTATAACAATGGTCCAGTGTCCTTTCGCCCCTGGTGGGGCAGGTGATGTGCTGATAAAAGTTCGGTTTGAGGTTGGCACTATTAAAGTCCCCCGCCACAATGAGCGCAGCGTCCCGGTGCTGTGTCTGGTGCTGTGTGAGCACCTCATGCAGCTCGCATAAGGCAGTGTCCATGTCCACTTGTGGTGGGATATAAACGCCGCTGTTTATGACCGATGTGAACTCCCGGGGAAGATAAAAAGGATGACACATGATGGACAGTAGTTCCAGGTTTGGTGTGCAGGAGCGTGTAAGAGGAACAATGCTCGTGCGGTTGCACCAGCTGTTGTTCACCATTAAACACACGCCACCTCCCCTTGACTTCCCCGAGTCCCGCGTCCTGTCCATGCGGTGAACCGAGAAGAACTCGGCTGGTTGTATGGCGTGGTCTGGCACTGCTGGGTTCAGCCATGTCTCGGTGAAGCAGAGAAGGTTGCAGTCCCGAATGTCTCTTTGGAACTTTATCCTGGCCCTGAGGTCATCGAGGTGGTTCTCCAGCGACTGGACGTTGGCGAGCAGGATGCTAGGCAGAGGTGTGCGGTGTGCACGGGCTCTCAGCCTGTTCCTGACGCCGGCTCGTTTCCCTCGGGGCCGCCGCTTCGCGTTGTGTCCATTGTTCTTCCTCAGGATCTCACTCGGCCAACTCGGATCTGGAGTTGTGAGTACATTGAATACCAATAGAAACAATAGAGTGTCTATCATACCTAATGTACTCAATGGTGGTGATTTTGCCGGTTTAAAGCTACTGGAAATTACTTTAAAATACAAAAACAAAGAAAAGTAGGTCGGAGCAGTCGTGACGGCAGTGGACCTCACCGGCGCCATCTTGGTACATCGTCAAAATCCGATATGCGATCGATTGAACGCATGCATTACTTACCTGCAGTAACTCCTCCATACCCGCGGAAGCGAGAGTATGTCTTTTCTATCTATTCACAAGAAGCGCTAATGTGCACTTGAGAAGTGGATGGAAAACTTCCTCATCCGGCGAGAGTGCGAGAGAAAGGGGGAATTCTGTCTCGTGCTCGCCTGCCAGATTGCACTGTTTGACCCCAGGAATGCGCCGCAACTCGTGACTCTCTTTAAGAATGCGAGCCGCACGCAAAGCACTCGAAGGTGTGGAGATGTGTGGAGAAGGTGTGCACTCTGAAGTGATCTATCACATGGAGGTATGAGATCTAACGGTGAGATAATACATTTAAATTCGCTTGCGCACATTACACGCAAACACAATACGGTCCCGAAGACAAAAAGATCTGAAGAATGTTCCGGTTCACTCCTATTTATAACCTGCAGGTGCGTTTCATCAGATGACATCACCTGACCGAGGTTATATATGCCAAGATTTGGCGTGTTTGATACACACATGTTTAACAACCGGCAAACACAGAAAGATGTTCCCATAGCGTTTTCACGCAGCATCGAGTGTAGCTTTTGAAAGGGAACCAATCACCCACACTTAGGGTTAATAGAACTGTTCCCTGCTGAACCATATTAATCACTACGGTAATTTTCAGATCAAACCCTGTTCAATATTTGCATATTTACATCCAATCAGCAATGTTTTTCTTGGCTAGGTAGTGTATTTATTGATTGTCATGGTGGCGTGCTGGTTAGTGCTGTGGCCTCACACCTCCAGGGATGAGAGTTTGAGTCCCGCCCTGCGTCTGTGTGTCTGTGGATTTTGCATGGTCTCTCCAGTGGACCCCATGCTTGGTGAATTTTCCCTGGGTATTCTAATTGGCATTTGTAAATTGCCTGTAATGTGCCACTGAAAATGTCTTTGTGACAGTGCGATGGATTGGAACCCTGACCATGGTGTATCTTATCCTGCCTTGTGCCCTGGGTTTCATGAGCCTCCTTTAACTCAGTACAATGTAAGGACACACAAAATAGATGAGAGTGAGTGAGTGTATTTATTGCTGTGTTTTATTAATTTTGTAACAAAACACAGCATTGCGATGTTACAGAGTGGTGTGATAAAGCAAAGTTACTTTACCCCCTAAAAATCACCCAACTTAACCTGTTTTCTCTCAAGGTTTCTTCTTATTTCGATCTCAGGGAGGTTTTCCTTGCTATCATTGTCCTTAACTTGCTCATCAGGGACAATCTGATAATTCTTCTTCTTCTTTGTCTTTCGGCTGTTCCCTTTCTAACCCTATCCTCTGCATCCTCTTCTCTCACACCAACTAACTTCATGTCCTCTCTCACTGCATCCATAAATCTCCTCTTTGGTCTTCCTGTAGACCTCCTGCCTGGTAGTTCCAACCTCAGCATCCTTCTACCAATATATTCACAATCTCTCCTCTGAACATGTCCAAACCATCTCAATCTGGCCTCTCTGACTTTATCTCCAAAACATCTCACATATGTCCTATCCATCCTTGTCACTCCCAAAGAGAACCTCAACATCTTCAGCTCTGCTACCTCTAGCTCTGCCTCCTGTCTTTTCTTCAGTGCCACTGTCTCTAAGCCGTAGAGCATTGCTGGTCTCACCACTGTCCTGTACACCTTTCCTTTCATTCTCGCTGATACTCTTTTATCGCACAACACACCTGACACTTTTCTCCACCCATTCCAACCTGCCTGTACCTGCCTCTTCAACTCCTTTGAACACTCTCCGTTGCTCTCGACCGTTGACCCTAAGTACTTAAAAACCTGCACCTTCTTTACCTCTGCTCCCTGTAGCCTCACTGTTCCTCTTGGGTCTCTCTCATTCACACACATGTATTCCGTCTTGCTGCGGCTAACCTTCATTCCTCTGCTTTCCAGAGCGTACCTCCACCTCTTCAAATTTTCTTCCACCTGTTCCCTGCTCTCGCTACAAAGTACAATGTCATCTGCAAAGATCATAGACCATGGAGACTCCTGTCTACCTTCATCTGTCATCCTGTCCATCACTAGAGCAAACAAAAAGGGGCTTAGAGCCGATCCTTGATGCAGACCCACCTCCACCTTGAACTCTTCTGTCACACCTACAGCACATCTCACCCCCGTCTTACAACTCTCATACATGTCCTGCACCACTCTAACATAGTTCTCTGCCACTCCAGACTTCCTCATACAACACCACAGCTCCTCTCTCGGCACCCTGTCGTACGCTTTCTCTGAATCTACAAAGAAACAATGCAACTCTTTATTACCTTCTCTTTACTTCTCCATCAGCATCCTCAAAGCAAATACTGCATTTGATGTACTCTTTCTAGGCATAAAACCATATTGCTGCTCACAAATTCTCACCTCTGCCCTTAACCTAGCTTCCACTACTCTTTTCCACAGCTTCATTGTATGGCTCATTAGCTTTATGCCTCTGTAATTGCCACAGCTCTGCACATCTCCCTTGTTCTTAAAAATCGGCACCAATACACTTCTCCTCCATTCCTCTGGAATCCTCTCACTCTCCAAGATCTCGTTAAACAAACTAGTCAGAAACTCTACTGCCACCTCTCCTAAGCACTTCCATACCTCCACAGGTATGTCATCAGGACCAACAGCCTTTCCACTCTTCATCCTCTTCAACGCCCTTCTCACCTCACTTTTACTAATATTTGCTGCTTCCTGCTCCACAACAGTCACCTCTTCTACTCTTTGTTCTCTTTCGTTTTCCTCATTCATCAACTCCTCAAAGTACTCCTTCCATCTTCCCATCACCCTCCTGGCATCTGTCAGTACATTTCCATCTCTATCTTTAATCACTCTAACCTGCTGCACATCCTTCCCATCTCTATCTCTTTGCCTCGCCAACCTGTACAGATCCACCTCTCCCTCCTTACTGTCCAGCCTAGCATACGAGTCCTCATATGCTCTTTGTTTGGCCTTTGCCACTTCTACCTTCACCTTACGGTGCATCTCCCTGTACTCCTGTCGACTCTCTTCAGTCCTCTCAGAGTCCCACTTCTTCCTAGCTAGCCTCTTTCCCTGTATACACTCCTGGACTTCCTCATTCCACCACCAAGTCTCCTTGTCTCCTTTTCCCTTACCTGATGATACACCAAGTACCCTCCTACCTGTCTCCCTGATCACATTGGCTGTAGTTGTCCAGTCAACTGAAAGCACCTCCTGACCACCCATAGCTTGTCTCAACTCCTCCCTAAAGACTACACAACATTCTTCCTTTCTCAGCTTCCACCACTTTGTCCTCTGCTCTGCCTTTGTCCTCTTCACCTTCCTCACCACCAGGGTTATTTTACACACCACCATTCTGTGTTGTCTGGCTACACTCTCCCCTACCAACACTTTGCAATCACTAATCTCTTTCAGATTACAACGTCGACACAAGATGTAGTCCACCTGAGTGCTTCTGCCTCCGCTCTTATATGTAACCCTATGTTCCTGCCTTTTCTGGAAGAAAGTATTTACTACTGCCATTTCCATCCTCTTTGCAAAGTCCACCACCATCTGTCCTTCTACATTCCTGTCCTGAAGACCAAACCTGCCCATCACATTTTCATCCCCTCTGTTCCCTTCCCCAACATGTCCATTGAAGTCTGCACCAATCACAACTCTCTCACCTCTGGGGATGCTCTGCATCACTTCATCTAACTCACTCCAGAATTTCTCCTTCTCTTCTAACTCACATCCTACCTGTGGAGCATAACCACTAACAACATTGAACATCACACCATCAATTTCCAGCTTCAGACGCATCACCCTATCTGATACTCTCTTCACCTCTAGGACATTCCTTACAAACTCCTCTTTCAGGATAACTCCTACTCCATTTCTTTTCCTATCCACACCATGGTAAAACAACTTGAACCCTGATCCTAAGCTTCTAGCTTTGCTACCTTTCCACCTGGTCTCCTGGACACACAGTATATCCACCTTCCTTCTCTGCATCATATCAACCAACTCTCTTGCCTTCCCTGTCATGGTCCCAACATTCAAGGTCCCTACTATCACTCCTAAACTCTTTCCTTTCCTCTTCTCTCTCTGCTTTCAAACACGCCTTCCTCCTCTCCTTTTTCGACCAACAGTAGCCCAATTTCCACCGGCACCCTGTAAGTCAACAGCACCAGTGGCGGTCGTTGTTAACCCGGGCCGCGACCGATCCGGTATGGAAATGATATTTCTGATTCGCATCATTGATTTGGCAAATGTTTTACGTCGGATGCCCTTCCTGACACAACCCTCTGCATTTATCCAGACTTGGGACTGGCACAAGAAGACACTGGATTGCGCCCCCCCCATGGTTGCAATCTGATAATTATGATTATTTTAAAAATAATTATTAATAATTAAATATACAGTGGTGTGAAAAACTATTTGCCCCCTTCCTGATTTCTTATTCTTTTGCATGTTTCTCAAACTTAAATGTTTCTGCTCATCAAAAACCGTTAACTATTAGTCAAAGATAACATAATTGAATACAAAATGCAGTTTTTAAATGAAGGTTTACGTTATTAAGGGAGAAAAAAAAACTCCAAATCTACATGGCCCTGTGTGAAAAAGTGATTGCCCCCCTTGTTAAAAAATAACTTAACTGTGGTTTATCACACCTGAGTTCAATTTCTGTAGTCACCCCCAGGCCTGATTACTGCCACACCTGTTTCAATCAAGAAATCACTTAAATAGGAGCTACCTGACACAGAGAAGTAGACCAAAAGCACCTCAAAAGCCAGACATCATGCCAAGATCCAAAGAAATTCAGGAACAAATGAGAACAAAAGTAATTGAGATCTATCAGCCTGGTAAAGGTTATAAAGCCATTTCTAAAGCTTTGGGACTCCAGCGAACCACAGTGAGAGCCATTATCCACAAATGGCAAAAACATGGAACAGTGGTGAACCTTCCCAGGAGTGGCCAGCTGACCAAAATTACCCCAAGAGCGCAGAGACAACTCATCCGAGAGCCCACAAAAGACCCCAGGACAACATCTAAAGAACTGCAGGCATCACTTGCCTCAATTAAAGTCAGTGTTCACGACTCCACCATAAGAAAGAGACTGGGCAAAAACGGCCTGCATGGCAGATTTCCAAGGCGCAAACCACTTTTAAGCAAAAAGAACATTAAGGCTCGTCTCAATTTTGCTAAAAAACATCTCAATGATTGCCAAGACTTTTGGGAAAATACCTTGTGGACCGACGAGACAAAAGTTGAACTTTTTGGAAGGTGCGTGTCCCGTTACATCTGGCGTAAAGGTAACACAGCATTTCAGAAAAAGAACATCATACCAACAGTAAAATATGGTGGTGGTAGTGTGATGGTCTGGGGTTGTTTGGCTGCTTCAGGACCTGGAAGGCTTGCTGTGATAGATGGAACCATGAATTCTACTGTCTACCAAAAAATCCTGAAGGAGAATGTCCGGCCATCTGTTTGTCAACTCAAGCTGAAGCGATCTTGGGTGCTGCAGCAGGACAATGACCCAAAACACACCAGCAAATCCACCTCTGAATGGCTGAAGAAAAACAAAATGAAGACTTTGGAGTGGCCTAGTCAAAGTCCTGACCTGAATCCTATTGAGATGTTGTGGCATAACCTTAAAAAGGCGGTTCATGCTAGAAAACCCTCAAATAAAGCTGAATTACAACAATTCTGCAAAGATGAGTGGGCCAAAATTCCTCCAGAGTGCTGTAAAAGACTCGTTGCAAGTTATCGCAAATGCAAAATTGCTGCTAAGGGTGGCCCAACCAGTTATTAGGTTCAGGGGGCAATTACTTTTTCACACAGGGCCAGGTAGGTTTGGATTTTTTTTCTCCCTAAATAATAAGACCCCTCATTTAATAACTGCATTTTGTGTTTACTTGTGTTATCTTTGACTAATAGTTAAATGTGTTTGATGATCAGAAACATTTTGTGTGACAAACATGCAAAAGAATAAGAAATCAGGAGGGGGAGCAAATAGTTTTTCACACCACTGTATATTACTAAAATGATCATTGTTAAAAGCAAAAATATACGTAAAACTAAAATGAAATTGAATTGAGTTAATACAATAGTTAATTATTTTCCTAACAATTATTTATTTTATACTACACAATGATGAAATGAAAAATAAAGAACGTCATTAGTTTTTAAACATTTACTGTATAGTATAAATTTAATAGTTAGGCCGATAAGTAAATGTCTGAATTTAACAGCAAGGTTTGTGATGATGATCATTGTAGGGTCACAGATGGATGAGTTAGCTAGCTAAAGTCACTTTTTCTGCATGCCATTGTAGACTTATATAATGCAGAGTATAGCAGATTTTTATGCCTTTAAACCTTTACTCTAGCAGATGTTTATGCCTTTACACCTTTACTCTGTCAAAAGCTTTAAAAAAAAAGGTTTTAAGAAATGGGCCTTCCCCATGATGTACAAACTGAGAAAATAAAGTGTACTGTTCAGAAAATCCTTTGACTAAAGGTTAGTCAAATCAGAGTCTCCAATTATCCCTTGCTAGCTTTAATGATTAGCTCTCGGATATCTTTATAGAGAGGTAAATGTCAGAAGATTGCTTGCTTGTTTATTCAGCCTCCTTCGCCCTTTCGTATATTTGGAAAACTGAACCTGAAATCAATGTCCCACCTGATCAGCAAGGGGTCAGCCCTCCATGTCAAAACAGCACGAGTTGCAATAGATTAACTCCCTGTCGCACGCTTTGTGGTTGAAACCTTGTACATTCGAGTTCAAAATGTCATGAACGTGGGTTAGATCGGGGAACTCTGCATTGATCTGTGTTCTTTAGCTGAGACAGAAGCAGGATGTGGCTTCTGTCGAGCAGTTGAACGCAGATGTCATGTGTTTTTCAGTTTAGAAAAAACGACATGTGAATTCAAGAGCATATGTAACGGCAGCTTGGGAGTTTAACATGAGCAAGAAGTGCGATGATTAGCACAAAGCTGTTAATTGTCTGCTTTCCTGTAAAGCTGTGATTCAATTCTTGATTTGAAGGAACCCAAACATTCAATTGAAGCAATATTTAATTGGATCTGTTCTTATTGTTAAAAAGTATACATTGTATAATATATTGTTAATGTTAGACAATGCTCACTGACTTTCACAACAATTTGCCTCATTAATTTTCATTCAGTTTTATGTGCAAACCTAAAATTAGCATTAGTCATAAATACCTCTCCTTCTACACCCCTTATACGCCAGTCTTATGCTCCGCAGGGCCGTCAGTCCATCAGTCAGCTTAAGACAACTCTTCAACAGGCTCTACTTATCCATAGTCTGCTGAATTAATCAAGTCAATTTTCTTCTCCTAGTGTTCAGCTTGAGGATTAGATGCTTAGCTAAGCTTCATCTTATGAATCACAATCCGATGAAACATATTTTTTTGCCCTTTTCCTGCTCTCAGGGTGCGGAAATTATTCAGACCCCCTTAAATTTTTCACTCCTTGTTATATTGCACCCATTTGCTAAAATAATTTAAGTTCATTCTTTCTCATTAATGTACACACAGCACCCCATATTAGAAGAAAAACACAGAATTGTTGACATTTATGCAGATTTATTTAAAAAAAAAAAGAAACTGGAATATCACATGGATTCACAAGTATTCAGACCCTTTCCTCTGTATTTAGTAGAAGCACTCTTTTGATCTAATACAGCCATGAGTATTTCACACCTGGATTTGGGGATCCTCTACCATTCCTCCTTGCAGATCTTCTCCAGTTCTGTCAGGTTGGATGGTAAACGTTGATGGACAGCCATTTTTAGTTCTTTCCAGAGATGCTCAATTGGGTTTAAGTCAGGGCCCAAGAACAGTCACAAAGTTGTGAAGTCACTCCTTCGTTATTTTAGCTGTGTGCTTAGGGCAGTGGTTCTCAAAGTGTGGGGCACGCCCCACTAGTGGGGAATACAGACATGACAGGTGGGGCGCATTGAACGGGAGGAAATTAGTGGAAAATAATAGGAAAGTACCTATTATAATTCAAATGCTTTTCTTTATTGATAATGAAGAGCGTACGCTCAAAACTAAACAATCACACACAAATAAATGGATCATTAATACAAGTAAATTTAAAATAACATCAGTTGGGGGCCGGGAGAAAAAGTGGAACCATATAGTGCAACAATGGTTTAACATCGGACCAACTTGAGCAGCGCTGCTCGAATCACAAACCTGCGCGACCCACTGGGCAGCACTGCACGACTCTGACAGAAGACCGCGCCGACCATCAAAATACATTTTACCCTGCTGGGATGCGCACGTACAAAACAGGCATGGCAAGGCGGAAACAATATTAAACAGTCCTGACATTTTAAATAAATAGTTTTAAAATATAAAAAACAGTGGGTCGTGCAGGTTTGTGATTCGAGCAGCGCTGCTCAAGCTGATCTGCGCTGTGCGATCTCCAGCCCAGATCATCTCTGCGCTGTCCAGATAGTCGCGCTGCGCTGTCCACTGGGCCGTGCAGATATTTGGTTCAATCAGGTGCCACGGTTTCGTCCCACTTTTGATGTGTTTGGTTTCACATACACTTCAACAATGGAAGAAGACGGTGCAGCAGCAGTGAGTTTGTGACAAAACCAACAACGAGGAGATTGTAAAGAAAAAAGGTGCATCGTCTGTGTTGTGTAATTGGTTTGGATGTAAGAAAAGTGAAACGAATGAGACGAACATGATTTACAAGGTACTCAAGTGCACTGTTTTAACAAGTGGTGGAAACATGTCAAACCTTTTCTATCATCTGAAATCCAAGCTTCCAAACGAATATGGCCAAAGTAAAAAAATGCGGCAAACCTCAGCAATTCACAGTTTAAATAAAATTACATTCTGTAAAACAGTTTCTTTGTGTTTGAATTTTTATTTATGCATTTTCAGATACAAATTGCTATATTGTGATATACAGTATATTGTTTTATCGAGGTAGAAAATAGCTTCTACCGTGATAGAAGATTTTAGTTATTTTGGTTAGAACATCTGAATCAGTGCACAGCAAAGCACAAATGGCTTCATTCAAAGTTGAAGTGCAAAAAAACTACAAACGATTGCAGAGCAGCTAATAAACATGGGGTCAATTATGCAAATATAAGTGACAACGTAAGCCTTTTATAATAATTGCACGTGTATTTTATCTGTTTTTAACTTGGTGTTGTTTGATCTTATTGGTTTAGAAATTGATTTCAATAAACAGTAAACTTGGCCGATTTCCTTATTATTTTGTTGACAAGTGGGGCTTGAAAATTCGCTCACTCCCTTAAGTGGGGAATGACAGAAAATGTTTGAGAACCACTGGCTTAGGGTCATTGTCTTGTTGGAAGGTATACCTTCAGCCCAGTCTGAGGTCCTGAGCACTCTGGAGAAGGTTTTCATCCAGAATATCTCTGTACTTGGCCGCATTCATTTTTCCTCCGATTGCAACCAGTGGTCTGGCCCCTACAGCTGAAAAACACCCCCACAGCATGATGCTGCCACCACTATGCTTCACTATTGAGACCGTATTGGGCAGGTGATGAGCAGTGCCTGGTTTTCTCCACACATACCGCGTAGAATTAAGGCCAAAAAGGTTTTTATCTTGGTCTCCTCAGACCAGAGAATCTTATTTCTCACCATCTTGGAGTCCTTCAGGTGTTTTTAAGCAACCTCCATGCAAACATTGTCCATGTGTCTTGCACTGAGGAGAGGCTTCCATCATAAAGTCATAAAGCCCCGACTGGTGCAGGGTTGCAGTGATGGTTGACTTTCCACAACTTTCTCCCTTCTCCCGAGTGCATCTACAGTATGGAGCTCAGCCACAGTGATCTTTGGGTTCTTCTTTACCTCTCTCACCAAGGCTCTTCTCCCCCGACAGCTCAGTTTGGCCAGACGGCCAGCTCTAGGAAGGGTTCTGTTCGTCCCAAAAGCTTCCATTTAAGGATTATGGAACTTTTAGGAATGTGCTTTTAGGAACCTTAAGTGCAACAGAAATTGTTTTGTAACCTTGGCCAGATCTGTGGATTGCCACATTTCTGTCTCTGAGCTCTTCAGGCAGTTCCTTTGACCTCATGATTCTCATTTGCTCTGACATGCATTGTGAACTGTAAAGTCTTATATAGACAGGTGTGTGTCTTTCCTAATCAAGTCCAATCAGTATAATCAAACACAGCTGGACTCAAATGAAATAGTGGAACCATCTTAAGGATGATCAGAAGAAATGGACAGCACCTGAGTTAAATATATGAATATATGAGTGTTACAGCGAAAGGTCTGAATACTTAGGCCCATTTGATATTTCAGTTTTTCTTTTTTTAATAAATCTGCAAAAATGTCAACAATTCTTTGTTTTTCCTGTCAATATGGGGTGCTGTGTGTACATTAATGAGGGAAAAGAATGAACTTTAATGATTTTAGCAAATGGCTGCAATATAACAAAGAGTGAAACATTTAATGGGGTCTGAATACTTTCTGTACCCACTTTATGTGGTGGAAACCAAAAAAATGCAGTATACAGTGGTAAAATGCAGTAAAATTGCAGAAACACATGGCTTATTTTTTTTTATTAATAAAGTTTATGGCAAGTAGCATAAGGATAGAATAATTGAGCTCGTCATGACTAAATGGATGTAAGTGCTAAGCGTATGAAATGTTTGTCCTAATGAATGCAAGTTTTAGGAATGGCAAATCTTAGCACAGATTATAGGCACTATATCTATAATCAGTTTACTGCATAAAAACATCTAGTCATGAATGAAACAGGTGCAGATAATAACAGATGATCAGGCCGGTGATTAGTATACTGCTGATGCTGAATGCTGAGTGGTTAGAACCAATAAAAGGGGAAATTAACTTGCTGCTGAGGTTGTTACATAAACAACCAGATTTTAAAATCTATCTTTAGTCACTTTGCAGCCTGTTGCAGTAAAACATTTGTTCTCCTCCCTTAATTTAATCTCCAGCATTTAATTTCATTTAATATGAAGAAATGTGTGGGGTCACGACTTTTATATAGTACCGTATTTACCTGTGGTCATCCATTATGCATATATAATGTGCTTATCCATATTATATACATCCATATTATATACAATGCTGGTTCTCTGGTTCACTACTAATTTTTTGTGGATTGTTTTTTATAAAGTTTATGTATGTGCTTATATCCTGTCTTGATCCTTAATATATAGTAGTGGTTATATAGTAGATAACCAATTTACAAGCATCACTTGTTTTGCACAAAAGTGCAAAATTCTAAATATCTTTAAATGCTTTTTAAAGCTGTTGCTTAATTGGGCATACACCCAAAATGGCTTATGTGCATTGCAGATACCTCAGTGTGTAATCTACATGCATCATGCAAATTCGCTGTGTGTAGACCTATCCATCTCTCCTTCCTAAATTGGACACCAACAGGTGTTTCTCTTCTCCACTTCAATCACAGATTGCTCTAAAAGGATTAGCAGGCAAACACACAGAAGTGAGCATGCGACGCAGCTGGAGAGCTTCTGATTACCTACTTTTCAGTTTTCTCTCAAAAATAATCATTTTCATCACCAAAAAAAAAAACACATGGGAATGAAAAATGTGCATATTTTAGCAGGAAAGTTTGTGCGATTTGGATTAGGCCCATCACATTTATTTAAGCTTTCTGATATAGCCGTAATTAAATCACCAAATTGCGCAGACTCTGGACTGGCACTTCTATAAATGATAAAGAAAATATGCTTACAGAAAACTTTTTTTTAAAGATTTTTTTATCTGGTTATGTGGTGTGTCCAACCATACAAGGTGTTTGTTACTATAGAAACAATAATGTATTAGAATTAGTGCATTACTATGAAATTAATCATCAACTTAGAATAAATAATAAAAGGAAGTCTATAGGAAATGGTTAGGCTAGAATAATGAATGGAAGACTATAAGAGATTATTCACTTTGAACAATAAAAAGAAGCTCATAGAAATTATTTAGAATAGCATAATGAATAAAGGTCTTTAGTATATTGTTAGCCTAGCCTAATAAATGGATGTCTATAGGAAAATGTTAGGCTAGAATAAAGAATAAAGGTTACAGGAAATTGTTAGCTTAGCATAAAAATTGGACATCTATAGGAAAAGGTTAATAAAAATACTTAAAAATAAGAAATTGTTTGATACAGAAACAATAACATTTAATATATATATATATATATATAACAGAATCAAAACCTTCTGATTAACCAGATTAGAGGTTTCTACAGTGCTGTAAAACTTTATTTTAATAACGGGGCTCGATTTAAAGGACTCAAAATACTAAACTTGATAGTTGCTTAAGCGAGGTGAACTCTCTGAGCTGAACGTCTGAAGCACCAAGGTGAATGGAATTAGCCTGGAGGAAACGTTTGCCATATTAAATTACCTAAAGATCGAGAATGATTCAACCTGTGCAGAGAGAAGCCAAACTGGGCACCCCCTTTCCCCCAAGAGAAGCTTCTTACTGTGCCTTAATAAGCTCCATACCTTGTCTTTGAAAAGGAAGCTCCTGCAAATCCCCAATAAACCCTTCATATAGACTTATTTCCTCCACCATTACCTGTGCCGGGCCTATGGAGACACCAGAATTACACCTCAATGTCATGGTTTGAAAGAAAATAGATGTAAAATATATTGGAAGAGGGATTTTAAACAGGTGATTAGCATTGTTTTAGGACTCTAGTGCAAATGGTAACATCATTACTGAATAGATTAATTTATTATTTTAGTTAGCTAGATAATAGCAAGGATAGGTTTACCTTAGCTTAAAGAATGAAAATCAGTAGGAAACGTAAATTATGACTGGATGTCATCAGTAAATGGTTAGCTTAGCATAATAAAATAAAACATTAAAGGAAACTGTTAGCTGAACACATTAAATAGGGATCTGTAAGTAAAAGGTTAGCTGAGAATAAAGATTCAAAGATGAGGTCATATACACATTTCACTGCATATCGTACTGTGTATGACTGTGTATGTGACAAATAAAATTTGAATTTGAACGACAACATTTAAACTTTTTCACTGTGCTATTATTTAAACATGGAGGCAATGCTAAGTACCCCCATGATTATTAGCTTATAGACCCACCTTTAGCAGCAACAATTTAATATAATAATTTCCTTTTTTGGTCCATTCTTCTTTACAATATTATCAGATTATTTCGGTTGTTTTACGCATTTACTTGTGCACGGCTCTCTTAAGGTCCTGCCTTAGTATTTTAATGAGACTTTAACCAGCACAGTCCAAACCTTTATTGCTTAATTTTTTTCAGTCATTCTGATATAGATTTATAGGTATGCTTCAAATCATTGTCCTGTTGGATGACCAAAGTTTTAGTGTCAGACAGATGGAGATAAAGGAGTTCACAGAGAACTTGACTGCAAACAAGCTACTGTATACTTGATAAGTTTTGGTCACATGCTCAGTGACGCCTTTAGAGTCTGAGCTGTAGCTTCGCCCCCTTTTGTCTTTATTTCTCAGCACATTACACGGTCTGACCTTTGGGTGAATGTGATGGAAAGTCCACTCCTGAGGAGGATTAGCAACTGTTTTGAATGGTTTCCACTTCCACTGAATAATATATCTTACTGTAGAATGTTGAACAAATTATTTAGAAATAGTTTTATAACCCTTTCCAGATCAATGTGCAGCAACAATTGCTTCTCTAAAACCATTGCTTATGTCTTTTACCTCTTGGCATTGTGTTAACACACACCTGAAAAAATTCTCCAGAACAGCAAACTTCCAAAACCTTCGTTTTTATAATGGTCTAAACACCTGCTGCTGATCAATTAATCAAGGACTGATAATTAAAAGCGCCTGGGTGCAACTTACCCTCTTAAATCCTATAGAACCAATAAGGGGAATTTATTGCTGGTACTTTTATTTCTAGTATTTTTTTTTTTGGCTTAATTTTTGTTAAATAAATAATAGCACAGGGAAAATGTTAATGTATATATTGTTGTAGAGTATTTGTCTAATACTAAGACCCGGTACAATCAGATGGTTTTTCTTATGTTTTTATGCAAAAACACGTAGAATTAAAAGGGGGAACAGTAACTTTTTAACATGACTGTACTTAACAGACATATACAGCAGTCATAATAGCATAATAAAAATAGGTGTACATTATTAGCTTACTATAAATGAATGTGTTTAGATAACTGTGGATCTACTTAGATTACAACAGATGGATGTAGAATGTATACAGTATGATCTGTTTAGATTGCCATAATGAATAAAAATATATGGGGAATTGTAATGGAAAAATCATATTTTAATTATATGTATTAATTCTATTTGATTCTTGTAGTAAGTGTGTAACGTAGGCCTTAGAAGTTTGAACTTAGTTGTCGAAGCTTAGAGACATAAGGCCGAGAACAGAATAGAAACAACCTGATTGTAGTTGTCCCTGAATAAATGATAAGGTATGGACATCTAGTCTGGGGCAGATAAAGAGTCATGAGTTTGAATGTAGGAACTTCACGTACGGGGCGTTGATTATGTTAACAGAGATGTTTGTGTATAAAATAGGTCAGCTAGAGAAAGAGATCACCTTTCTCTATGCTGCAACTGTTTGCTGTATGAGACTGGTCCTTCTGCAGAAGTTTAAAATAAAACCTTTGTTACTTTGCTCTTACCCAGTGTATGGATTACTTGTCTTTATATTGGTTTCAGAATTTCCACCACAACTTGGCGTTGTCGGCAGTTCTCCGTGTTTGAGGAGGGCATTGGAGAATCCCGGGGAGGCGTAAGCGCTGACGCCTTGAAGGCTTTTCACTTCATCTCAAACGCTTAATTGGCAATCGAGCGTGAGAGGACCGGGGATTCACCATGTCACCTCAACACCGGAGTTAAAAGAACTAAAATAGTGTGGTAAGGAAATTTTTTAAGTTGTAAGTCTTTAAGTTGTAATTGTTAAAGTAAGTTGTAATTGTTAAAGTTAAAGTAAGTTGTAATTGTTAAAGTAAGTTGTAATTGTTAAAGTAAGTTGTAATTCATTCATTCATTCATTTTCTATACCGCTTTATCCTTCTATTCAGGGTCGCGGGGGACCTGGAGCCTATCCCAGGAGACTTCGGGCACTAGGCGGGGCACACCCTGGACAGGGTGCCAATCCATCGCAGGGCACACACTCATACGCACATTCACACACCCAATCACACACTACGGGCAATTTGGGAACGCCAATTAGCTTAACCTGCATATCTTTGGACTGTGGGAGGAAACCGGAGTACCCGGAGGAAACCCACCAAGCACGGGGAGAACATGCAAACTCCATGCACACAGAGACGGGAATCGAGCCTGGCCGGGGAATCGAACCCAGACCCTGGAGATGCAAGGCGACAGTGCTAACCACTACACCACCGTGCCGCTAAGTTGTAATTGTTAAAGTTAAAGTAAGTTGTAATTGAGTAAGAAGTGCACTTTCTCACAGTGGCTGGGATAGATTTAAACTTGGATCTATCACACGAGTCTGGGATTCGTGAAAAGTACCCAAAAAAGTGCAAAGGCGCACAAAAGAGAGAGATAGGGTACTGGTTTCGCCTCGTTTCCGAAAAACTTGGCCCCGCAGCAGACGTGCTCGGTGTGAGGACCTCCGGAGGTAAAAGCAAGTCAGAGTGCAGGGTTGCAAGGTGCACACGTAAAAGTCAATAGGACTTTACGGGAAAAACAGTCAAGGGGACTGTTGAGGTAAATTAAGGTAGAGTGTAAAGTGCACCGGTAAAGTCAAGAGGACTTTATGGCAGAGTGCAAACCGCTGCACCGGTAGCAGTCAGGGAGACTGTGAGAGCTCACTGTGAGTTAGTGGCACGTGTAAATTGACAAGTAAAAATCATGGGTAACAGCAAAAAAAAAAAAAAAAAAAAGATTGTTACGCTTGTGGCGTTCCTTGGTAAAGATAACATCTAAATTATGTTATGAGAAATGTTTGAGAAATGTGGAAATCCAGGGAAAACAAAAGAAAAAAAAAGAGAAATGTAGAATTATTAATTACTGAGATTGCTTTTGAGTTGTGGATGTGTGAATCATGTGTAGATAGATAATTACAATAACAAAAAGAATAACAAAGTAAACATTAATTGGGTAGGATTTAATATGTGGAAGGCAGAAGCAGAACTTAGAGAAAAACGCATACAACCTAAAATGCAAGCACAAAACATTGATTCTTTTCAGTGTGTTAAGTCTATTTCAGATCCCGACCTGGACGGCTGCCCCCCGCGACCCCCAGCTCTTAGACAGATAGCCCCTTCAGCAGATCCAGTAAGACAGCATGGACAAGAGACTTCTCGGCAGTCCCCAGGCCCCAGCACAGCCAGCACAGCAAGCATGGCTCTGTCTCCAATTTCGTCACATACTCGAACCAAGGCTCAGCTGAAAAGAGAAAAGGCTGATCGACAACCACCACCTGATGACAGCGAGGACGAGAGAGAGGAACTCTTAGGAGCTACAGGAAGTGTTCATCAAGAAATCACTGCTCCAATGATGGAAGTAGCAGGGGCGGATGGCACAGCGATGCTTGTTCACCGACCATGGACAATAAAGGACATCGAAAATGCACATGGACAACTCCCAGACCCGAGAGAGGGGGGAGGACAAAAATTCGGTGATGAAATGAGCAGATTTTGCTCAGAGTTTCACCCGACATCTTATGAAATGCGACGACTTTTGGGGAGAAAACTAGGTGCGGACTTTGCAAAGATTAAGTATTCCTGGCCAACGGACAATGTTTTCGCACGGCGAGCTCAGGCTGATCATGAAGAAAACCAAGCATTTAACGGTTTTGTGGTGTGCCTTACAGCAGCGTGTAAAGAAACGTTCCCAGCAAAAATGGATATGACTAAAATATCAATGTGCAAACAACAACCAGGAGAGAGCGTGTCACACTATCTCACCCGTCTCACTGAGGTACATGATGCAAACAGCGGATTGGAGAGGCCTGCAGACATTTCTGTGGCAGCAATTTCACCGTATGAAGCACATTTGAGGAACAGTTTCATAAATGGATTACAGGAGGACATCGCTCAGAAGGTGAAAAACACATGCGTTGGATGGGACACTGGAAAACTTAGTCTCATTGAACAACATGCAATACACGCGGAAAAGCTGGTATCACAAGAAAAAGATAAGCGCAACAAGAAGAGAGAAGACCAGAGTGACAATGCACAGCTGGCAGTCTTGCAGATGGTAAGACAAACTGCGGATGTACAGTACAGGAGACGTGGAAGAGGACGAGGAGGCCGTGGACGTGGACGTGGGAGAACAAATGGCTGTTATGCATGCGGAAGTGAAGACCATTGGATTAGAGACTGTCCGAGAAGGAGCAGAGGAGAGGAATGGATTAGGAGAGGTGAGGATCAGGGTGGAAATTGACAGAAAAAGGCCGGGGGTGTGGGGAGCAGACCCGAAGGAGAGGGTGAGTCAAAAATAATTATTTTTCCTACTAACACTTCTTGCTGTGATCGCAATGAAGAAAAGCTTGCTATCTTTTTCAATGATTCAATTCACGTTTGTATCTTAGAAACATCCACACATGCTACGTATGATCTTGAAGTATACAGTATCAGTAAAATGCCAACAATGGAATTGCAGCTCCATGACAAACAAAATTCATTTTGCTACATTCCATGCAGGTCATTCAGTCATTAAAGTGTGTGAATTTGACAGTTTAGTGAAACAGAGTGGCAGATTCCTGAACTCTGTGGGCACTTCAGGACATGCAGCTGAAAAGAGCCTCATAAAGACAAGCGTGTGGCTTTTTCCAGGTGTACATGATGATAAATTTAGATTTTTTTGCTCTTATTGCTGCCCAGTAAATCTATTGGGGTGAAGATTTCATATGTAAATTAGGTATAAATCTCTTGAGACTAAACCAGTATTGAGCCTGAGGATTTCACTCTTGTGAAATGTGATCCGTTGCCCCTGTTGTATGTGTATGAATGGAAGCTCTGCACTTCAACTGTGAGTTCAGTAAATGCTACAGTGATAGACAAATATATACCAGTAAACACATTATGATATTAGATATGTGTCACATATCTCTTTTTTTTAACGATAAGCTCAGATGTGTAGTCAATGTAGAGATAAGCAGTGTGCACATGAGAAAATGTAGCACAAGTGTCACAGTAATCACAGTAGGGACACCCCTAATGTGTTATTGGATAAAAGTAATAAGGATGAGGAAAAAAATAACTAAATAAATAAATATTGGGCGTTTGAGTGACATGTGGTATGAATGAGAGTGATTGAGAATGAACGTCTTATCTGACATTACATTACAGCCACAGAGAAACAAATGCTGATGCAATGCTGAAAAATCACGTGTTAAAGTATAAAAGAACTGTATATATTACAGTACCTACAGTCACAAGACCTGGCCAGGCAGAAAAAATTAAGTTATCAGCATGCAGAACTTTTTCTTTTCTTTTATAAAAAGAATTTATGTTCATAATTACTCACTAAAATGTATGGGCAAATGGCAAGCACGATGTAGGTTTAATTAAGGGAAGTGAACTGGCGGTGATCACCCCAAAGTAAAATTTAGGCCCTACAAACTTCATACTGTATCTACCCGAGTCTTTAACTGAAATAATTCCAGTGTTTAATTCTTTATTTTAAATCTGTTGTCATGGTAAACATCAGCAACTTCTTATTGTCCAGCAGAACAAGGTCATAAAGCAAACCATATAAAAGCTACAATTCGCACATACAAGTCATATCTTAGGTCAAATTGTTTTGGGACAAGATAAAACTTTGGATCCAAGTACAGTAGTAGTCCAAAATATTCTAAAACAAATAAGAAAATTGACGCTAAAGTAGAAATGTAAAAAGTAAAAGTGTTTTATTGCAGAAAAGTTAATTTGATCTATACAATCCTCGAGGCCCCAGTGAGCTATACACTCATGGGAAGGGTCTACTGGCCCACAGTGCACTTAGTTGAACTCCGGAAGCAAGAACAATCTTTAATTGAATCAAATTTGGCAGTATAAACTACTTTAATATTGGACATTTCAAATTATAAAAGGCCTTTTACAAAAACTGTTGATGAAAAGAATTGTTGCATGATTTCAGACTGGCTGCAGAAAAAAAACAGAGAGAAAGAGAGAAAAACAATGAGATCTTTATCTCACTTCTCAGCCAAATCAGATCCTGTAGCAGCAGCATCACCCATGTGTTTATGTCCAGTACCAGAAGCTGAGGAGGCAGGTATAGAATAAAGATATATAGTGGGCTACAGTAATTTGACATTTCTAGTTCATGAAGTTTCAGTATCTTTTATACAGAGAAGAGTCACACTTATTTGCAACAGAGTGGTTAAAGTACAATACTAAATTATAAATATCAATGTGGAAAGATGTATAGTTCTAACCCTCTAACTCCTTTCTTTCACTGTTAAACAACTTTGTTCCACTAGGATTGATCCACAGTAAGCGCCACTACAGAATCCGGATATAAAATGAACGTGGATGGAACAATATTTTGTGATAGAGAAATAGGTGCTAACAGGAGTTTGTCATAGTTATAGCACATGAAATTTAAATAGTGTAAATGTAATGCTCAAACTAACAAATTATATTCTATTTCAGAAAAGCAGATGCAGCAGTGAAGGCCGTGGCCAAACTTCCCCTTTCCTATAACCATAACATGTGTGTGTCTAATGCTCTCACCCCCACAGCTAACCTTGAAGAGCTTCAGAGCTACAGTCACTCCAGGAGAGGAAACACTCTGGAGAAAAGCGGGATGTGTTTTGACAGAAGGGGTTTGGTACGACCCCAATCACAAGCCGTGTCTACCTATAAAGCTATTTCTTTCTATGCTAAGTTGACACACGTGTAAGGACCATGTGTCAAAAGGGGGAATAAGCGATAGTATGTGCATTTGTGTTTCTAATAACATACTGTACTGTAGATAAAGGAATTAAGATGAAGCCAGAGCACACAAAAAGTAAAAGGACATTGTGAAGATGAAATGTTATGTTATTGTGCAAAACTCTTTGAGGATTTATTTTTAATACAGGCCCACTGACAGTGCTCCTAACACCACAAAAAGAAGTCAAAGTAGTGGAAACAGAGATGAGGGTACACGCCAGCACCCCAAACATGTTCCAGAACCTAAGAGAAAACAACACAGAGGTCAACAAGGGTGAACAGTGATGTGCTAGTAACCTCTCCTGTGAACCCCAACAGACCCTCACCTGCACGCAAAGTGCATGGGTCAGAAGAACCAACTAGAGTGGACAGAAACAACGCAGAACCACGACTCTCCACTCAAATTCATCACAACAATAAGTACACTACATTTGAGGACAACACATGAAGAAATTGTAAGGTGTCAAAGTAGCAGTAGCACTGAGTAACATTGGTGACATATAAAAGTAATTAGAGTTAAAAGTAAGTGTTGTAACTACTGACAGGATAGAAGACTGTTTTAGAGGACGGAGTATATTAGCGACTGAGATTATTCACACTACAGACATTGAATTAGCTGGACTGGATCCTTGGTTACAAATGAGAAAACACCCCAAAGCAATTTGGGTAACTTTAGGAATAATAATAGTTATGGTTACCCTGATGTGCCTACTTATTGAGAATTCAGAGAGAAACGGCGATGGTAAAGTCTATTTAACAAACTCAAGCCACATGCATTTAACTAGAATAAAGAGAAGAGACAGCATGATAAAAAGGCATAACACTAATCTCAATAGATGTGCAGGGAAATTGGGAATGTGCCCTATCATTAGACATTGCTGATAATATAACAGACATACACAACCTCTTGTGTTGTGTATGCCATGTCATGTCCTCGGGCTGGGTAGCACTGCCCCTAAATAATGTCACAGCAGCAGAAGCAAATGCAGACAACACGTCTTGTATTATACCGATAACCACCATGGCCATCTTACAGATATCTGAATACTACAAACAAACAGGGAGGCCAAACCCAGCAGTCCCTGAGTGTAATTATTCCAATAACCTATGTTTTGATGCCCCAGGGAGCTATTGTTCCCCATTGCCTGTTAAGAAATATGAAGACAATTCTACTTATATGGTTCCATGGCAAAAAGGAGACACTTGCATTGTGCAAGATCAAAATGGAAAATTGGGAACCTGACTTAGGATGGTCTGAGTGCACCACTTACGTTCGTATAACCAATCGTTCAAAAGGTAGGTCACCTAAATGTAGTATAGATGGTAATTATTTTCCAAATGATGGTAGTTGTCCGTTCATAGAACTATCGTCAACAAACACAGTAATGTGGGTGTGTGGGTCAGACGCATATGTGACCTTACCCAGGTATTTCAATTGAACAGGCTCATGTTATTCTGCATATGTAACTCCTAGTGTGTCAGTACACACAGAAAATCCGTGGGGGCCACGGATGTCAGAGAATAGAAGAAAAAGAGATGTCCCTATTAAATTTCATGGTTACACTTTAGGAAACCCATGGACTAGCCCAGGAGCAAATGTAGGCTGGTCACTCTTCCTCGGCGGAGGAGCAGCTGTAGCCCTAAACAAGGTAAATGGTTTAGCATACATGTTACTAATACTAAAAAATGACACCGTAAAGGCCTTTCACGCCTTTCAATGATGATCATCAGAATATCAGCAACATCATAAACCGCATGAAGAAGGCTTTGCAACGACCTCCCCAAGTAGAGTCTTGGATCTCGTGGTTAACGCAATTATGGGGAGGCTGGGGTTATTGGCTGGTTTATAGTGTTCTACCAATTGGGATTATAATCTTGTTAGGCCTCTGTATAACACCCTGTATTTGCAGATGTATACAGGGACTAGTTCTGAACACAGTAAATTATTAAATGTTAAGACAGACTGACAACATAAAACGGAAACCGGACTGGGACGACCCGACTTCTGACAGAGTTCAAAATTCCGGTGACTATCATTTTGAATGTTTAGATCATGATATGGAAGAAGACATAATGTAAATCTTTAGAGAAATGTCAAGCATGTATATTTAAGTAGGTTGCAAAATTTTTTTTTATGCTTTTGTGTCGGGGGTCTGGCCCCATAAAGACAGCTGTAGTGTCCTCTGTGTGCATTAGAGTGCTAGTGATGATGTTGTTAAAAACCCAGGTGGGAGAGAGAATATCTGATGAAATTTACCTAATGCATAGCTTATTAGTATTGTTTTGAATTGTAGAATTAAAATATTTAGGTTGTCATAGAATGACAAAAGGGGGAAATTGTAATGGAAAAATCATATTTTAATTATATGTATTAATTCTATTTGATTCTTGTAGTAAGTGTGTAACGTAGGCCTTAGAAGTTTGAACTTAGTTGTCGAAGCTTAGAGACACAAGGCCGAGAACAGAATAGAAACAACCTGATTGTAGTTGTCCCTGAATAAATGATAAGGTATGGACATCTAGTCTGGGGCAGATAAAGAGTCATGAGTTTGAATGTAGGAACTTCACGTACGGGGCGTTGATTATGTTAACAGAGATGTTTGTGTATAAAATAGGTCAGCTAGAGAAAGAGATCACCTTTCTCTATGCTGCAACTGTTTGCTGTATGAGACTGGTCCTTCTGCAGAAGTTTAAAATAAAACCTTTGTTACTTTGCTCTTACCCAGTGTATGGATTACTTGTCTTTATATTGGTTTCAGAATTTCCACCACAGTATACAGTATGATCTGTTTAGATTGCCATAATGAATAAAAATATATGGGGAATTGTTCTGATTGGTGTAATGTTTCGAAGGGTATAAATGCTCCACTTACCATCATTAGCTAAACACACAGTACTGTATACTGCATACCCGGGCATTGTGCAGTCCCCGGACCGATCCAGACCTCAAGAGGTCAAAGACAAACCACGCTAATGAGAATAATGTTTGTTTGATCAGATACATTTATCTTAACTTGCTTTTATTTTGAAACCCCTGTGTAATGTGAATTTGCTTCCTCTTGTCACATGTGATTGACGTGAGTGATGTTTGTGGTCGCAGCATCACCAGCTGAGCCTGAGGCGACTGACACACATCTAGAGCAGGCTGTAAGAGTGGACGTTTTCAGTGTCACTTGTTAGCGGTAAAAAGCATAAGGCTGATGCCGAATGTAGACCTTTCGATGAGTCATGAACCACTAAATATTTTTTCGCGGCAGTCAGCGGTAAAGCCATATTTTTTATTGAATATATACTGAAGAATAAGATTAAGTGCGCAGTATGTATTATTTATTCAATTTTTTTTTGCTAAATTTGAGTTACAGGGTGACAAAAACATCCAGGTTTCTCATGTGGCCCCCTAGTAAACTGTATCAGAACCAATTAGCTTAGCATGATGAATGGTAGGTTCTTTTTATTTAATGAGATGATAAGTATAAAGCTTAGCTTAGTACACCCTGCTTAGCATAATGAGAGGAAGAAATTAGAAAATGGTTAGCTTTGAATAATATACATAGGTATTATTTAGCATAGCACAGCTATGGCGGCATGTGGCATTGTGGTTAGCACTATCGCCTTGAAGCTCCAGGATCAAGGGTTCAATTTCGGTCTCGAGTCTGCGTGCGTGGACTTTACATGTTGTCCCATGTGCTCCGGTTTCCTCCCACAATCCCTCCCACAGTTTCCTCCCAAGACATGCAGATTAGGCTAATTGGCATTTACAAATTATCCGTCGTGTATGAATGTTGACCATTGGCCTCCATGGTCCCTAGAAGGACTACAGACTACAGAGTTTCCTAGAAAGGAAAAAGAAGCATAGCGCTACCAAATTTAGCTCGATTTAGTTTCTTGAGTTAAGATACATAGAAAAAACTGAAAATGAAAAGCTACTGTAATTGTGTAGCTTAGCAAAATAAATATATTAATTAGGTTAGGCATACAATTGTCTATATAAATACACTTTTAAAAAGCAAATCACACTTCACAGTTGGAAAAGTAACCCTGCTCGTACATGAGTTCCTCGACTGTGTAGGCAAGCTGAAATGGCACAGCGGCTATTTGAAATATCCCCACAGCGCGTGTGTGTCAGTGCAGTCACAGGACGAGTGACAGATTACAGATAGCTGGCATTAAAAGATATGAAAAAGAAATCAAAGACAGGCTCACCTTAATCCCCTCGGATCTGCTGCCCATCCATCACGGAGAGAGGACAAAATCCGGCTGGGAAATTACGCACAGCCTGCCACCACGCCGCTCCAACATTTTAATATCGCTCTTGCTCTCTCTCTCTCACTCACTCTTTCATTTTTTTCTCTCTCTTTCACATGCCAGACTCCAGGCGAAGTTCAAAAGAAATCGATGAATTAAATCCGGAAAGGTAAAAAGTCGTTCATTTCTGCGGGACGACCTTATTCACATCTCCATAATCGTATCAGGGTTTATTACAGAGAATCCTAAAGGCCGGTCCTGAGAAGCACTATTACACCATTATATACGACTTTCACATCAATCTCACCCTCTCCTGAGCTCCGGATGAACAACCAGCAGTGTGTGTAAACACTCATTTATGTCTGTGTATGTATGTGTGGCATTACTACTGCATTTCAGAAAGAATTATATTGCAGCGATCTCAATTTGCCTATATGACTGTATGATGTTAGTTCTAAATTAGGACTTACTGAACATAAATGCATTAATGAATAAGGAACGCATGTTCATTGTGAAAGCGGTTATAAGGTTATAAGACACATATACTCACCAGCCACTTTATTAGGTATTGTTCATTAATGCAAATATCTAATCAGCTAATCAATGGCAGGGACTCAATGCATTTAGGCCAGACAATCTGCTGAAGTTCAAACTAAGCATCAGAAAGGATTTTGAACCTGGCACCAAACGGGCAGGTCTTAGTATTTCCGAAACTGATGAGCCCCCTGGGATTTTCACACCATCACACACACACACACACACACACACACACACACACACACACTCTTCTTGGGTTTACAGACAATGGTGTGAAAAAGAGAAAATGAAAGAAAATATCCAGAGATCAAAAGTACCTTGTTGATACCAGAGGTCAGAGGAGAATGTCCAGACTGGTTTAAGCTCATAGTAACTCAACAATAACTCAACAGCACCTCAACTTGAACCAGATGTTGAAGTAAGGCACTACAGCTGTTCATAACAATATTCTACCGTTGACATAGGGTCCATTGAACAGACAGATTATTTGTCTATAACAGAATGTCTCGGTGTATTTGACATGTTGCATTTTTATCAGTTTAAAGTTACGTTTAAGTTTCTCTCATTTCATTATCAGCATTACAAAAAAGTAATGGTGGGAAAATTATACTTTGTCATGAAAAGAGTCAGCTTTGCATGGTTGATTGTTTGTGTATAACAGCATGACACTGTGGTGGCGTTTTGTTCCCCCTTACAATGTCAATGGAAAGTTAACTACTGCAAGTAAAGGCTCAACTTTTCCTGAATCTAACCGCTGAAAAAGTCTCTGTTTCTTTCTCTGTAAAACTTTGATCTCAGCTCGTTTCTTATTCTGAAATCTCTCTCTCTCTCTCTCTCTCCCTCTCTTTGTGGGCTTTAGACGAGCCGTAGGGAGAGCTCTGTCATCCTCTGTCTCTTTCATGCTCTCTCTCTCTCTGTCCTCATGTCCCCTGTTCTCTCTCTTTTTATCCCGTCACATGTTTTCTCTTTTTCTTCCTCTCCGTTACTATTTTTCTCTCTGTGTCTTTCTCACACACTCTCCCTCTCTCTCTGAACACTAAAGCCATATTTGACCTTTTCTCCACAACACACCATGCAATCAAATATGAATCATCGTTTTAAGCCACAGTGTGACGTGTTCTGCTGGTTTCACTCGACTCGTTCGTGTGAAGAACAGATTTAAGGGTCGAAACCTCAATTATGGACTCAGATTTTAAACCTTTCATTGGATTCTTTTTTTTTTTAAACTCAGCTGTTGATATTATTGTTTAATGTTACACTCTGGGCAAAGAGCCTCAAACAGAGCACACTGTGTTTATTATTATTATTATTATTAATATTATTAATATTATAATATATATATATATATATATATATATATATATATATATATATATATATATATATATATATGTTTTTTTTTTTTTGTTGTTTTTTTTTTGGAGAAATCCATTTTTAGCTACTGAAGCTAGTGTGATTTTAACGCCTGTCTTACCATTACAGATGCATGCGAACTTTCACGGGTGAAATTTACACCCTGCATGATACACTATTCTGTTCATTTTCTTGCAATATCTACAGAATTAGTTGACTTCCAGATCAGATTATATTTTTATTTTCACATAACTATCACATATTAGATTAGATGTGGTATGTTATTGGATACTATATATTTGCATGATTAGTTATCATCATTTCTTTTTTCATGTTTCTAATTATACTGCCTGCATGGGGAGTTTATCACAGAATTCATTTATTTTTACATATTAATTTTTATATTATTAATAATAATAATAATACTAATAATAATAATAATAATTTTATATAGTGCCTTTCAAGAGACTCAAGGTCGCTTTACAATAACAAAAATGTTTACACATACTGTAGAAATAGACATCTGAAAGACATATACATTGTCTATGTGTTTGTTTGTTTATTTGGTTGTTTAATTTACATTTTTTTTCAGAATTTTTTTTATGTTTAGTTTTTAGTGTAAGGTTTGGTTTTTACAAAATACTTATTTATTTTTATGTATATTATTATTATTATTATTATTATTAATAATAATATTAATATAGTGCATGCATTCTTTTCCTATCATTCATTTAATTTTGTTATTTTTTACTAATTCATTTATTTTAACCTGTTTTCTTGACTATTATTATTATTAATAATAATAATAACAAATTATTTTTCAGGCATTTTCACTCAACTTTCCCATGATTTGTTCACATAAGTCTTATGTCATTTTTAAATATTGCATTGTGAATTTTTCTTTTTTTATATACATGTTTTTGTATAAATATTTTTTTTTCATGAATAAATAATTTTAGATAAATAATTGATTAGTTTTTATTGTTAAGGGTATATGGCTTTATTTCTCATATGTGATTCTTTTCTTTTTTTTCTGAGGATCTTTTTATTTGATCCCATTTTTTCACACAATGCCATGTGTCTATATGAATTCACCTCCAATTTCAGGGTAAAACACTTTAATACCTGGGTATCACATGACATGCATGTGATTTCACAAAAATCCTCACTCTGCTTCATTACAGTGTCAGATTGATGAACGAGTAGCTCAGAGATAAAGTATAATTGGCAGAAGAGTAGCGTCTCTCACTTAATGTCAGCCATGAGAGAAAGATGACAAAGATATGTTTAATATGATTGTATGAATTTCATCACTCCAGAACCCTAATTTACTAAACATTAGTGTGTGTGTGTGTGGAGTCATGCAAGCTGATTTACTAGCAGGCCCTATGAACGATGCAACCTTTTCAATTAGCAACATGGCACGTTTTGTCTACTGTGCACGTATGCCATAATGGATATGTGTTTTTATTTTACAGCAGAAATTGGTAAATAAATATAGGGGTCATTGCATGGATTGATCGCACACTTGCATTGTGATTTAATTAACTATTTTGGGAAGCAACATGTTGTGAAATGTAAAATAATAATAATAATAATAATAATAATAATAATAATAATAATAATTTGAAATCCGGTATAAACTGTAAGCTTTAAATTTCCAGGTTTTGAGCAAAGCACGACACGTAGCTTTCTGATTTTTGAGCAAAAGCAGACAAGTCATGGTGAGCCAGCTGCCATCAGAAATGTAAATATACTTCCTGCAACTCTGCAGCTGCCATTAGTGATTTAAATGTGTTCAAAAGGTTTTTGTAGAATGTTGAAGCCAAAAAAGGTTATGTTTACATTCCGTTACTGATGTTGCAGTCACTCCAGCAGTAATAAACGACAGGTATCGACAATGTCGTCTAACATCCATGATATGTTCTGTGAAATAGGACATTATGTGATTAGATGCTTTTTGAATACCATGTTATGTACTTAACAAAAGCTATGAGAGATACTGTAGTGTAAGCACTAGAGAAGTTGAGAAATAGTATAACCAGAAAGGTAAAATATCCACAAGTGAGTTGTGTACAAGAGACATGAGATGCAGCACTGTGTGTGTGAAGCTGGTGGAGAAGTTACAGTATGCGTATATGATAGTGAGCTGTCATCATGTCCCGAAGTGAAGCTAAAACTGGTAGAGGACGAGGCTGATGATGCTGGAAACTGAGGTTTCTTTTTTATGATCTTCAACAATCTTTCTAAGTGGAAAGGTTTTATGTGTGACTAAACCCAACAATTATTTTTTCTATATTTTATCTAATCTGCTGCCTCTACTTCCTGTATGTCTCACTACACAATCACAATCAAAGTGTTAGTTTGCTATATTATTTATACAAACCGGATTCCAAAAAAGTTGGGACACTAAACAAATTGTGAATAAAAACTGAATGCAATGATGTGGAGATGGTAAATGTCAATATTTTATTCAGAATAGAACATAGATGACAGATCAAAAGTCTAATCCGAGAAATTGTATCAATTTAAAGGAAAAGTATGTTGATTCCAAATTTCACGGTGTCAACAAATCCCAAAAAAGTTGGGACGAGTAGCAATAAGAGGCTGGAAAAAGTAAATTTGAGCATAATGAAGAGCTGGAAGACCAATTAACAGTAATTAGGTTAATTGGCAACATGATTGGGTATAAAAAGAGCTTCTCAGAGTGGCAGTGTTTCAGAAGGCAAGATGGGTAGAGGATCACCAATTCCCACAATGTTGCGCAGAAAGATAGTGGAGCAATATCAGAAAGGTGTTACCCAGCGAAAAATTGCAAAGACTTTGCAGTTATCATCATCAACTGTGCATAATATTATCCGAAGATTCAGAGAATCTGGAACAATCTCTGTGCGTAAGGGTCAAGGGCGTAAAACCATACTGGATGCCCATGATCTCCGGGCCCTTAAACGACACTGCACCACAAACAGGAATGCTACTGTAAAGGAAATCACAGAATGGGCTCAGGAATACTTCCAGAAACCATTGTCAGTGAACACAATCCACCGTGCCATCCGCCGTTGCCAGCTGAAACACTACAGTGCAAAGAAGATGCCATTTCTAAGCAAGATCCACAAGCACAGCCGTTTTCATTGGGCCAGGGATCATTTAAAATGGAGTGTGGCAAAATGGAAGACTGTTCTGTGGTCAGACGAGTCACAATTCGAAGTTCTTGTTGGAAATGTGAGACGCCATGTCATCCGGACCAAAAAGGACAAGGACAACCCAAGTTGTTATCAATGCTCAGTTCAGAAGCCTGCATCTCTGATGGTATGGGGTTGCATGAGTGCGTGTGGCATGGGCAGCTTGCATGTCTGGAAAAGCACCATCAATGCAGAAAAATATATTCAGGTTCTAGAACAACATCTAGTCACCTCTTTCAGGGAAGACCCTGCATTTTTCAACAAGATAATGCCAGACCACATTCTGCATCAATCACAACATCATGGCTGCGTAGGAGAAGGATCCGGGTACTGAAATGGCCAGTCTGCAGTCCAGATTTTTCCCCTATAAAGAACATTTGGCGCATCATAAAGAGGAAGGTGCGACAAAGAAGGCCCAAGACCATTGAACAGTTAGAGGCCTGTATTAGACAAGAATGGGAGAGCATTCCTATTTCTAAACTTGAGAAACTGGTCTCCTCGGTACCCAGACATCTGTTGAGTGTTGTAAGAAGAAGGGGAGATGCCACACAGTGGTGAAAATGGCCTTGTCCCAACTTTTTTGGGATTTGTTGACACCATGACATTTTGATTCACGAAGTGAGCCCACGCGCCTCATAGGAGAGGGCTTGACTGGACAGCACAACTGCTTCCACATTCATATGCCCTGGAATGTAAATCGTCCCGAGGGACAGGAACCTGATGTGCTTGCTTATTTAGCGGTGCGAGCGCAGTCCGCCCTGGCGATTAATATATGAGACTGCCGTAGTGCTGTCCACCCGCACTAGGACATGGTAGCATCTCAACTGCTGGAGGAATGCTTTAGGGCCAGAAATAGAGCCATCATTTCGAGGCAATTGATGTGCCGCGCGATAAAATTACCTCTCCAGCTCCCTTGGGCTGGATGGTCATCTAAGACCGCGCCCCAGCCCGTGAGGGAAGCGTCTGTGGTTAGCGATGTGGTTAGCGATGACAAGACAGACTTAGAGTGGGACCCAGGGTCTGAACCACATACATGTAGAAAGGGTACGAAGCCCCTGGCGCGTAACTCTTATTGGGGATTGGCCCTCAAGTGAAATACCCAGGTTCTTAGCCACAACTGAAATGCTCTCATGTGCAGAAGGCCCAAAGGAATCACATTGGATGCAGCTGCCATGAGAGCTAAAGATCTCTGAAAGTGATGAACAGTCACTTTCTGGTCTAGCTTGATTTCCTTGAGGGTGTTGAGAATGGATTCGACACGAGCAGGAGACATCTGTGCCCGCCTTACGATCGAATCCCATGTGACACCCAAATAAGTTGTCCTCTGAAACAGGAAAGAGCACGCTTTCGTGGCGTTGGGTCTCAATCCTAAGAAACAAAGATGAGCTAGGACGACATCCTGATGTCAAAGCGCTAGCTATTGAACCTGGGCCAGCCAGTCGACTATGTAATTCAAAATACGGATGCTCTGGATTTCAAATTTCAAATTCAAATTTTATTGGTCACATACACAATCATACACAGTATAATATGCAGTGAAATGCTTTATACGACCGCCAGTGACCTTAAAAAAAAGAAAAAAGCTTGTACGTAAAATAAATAATCAATAAAAAGGAAATACTAAAGAAATAAATTTAACTAGTAAAATTAACTGTGCATAAGGGCATAATAAAATATTGCAAAAATATAGGATTAAAGTGACAGTGGTTGTGCAAGTATGCATGGAGGTGACATGTGCAATTGTCCAGATGTATGAGTATTTAGTGCAAGTGTGTATGAATGTGTCCATGATTGTCCAGTCAGTGTTGTGAGCTTAAAAGATGTTATTAGTCCTGTGTTTGTGGTGTGATTGTGTGATTGAGAGACCTTATCGCCTGCGGGAAGAAGCTCCTCCTCAGTCTCTCTGTGTTGGCCTTTAGGGAGCGGAATCTCTTCCCAGACCGCAACAAAGAGAACAGTCCATTACTGGGGTGAGTGAGGTCCTTCATGATCTTCCTGGCCTTAGTCCAGCACCGCTTGCTGTAGATGGAGTGTAGGTCAGGGAGCTCAGTGCGGATGATGCGCTCGGCTGATCGCACCACCCTCTGTAGAGCTCGTCTGTCCTGCATGGTGCTGTTCCCGAACCAGGTCGTGATGTTTCCCGTCAGGATGCTCTCTATGGTGCAGGAGTAGAAGTTCCTGAGCACCTTGGAGGGCAGTCTAAAGTCTCTCAAGCGTCTGAGGTGGTAGAGACGCTGCCGGGCTTTTTTCACCACGGTGCTGATGTGACAGGACTATGATAGGTCCTGCGTGATGTGAACACCGAGGTATCTGAAGCTGTCCACTCTCTCCACTGGGCTCCTGTTGATGATGGGGGTCTGGTAGTTCCTCTCCTGCTTTGTGCTAAAGTCCACTATCAGCTCCTTTGTCTTACTGACGTTCAGGAGGAGATTGTTCCTCTGGCACCAGTTCTCCAGATTTCCAATCTCCTCTAGGTAGTCCGACTCATCATTGTTGGTGATTAGTCCGACCACGACGGTGTCGTCAGCAAACTTGATGATGGAGGTGGAGTTGGTAGTGGCAACGCAGTCGTGGGTGTACAAAGAGTACAGCAGGGGGCTCAGAACACAACCCTGGGGGGCTCCAGTGCTGAGGGTGAGTGTGGCTGAGACATGTCCGTCCATCCTTACTGCCTGTGGTCTGCCAGTCAGAAAATTGGAGATCCACTGACATATAGATGAGCTCAGTCCCAGGTGCTCCAGCCTGGTTGTGAGTGTGGAGGGAATTATTGTGTTAAAAGCAGAGCTGTAGTCGATGAAGAGCATTTTAACATAATTCCCTTTCCTAGTGTCCAGGTGAGTGAGTGATGTGTGGAGGAGATGAGAGATTGCATCGTAAGAGCCAGAACTTCATCCAGGTATTTTGTGTATGTGCGGGTGAGAGAGCTAGACCAAATGGGAGGATACTGGTAAGCTTCGCCCCCGAAAGCGAACCTCAGGAACCTCCTGTGTTGTGGCAATATTTCTATGTGAAAGTATGCGTCCTTCAGATCGATTGTCACAAATCAATCACTTGGTAGGATTTGAGAACAATCACTTTGACAGTCAACATTTTGAGGCTGTATTTATTTTTTTTTAGATAGCGGTTCAGCCCGTGAAAATAAAAAAATTGGACGCAGCCCCACATTCCTCTTGGGAAACAAGAGATACCGATTCTAGTTGCCTGAGTCTCTGTCTGGTAGGGAAACATGTTCTATGGCCCCTATTCCCAGCAACTTCTGTCAGCAGATGCACCTTTTCCAGTTTCACGGAAGTCGAGACCATGCCGTTGGTGGTGTGAGAACTGAATCCTGTAGCTTCTCTCTACAGTGCTTCATACACAAGGAGATATACTTGGCAGTCTATTCCACACTGCAAGTTTCTCCGAAAGAAAGTCTCGGCGGCTTGGTTAAACGGGGGGGGGGGGGATGTTAGCTGTTCGGCATCCTGAAACGTTGCAGGAAAAAGCAGAAGAACTAACACTTTATTGGAGACCGGTGTTGCCCAAAATACCAATGGTGGTGAAGCATGAACTCTGAACTCCTGGGGGTGCCAGGCAGAACACTCGAAAGGAATTATGTGCCTCCCCCCATTGGGGGGGCCACCCCCATGGGCCTGGGCACATGAGCCTCAGGACTCTTTATGAAGAAGACAGTATGCCAGTCCGACCGCTTTCAGGCAGATTGCAAAGTGCGGCGCGCCTTATCCTTGATGCCCATGAGATTCAGCCACAAGTGCCTCTCTCTGCGGAAACCATCGCAGCCATAAATGGCCGATAGCACGAGCCGTCTGCTTTGTTGCACGAAGAGACAAGTCTGTGGCTCGGCATAATTGCAGTGCTCAAGTCTCTCAGCAGGTCAGGCTGGTAGGCCTGCAAAACTGCCATCTTGTGCAATTGAGCACCAACCTGACCTGCTGCCTGAAAAGCTTTTTCCCCCAGGGAAGATGAAAGTCTACACAACTTGAAAGGAATTGCTAGCTTTTCAGGGAGAGTGATGTCCCAGGAGAGAAGCGTCTCTTCTATTTGGGCGCCATCATATAACCCCGCGCTTCAACATCAACTATATTTAAATAAATTAATAAGTCAATGGCACGAAAACATGAGGATGAGTACAGATTACTCCATGAAAGGGTTAACTCACCATGGAGATTGCTAAGAAAGGGGATAGAGCGTCGTTGAGGTTCTCCCTCCCGGCCACCCGACAGAACCTGCCATCTAATGTCAAGTGCTTGGAGGCTATTTCAATCTCCGAGGATGCGAAAGAGCGAGAGAGGATGTCTATCCTTGCCAATTAACAAGAAGTGCCAGGGCGCGCTTGAGAGTGGACGGAGAGAGAGTGGGTAGGAGGGAAAATCCGTCTCCCACACACCTGCCAGATTCACACGTAAGCCCCAGGAATGCGTCGATGCTTGAAGCTTCTCTAAGGAATGCGAGCCGCGCAAAGCAATTTAATCGAAACAGTAAGTGTAGAGATCGCCCTCCGATATGGATTATCACACACGGAAGGACATCTCATTTAAAACTCTGCCATATCAGTGATTTAAACACTTTCTTATTTTTGCTGGTTTAAACACAGACACGCAAACACAACTAGGCTGTCATGAAGACAAAAAGATCTGAGGAATGTTTCCGGTTCACTCCTATTTATAACCTGCAGGTGCGTCTCATCAGATGACGTCACCTGACCGAGGTTATATAAGCCAAAATTTGGCGTGTTTGATACACACGTGCTTCACAACCTGCAACACGAAAAGATGTTCCCGTAGTGTTTTCATGCAGCATCGAATGTAGCCTTTGAAATGGAACTTACTTTCACTTTTTCTTAATAGCTGCTACACTTATTTTTAATATGATGAAATCAAATCTTTGATGGCCAGCAATGATTTTAACAATCAGTCACACTAGCAATTAAGTAACACTGGTCAATGGGTGATCATAGTAATTTAGGGAAGCTAGGCAATAAGTCACATTAACCAATCACTTAGGTCACTAAAAAGCACCATGATGAAGCTGTTTCTCATGAAGACCTTCCCAAGAAAGCAAGACCTAAACTTACCTCTGCTGCAGAGGAGAAGTTCATTTAGAGTCATCAGAAATCATTAATTAACAACCAGCACCTCAGATTAGAGCCGTTCTGAAAGTTTTACACGGCATATGTAGCAAATATACATCTCCATATCAATTGTTCAAAGGAGATTGTTGCATATTTTGGCTTCCTTCAGCATTGTTTTACAGTGGAAGAGGATGGGTGGCATTTCCCTCCAGTTGCATTACATTGCACTGTGATCCAGGATGAGCAGTGTTTGGATGGCTTGTTATGACTTTGAGGAAACACATGTTAGCCTGCCTTGTTTTGGTAGCTGTCATATAACCAGGCTACTGGATAGAAATTGGGTTAAAGAAGCTCATGACTGATCATAGGACTGGGTACTTTTGTGAGCTTGGGCCGTACTTTTTGAGCAGTATTATTGACACTAATATTAGAACAAGTGTAGGCATATTAAAGTAGAAAGTTCAACCTCATTGATGTAAAATATACAGGGATGGCCTGCAGCGATAGAGCAGAATGCTACTAACTAGGGTTAAATGCTTCTAAGCTTCATAGCGTGGGAAGCAGACAGGACTGTAAGCCACAATTCCTCCTCAACCTGAAGCAAAACATTCTGGGATCCTCCTGTTCCTCCTATGGAGTTAACTCAGAAAACCAGTGCTTTAGTTTCACCTCGCTGTGCCAAAACATTCAGAAAGCAGCTCAAATGCTGAGAATTATTGACTTAAGGACAGCTTAGGGTCCCGGTACACCAAGACCGAGCTATACAGGAATGTCTTTATCAATACTTCTAAAATTCAGCCCGAAGGAGGGGCAAGAGTGGATTAGATGTGTATTTGAATGCAGAGCAGCACTCGGCACGAAGCCGCTGGATATAAAACACTGCCGAATGCTTTTGAAATGCTGAGAGATGAGATCTTTAGCTGCCTCTCTCACACACACACAAGCTCCTTTTTTAGAAGCCAGTATTCCCTTAGGCTTATCCTCGTCAGAGCAAAACGCTCCAGGATTTCGTTTTCATATGTTAAAGAGCCATTCTCCCAGCACACTCTGCTTAGGAGTTAGTCCGCACCATATTAAGATGTAAGTTCATGTTTCTCAGGGACCATATTATTGGGAAAAAGCTAAAAACATCAAAGATTTCTCTAGAGAGCCCCCGGCCCGGGCCGTTCATCTTCTGCAAAATGCTCATTTAACTGCAAAAGGCTCATGATGGAGACACAAATCCATCTGCTCATGCATGTATCGTAATGAGCAAGAGAAAATGACAGCCATTATGCCTCATTTATCCACTCAAATATAGTACAAAAGTATCGACGAGAAATTATCTTAGCTTTTTAGTTTGTTTGGGTTTGCAATGGAAACGTACCACCGCTCGATATGCCTATGCTTATTTCTTGATATTTGTGCATGATTCTGTGTTACACTTTTAGACTTCATTAACTTTTCAGGCAAATAAAAGGTCTGTTATTTAGGTTGCTTGGAAACCTAAATGACTAGGGTTAATGTAGTATCTAACATAACACAACACCATACTGTACAGCTTGCTGGTTACTTACTGTAGGTACTGTAAGTGTACTGCAGGGTACGACTCGGCTATATCCTCGTCATTATCCTTTTCTCAGCAAGCTGTTGTATAAAGTTTCAGCTAGCTGCTGTGGTGTTTCCTCTGTATATCATACATAAAATGTATTATCTGAATCGGATTATCATCTTCATTTTTTTCTCGTATATTTTAAACTCCAAGGTGACGTATTGTCTCTGTAGAGTTGTGTGATGAATTTTCTCTGCACTCTAGTTTGCTCAATTCAGTTCAAGCACAATTGGATAGAACCTACTAAAACTGAGTAATGTAGTTTAACAGTAACCTGAGAAATTCATGTGTGTGTGCTGTGTGTTGCAGGACAGAGCGTTCACTCGTTACAAACAGATTGGGGTCACTTAGAGGTATAAATATCAACCATCAAGAGCATGAGCAAAAAAATGAAAAGAAAGTGAATTGCTTAAAGTTGGTTTAAATGTGAATTTAACTTTAGAATTTTTGTCTTCTTGCTCCATGCTCTCAGGTTTTCCACCACTTTTTATAATATACTTTGCTTGTTTGCATTCAAACAGTGTTTTCAGGTTAAGCGGGCCACCTTGATTGGAAAAGTTGGCAAGATCCCACAATGCCTGCAGGCACTCGGGTTTCCTCCCACACTCCAAAGACATGGAGTGTCGGGTGACTTGTGTCATCTCTGTGCTTGTGCCCCATTCATGAGCTGGCTCCCTGTCCGGGCCTTGTGTCCTAAATTGCCTGGGATAAGCTCCAGGACAATTGGTATATAGGTGATATAGTATATAGGTGCAAATGAAAGAAGCATCATTCAGACGTCCATCTTGTTCAGTACAATCTAATCTTCAGAGCTATAGATTATCTCAATCATCACATTTTGTCTGGCACCCATTACAAGTGGTGAAACTGTACAACTGTACATTTTATGGAGACTCATAGAACTATTGAAATGACTACAAGTGGTGCAAAAACAGCAGAATGCTTTGAGTCCAACCAGGACAGTAATGTCTCCCTTGCCTCCTGATGAAATTTCAATAGAAGGTCTTCCAAATGTCTTGAGGAGGTTTCATCACAGTTACATAGACAGCTTGAAAAATATTTTTATGTTGTAAACAAGTTCTTTAAGCTGATACTCATATTCTCTGAACCTCTGTACTTTTCACAGTGGTTGGATTCTACCCGCAGCTCTGACAGCAGAAAGAGACTTACAGTAGGCTTCTTTATACTCAGTTCCTGGTTGTGATTCATGAAACCCTGAAACCAGCAATATCCTGATTTTTCCCCCCCCCCTTTATCTCCCAAAGGTCTTTAAATTCGCCTTGGCAAGTTTGACATGTTTCCTCTGCCTCTCACTTTCTGCAGGAAAATATGGGTGGAACCTTCAGTTACTCCTTTAACAATTTGCATGAACTGTATTTTAAGTAATTGTTGCCCTGATGGTTGTTGTGTGGCTAGCAAGCATTACCTTGTTGTTTTTTATCCAGTTGTGATTATTATCACACATTGGAAACACAAGGAGTCCGAAAAACATTTTATGCTTACATTCCAGTCCTCCTTGTGTAGACAAATTATTACTGCACTGTAAAAAAATTCTTGCTACTCCAACTAAAAAATTTCTAGTGACCTGTTGCATCTAAAATTTTTAGTTGGCTCAATTTAAGTTGTGTAAACTATTTTGTTTTTGCTGTGCTGATTACCTCTAAATGTACACACAAATTGAAATAAAACATTCTGTCAACTAAATGTTCTATGCTGAATAAACATGCCTAGTTAGGCCAACAAGCAGTCTCAAATTTAAATATAATGTGTCAATTAAATGTTCCAAGTTGACTGAAAGGTACATTTTGAATTGGAAATTATGCTTACATAATTATAAAATTAACATCTTAAAGTTTACTTGAGTAGGTTATTCACTGTAGCCACATTTCAAATAACATGACACATTCCTCTAAATTTGAATATTTTTTTAATGTAAACTTTAAACACCTGTTAAAGACTATCAACATTGATTAAGTGCAATCCAGCTACTCTATTTCAACAAATAAACAACTGCTGCATTGTTATAACAAAATATGCAAATAACATTCCAAAATGCAAGAATGAAACTGTGCCCTTAACATTCATGTTACAAAGCTTACTAATATCACACTCAGTCAAAACAGTATACTGGAAAAATAGACTTCTGCCTTGTAGAACAAAACATACTGATATTTCTCAGTAAAAACGTGCAGTGGCTTATTTGAAAATAATAAAATATTTGCTTTAACTCAGAAATGTTTTAAGATTAAAAACAAATAAGTAAATGTTGTGAAATAATTTTGCCAAGCTCCAAGATTGTTTGCAGATGCAGTAAGCACTGTTTCCCAGATTTTCTCCCTAATACCTAAAATACAAAAAGAAAAATATATGAATAACTAATTAAGTAACCGTTTGTAGTTCAAAACCATTAAAAATCCTAGACAAAAAATGTCCGTTTAGCCATTATAACCGTTTTCAGACACTATAAGGTTAATGAATGATGAAGGAGTGAGAACATTAAGCTCCCTCAGTGGAGCACTAACGCGCCGTCTTTTTCAAATAGCCTTTGAAATTATCAGTCATTAAAATGATTAAAAAGCATGTAACGTAAGTAAACTTTAGCGGTTTCATAGATTAACATTAATGTCAATGTACATACCATCTGAAAAAAAAAAATGCGTTAGGAGCTGAAACGAGTGCATTGCCAGATAACTACTGTAACACTCCAAATTATATAAATAAACACTCGAAAATATAATGTTCTAAAGCTTGCTGCTGGATAATATATATGTTATAAAGCTAAAATTGCTGATTACTTTGCAGGACAGTTAGTTTCCATGAAGTACTCACCATTTCGGGAGGAAATAGCGGGAAGTTCGAAAATTCTGGAAGAACGCGTTTGCGCATGCGCAGAGGTCCCTCTTGTTCGTCCAACATAAAATTGTTTGTGTGCAGTTAAATGTTTCATGAACACAGTTATACTCGTTGCCTTGATGAAACTTTCGTAGTTGAGTAATGAAATTTATACAATCATTGAGAAAACATATTTTTCTTTTTTGACACCAGCATTATATTAGCCCAACATATATTTCTTTTTTCCAACAACTATTTTCAGGATTTATTTTTTACAGTGTGTACCATCTATTGACACCCAGATGATACTATGTCCTCATGAAAAACTATGTCCTCCTGAAAATTAACGTGAGTTTAGAAGAAAGTACAGTGTCCATCCATCCATCCATCCATCCATCCATCCATGATCTACAGTGGTGTGAAAAACTATTTGCCCCCTTCCTGATTTCTTATTCTTTTGCATGTTTGTCACACTTAAATGTTTCTGCTCATCAAAAACCGTTAACTATTAGTCAAAGATAACATAATTGAACACAAAATGCAGTTTTTAAATGAAGGTTTACATTATTAAGGGAGAAAAAAAACTCCAAATCTACATGGCCTTGTGTGAAAAAGTGATTGCCCCCCTTGTTAAAAAATAACTTAACTGTGGTTTATCACACCTGAGTTCAATTTCTGTAGTCACCCCCAGGCCTGATTACTGCCACACCTGTTTCAATCAAGAAATCACTTAAATAGGAGCTACCTGACACAGAGAAGTAGACCAAAAGCACCTCAAAAGCTAGACATCATGCCAAGATCCAAAGAAATTCAGGAACAAATGAGAACAAAAGTAATTGAGATCTATCAGCCTGGTAAAGGTTATAAAGCCATTTCTAAAGCTTTGGGACTCCAGCGAACCACAGTGAGAGCCATTATCCACAAATAGCAAAAACATGGAACAGTGGTGAACCTTCCCAGGAGTGGCCAGCCGACCAAAATTACCCAAAGAGCGCAGAGACAACTCATCCGAGAGGCCACAAAAGACCCCAGGACAACATCTAAAGAACTGCAGGCCTCACTTGCCTCAATTAAGGTCAGTGTTCATGACTCCACCATAAGAAAGAGACTGGGCAAAAACGGCCTGCATGGCAGATTTCCAAGGCGCAAATCACTTTTAAGCAAAAAGAACATTAAGGCTCGTCTCAATTTTGCTAAAAAAACATCTCAATGATTGCCAAGACTTTTGGGAAAATTCCTTGTGGACCGACGAGACAAAAGTTTAACTTTTTGGAAGGTGCGTGTCCCGTTACATCTGGCGTAAAAGTAACACAGCATTTCAGAAAAAGAACATCATACCAACAGTAAAATATGGTGGTGGTAGTGTGATGGTCTGGGGTTGTTTTGCTGCTTCACGACCTGGAAGGCTTGCTGTGATAGATGGAACCATGAATTCTACTGTCTAACAAAAAATCCTGAAGGAGAATGTCCGGCCATCTGTTCGCCAACTCAAGCTGAAGCGATCTTGAGTGCTGCAGCCGGACAATGACCCAACACACACCAGCAAATTCACCTCTGAATGGCTGAAGAAAAACAAAATGAAGACTTTGGAGTGGCCTAGTCAAAGTCCTGACCTGAATCCTATTGAGATGTTGTGGCATGACCTTAAAAAGGCGGTTCATGCTAGAAAACCCTCAAATAAAGCTGAATTACAACAATTCTGCAAAGATGAGTGGGCCAAAATTCCTCCAGAGCGCTGTAAAAGACTCGTTGCAAATTATCGCAAACGCAAAATTGCTGCTAAGGGTGGCCCAACCAGTTATTAGGTTCAGGGGGCAATTACTTTTTCACACAGGGCCAGGTAGGTTTGGATTTTTTTTCTCCCTAAATAATAAAACCCCTCATTTAAAAACTGCATTTTGTGTTTACTTGTGTTATCTTTGACTAATAGTTAAATGTGTTTGATGATCAGAAACATTTTGTGTGACAAACATGCAAAAGAATAAGAAATCAGGAGGGGGGGCAAATAGTTTTTCACACCACTGTATGTTGCTTATCCTTCGAACAGAACCACAGGAAACACCTTCTCATCTCTTATGTGTCTGGATCATCAGAGAAGTTTTTGGAAAATGTCACATGCCAATTCACTTCAAACCCACCAACATACTAAGACAAAGACTTGTCCACCTCAAAGACCAGGCACTAAAACATGCAAAGAGCAATATAATTTATATAGTCCAGTGCAGTGAAAAATGTTCAAAGCACTATGGTGGGGATACAAAACAACCTTTACATAGGAAAATGCTCCCAGTGCAGAGGGAGCAACATGTCAGTATACCTTCACCTGAACGACCTGGAGATGACAATCTTGGAAAAATCTTGGATACAGAGGATATATTTTTTGACAGAGGTGTGAAAGAGGACATCTATGTTCATGTGGAAAAACCTTGGAGATCTTAGGCACATCCTATCTCCTATGTTTCATGCTCCCCTACAGTATATCTTTCCCAAGAACGAACAAGACCTCTTTATACAGTAGGTCCACCAGGAAAGTCACTCCAAAGGACTCTCCTTACTCTCTCTGGTCATTACATCTTAATGAAGCTGCCTAATCTCTCTCTTTATTTCTGGGTCTTCTTAACTACTCTATACTGTAATTACTCTCCTTCCTAGTCCTTGGCCCTGGAGGATATAAATATGTGGAACCTACCAACTTCTCTCAGACTGATGAATACCTGAATGAGTATTGAAATGTTTCTACCTAACAAGAAATGAGTCCAGTTGACATGAATAAACTACAGTACTTCCAGATTCTTTACTTCACTTGGATGACTGAGAATCACACTGCTTATCCTGAATTGGGTTGTGACGGCTTGGAGCCTATGCCAGCTAGATCAGTATATGAGGCATCACACATTTACACACCTAGTCATACCCTATGGACATACATACTGTACATAGGATGTCTTTGGGGCTGTTGGAGGAACCAGAGAATCTGGAGGGAGAAGAAACTCAGAGGCACAATGTAATCTATTGTGACCCCTGATAGTGGTAACTGTTTTCATTATACTGCCAGCCCCCGTGCATCTGTCAGGGACCTACCCTAGTCTTTCAGCAGCTCTGTTTGGTGGTGTTGGTCTTTGTGTCCATAATGCATTTTTGTGTGGGTGGGTGAGTGGTGGTGATTGCCATGACTGTTAATGTACCTACAGTAAAGCACTAAAACCAAGCTTCTGGACTCTGCTAAGAATTCTGTTGTATTTTCTTTTTCTTGGATTTTTTTTTTTGGGGGGGGTTTGTTTTTACTTTTTTAATTTTTAAGCAACCTCACGTACTATATCAATAAAACTCCTTATTACTGTGTATGTGTTTTGTTTTTACTATAGTGAATGAGAAATGTGAAAGCCCAGAAGGTCATTTCTGGGAAATCAGATTTTTTTTTCTTTCCAGCTGGCTTTCTTACTAAACACACACACACACACACACACACACACACACACACACACACACACACACACACACACACACACACACACACAGAGCCTCTACCAGCACAGAGAAGTCACGCAGTCCAATCAATATGCCATCAGCTCACAGTGGGGTGTGTGGAGCAAACACACACAAACCCAACCCATGTTGCAGAACTACACCATGCCGAATGGTAAAACAGGAGAAAACAGAAAAGCCAAAAGGACAGGATATGTAAGGTGAAATAGATGAGTGCACCTGGAAGTGAAATGACTGTAGGCTAGAAGCTACAGAGTTCATCCTGGCACTGTCTCTTGCGTTCACACGCGCACGGATCTCTTTACACCTCACTTCACCTTTCATTTGAGCAGGCAGGAACAGATAGCAGAAGCTCAGTGTGTTGCCTGTGCTCCTCTGCCTGAGTTAAAGGGACAGGAAATCATTAGAGTCCAGTCGAAGGTCACCGAAATCAGGGAAATTAAATTAGTCACCTTGTAACACAAAGGGAGGAAGAACCAGCAAGTGATGTGATGCTATTCTGCCACTCCATAATTCACTTTAATCATTTTTTTTTGTCTTTTTATCTTTCATTTTTATCATAACATGAGAAAAGCAACAACTGCTGAGAAGTCTGATTAGTCTGATGTCCTTGACCGATTCACTAGGCAAAGTATTGACCATCACCTTCCTACCCAACAAGTGCAACATAAAATATTTACAGTCAAAAAATATCAGATGAGGATCACTGAAATCATGGACGGATGATGATCAATCAAAGGAATAATCAGTGATATAAACTTGATAACCATTTAATTGAAAAAATGAATTAATTATAGTAGCTGATTACTGAAATCATGGAATAAAATCAAGGGTTGATCACCAAGAATACAAGATTAATTATTAAAGCAATGGATTAGAGTGAAGAACTAACACCGTGTGCAGAATTGAAATCATGTGTTTGTCAATGACATTGCGGACTGAATACTGAGACGGAGGACTTATTATTGATATTGTAAAATGGTTAATGATACTGTGGACTGATCACTGATATTGTGAATTGATTAATGCTATTATGGACTGATTAATGATAGTGTGGACTGATCACTCACATTGTGAACTGTGTAATGACAATGTGACCTGTTTGAAGACATTTTGGACCACTCAGTGATTATTTTGGACTGTTCAAGGACATTGTGGACTGATCATTGATATTGTTGACTGATCAAGGGCATTGTTGACAGTTTAATCACATTATAGATTTATTAATTACATTTCTGAACTCCATGGCACTATGGAAATCAATGACATTCTGAAATGAACCTTGACAATGTGAACTGATCATAATTGTTGTTGACTGATCACTGAAATTGTCAACTGATTGTGGACATTGTGGACTGATCATTGATTGCATGATCAAGGACATTGTGGAGAGATGGGTGAAAGCATGAGTTGATGCTTGAGTTGATACTAAATTATAGTATGATGATGAAATCATTTAAAATCATGAACTGATCGGTGGAGTTGTGGACTGATCGCTCATATTATGGACCAATCAGAGAAATAGGTAACTGAAGTCACAAACTGTCATGTGCTGATTATAGATTTGCAGACTGAGATAATAGATTATTTCAGTCTATTAAACGATTAAAAAAAACTTGAACTGATCAGCGAAATTATGGACTGATCATTGAAAACTGTGAACACTAAAAATTATTGTAAGTTGAGACGATGCTAAAATTAGTTTACGGTTGTACTGTACAATAAAATCAGCTTCAGATAAACATTGAGTTCTTTCAAGAACAGAAACACACTTATATCATAAAGAGCAATGAAAGTCTGTTAGTTTGGTGTTGGTGGTGATAGAGGAGTTAACGCAGTTTACACATTAAAGAACCAGCAAAATACAGAACTAATTTCTCTATCTCTCTCTCTCTCTCTCTCTCTCTCTCTCTCTCTCCTTTTCTTTCTCCCCGCTGAGCTCAGAGGTGAACACAGATCGATAAAACATTTTAACTGCATTTTTGCTTGCAATTCAAAGAAAGATGACTCAGAGGCCTCATTATCCAGGAGACAGGAGGCACGAGCTCACTCTGTCCTTTCCCTAATCAGCCTACAGAATGAATTTGTTAAACAACACCGAACCTACTTATAGATCCTCACCTGTCTCTGCTCTCTGGAACAGTTCATCTGACATCACCACTCAGCTTTTCCAGAGCCGTCTCATTTCCCTCAGCTCTCTGAAATGGTCCACATGGCCTCTGGGGGCTGCCTGTCCAGATTCCTCTTTGTCATGTTCCCACATAAAGCACAGGGCACCTACTGTAAGAGCAGAGCTCTCACCACACTAGGCTGAAGAACAAATGAAGTTCACTGTGCATGTTAAGTGAAGCCAGTGTCCTCTCTCTTTCTCTCTTAAAAACAAAAAAGATTGTCAAGGCCTGCTCTTATCCATCTGGGATTTGTTCTCTTTTTTATCCATTTCCTCTAGGTTTCCGAGTTGATCTCTATCTTCCACCCTAGATCTTCATCTTTCTTTCTTTTCTCTGGACCTTTATGTTTTCTTTCTTCCTTCATGGCTTTTTTTGCCATTCTTTTGGATCTTTGTCTTAGTAGCCAAAACCGGCTCCATGAACACATGGAGTGTTGAGATCGGACTGGAAAAACCTGAACACATCCCTGACTGAACTCGACTCGACTGAACCATCATCTTTGGGATGATCTGGAACATCCTAAACTGATCGCACCATCAGCACCTGAGCTCACTAATTTTCTTGTAATTGAATCAACACAAATCCCCACAGCCATGTTCGAAAGTCTAGTGGAAAGCCTTTCCAGAAGAGTGGCGTGAATTTTATCAGCAATCTGGAATGAGAAAATGTGGTGCTTATATATACACTACCGTTCAAAAGTTTTAGAACACTTTCTAACTCCATGATGGTTCCTGATGTTTATTTCTTTCTACATTGTAAAGTTTTGCTGAAGGCGTCCAAAAACTGCATGAATCTCCTTTGAACAGTTGATATTGAGATGTTTCTGCTACTTCTGCTCTGTAAAGACTTCATAACGCCTCTAATCTGAGGTGCTGTTAATTGGTCATTTTTCAGGCTGATAACTCTAAATGAACTTCTCGTCTGCAGCAGAGGTAGGTTTTGGTCTCGTCCTCCTTCATGAGACGGCCTTCATGAGAGACAGTTTCATTATGGTGCTTGACGGATTTTGCAAATGCACTTGACAATACTGTTCTTGCAAGAACTATTACAGAAAGGCCGACCTCTGTGTCTTAAAATAACAACTAACTGCTGTTTTTCTTGTTGTTACGTAATTACCTAATTCCATATGTGTTATTTTATAGTTTTGAAATCCGCAGTATTGTTGTAGAATGTAGAAAATAAATCACTAAACAAAAACAAAGAAATTTGCAAGTGACCTCAAACTTTTGAACGATAGTATAGTCGAACCTTGGATTGCGAGCATAATTCATTCCAGAAGCATGCTTGTATATCAAAACACGAATATGAATATGAATTTCCCCATGAGAAATAATGAAAATCCAGATTATTCATTCCACAACCCAAAAAATAAACATTTAAAAATAAATTATACAAAATTATAAAATAAAAATAAAATACATGAACCTGCACTTTACCTTAAAATAAGTAATCACAATCTCACAATCTGAGGTTTCACTATACTTTATCTTTCACTATTTCTTTATATTTAATTCATTCCAGCTTTCCTCCCTCTCTTGCTCTCATTACTTTCTGTAGGTTTCTGTGGGTCTTGTTTCCATGAGTATTTCTTGCACCTCTCCGTGTCTAATGCTTTTGTTTTGGCTTCTGTCTCTTCGTCTCATCCTATTTTCTTAGTTAATTAATTTTTCCCGCCTTAATTACTTGGCCTTGCGAATATCGCCATTCCTTTAGTCTGGGTTAGTCTCCTTTAACTTACTTGATCTTCCCGTATCCACTCATGCATCTCATTTCTTTGAAATTTCCTAATTTTTTACCATTGCATCAATACACCTACACGGTCACCCAAGCGTTTTTCCTATACTTGATAATAACACTTTAATCAGGCTGCCACGGTCAATATCACATAGCCGTGTACAGATGAGCGCTGCTGTAACCATGAATATAAGCTAAAGTTTCTATTAATTGAGATTTAACATGCTGCATTGGTGGCACAGGATTTCTTTTTTTCCCCTCCTCTCTTGTTGGGATACTATGGAGACACGGTGGAGAATGGAAAAGGTCGTCATTATCAAATGTGCTTCTATTGTAGGAAACGGCCAGGACAGCGGCCTCGGCACATTCATTAGGAGGGTTATTCATCTGGTCGTTAGTGAGTGCACATTAACAAATGTCAAAGACGCTGTAGCCTTTACTGTATTTATAGATTCGTAGATCCAGAATCCGCTGTGTGCTCTTATACAGTAGATCATTAGGTAGCATGAATTATAGAACGAATAGAGATAGATGCGAGCCATTAATCGTATACTTCATGAAATTCGTTTCTCACATTCATCAGTGATACTTATACGTTATGAGCAAGATATTATGATTATCACTTTTTCTTGTTTAACCAGAAATACCCTGATACATGACGTGTCTATACACTGAAAGGCGTGTCTGTATCTGCTGCTCTTCACATCAATAGAGAAGGACTAACATAGTGTCCCATGCTTAACCACCATTAATATATAATTGAAGACACACCTATAATGAGGGGTGTTCAAGTTAAACCGGCACTAGTAATGAAATATCTAGTGAATGAGGAAGTAAAAGTCTTCAAGCTCAGTACAGTGACGAGATTCTTAGCCACAGTTACATTTAAATGATCCAAACATTTACGAAGCCTGCACGTCCACGAACAATCCTCGGTTGGGAGTTATCGCCAGATCCCCCATAAAGTCATGACCTCGCTCAAAGCCATTTCCACATTTTTTACTAGTCCATGCACTAGTGAAACACTGGGATAAGTGCATTAGTGTATCAGGGGACTATATAGAGAAATAAAGTGAGTTATTACTCTCATAACTGTGTTGTTATTCTGCACAATCAAAAGTCCCTGCTTGAGTTGAATTCACCTTGTAATTAAATGCATTTATTGCTGAAAACAGTCATTAATTATCATCAAATACAAGAATATGTTGTTTATTTATTAAGTTTATTCATTACAGTTGCTGTAGAACTGACATTGAGGTCTGATCGCTGCAATCATGGATCGATCAATAAAACCATGGACTCATAACTTGAATTGTGGACCGATCAATAAAATAATTGTCTGATCAATGATATCATTGACTGATCACTGGAATTGTGGACTGATTAATAAAGTTGTTATCTGATCAATTAGATCATTGACTGATAATTGGAATCATGGACTAATCATTTACATTATCAACTGATCAATGAAACTATTTGTCAAACACTAAAACTTTGAGCAGATTAATCAAATCATGAACTGATCTATAAAGTCACAAACTGATCATTGAAATCATGGACTGATCAACAGATTCATAGCTGATCAATAACTTCATGAGCTGATCAATGATATCAAAGAAGGACTGATCATTGGAATTGAGGAATAGTCAATAAAGTTATGGGCTGATCAAAGAGATCAAGGTCTGATCACTGAAAATGTGACCTGATCATGGAAACTAATAAACTGATCAATGAAGCCATGGGTCAATGGATTGATTTAATTATTTGTGGACTGATCACTAAACTCACTGTTTGTTCAATTACATTGATGACTAATAAGTTGCGTAGAATCATGAAAATCATAATAAAATCAATGAATTGATCACTGAAATTGCAGCCTGATCAATAAAATAATGGGCGATCAGATTCATTATCAATTATAATAAAAGTGTAGAAGATTCATCTTAAGATTTATTTAAAACTTTCCAACCAATGTACCAGCTTAATGTACTGTAGAACCTGCTAGAACGGGGTGGGGGATGATATTCAGTACATTTTATCTAAATTATTTCTCTTCCTGCAAAATGTTATGTAAGCAACCTGACAGCAGCATGTCTCCTGAAAAAGTTATCAAAAAAGAAAAGAAAAAAAACTTTATGGACAAAGTGAATATGTCTACAGGAAACAGTTTTTAAAAACAAACAGTTCTGCCCCCAGACTTCCTTTGCCTCTCTGAGTACTTGGTACCTGCTGAGACATCACCGTCTCATTCTCTCTGAAGGCATGCGAGACGTTTCAGTCCACCTGGACATCAAGCCACTGACAGATCTTACAAGGCTGCATGAGTGACAGAAATAAGACAAGGTTGGGAATTGTGTATGCAAAATGCAACAAATACTCAAAAGCATAAGTAAAGAAACCAAATAAACAGCATATCATGATGTACAAGACATACAATCTCCTGTGTGCTCGAAAAAAAGACATAATTGCATGATACTGTAGATTCACAACAAAAGGAAAAATACAGAGCACTTTTCAGAAATAATGTGATAACATGGTACGTTTCAGGAGGACAACTTACCCAAAAGGCATTAAGACTTGACACGCACGCTGTTTTAAAACGGCAGTGATTTAAAACATTATGTACAGGTTCTATGAAGCTCATGTAGCTAAGCTTTTATGAGTTGGTCTATTAACTGCAAAAAGATTTGTTTTGACAAATGCCTGTGCCATCGACATTTGTTACTATAAAGAACATAAACCATTGTAAAATGTCCTGGTGAAATCCTGAAGAACAGAAGAGTGTAAGCGTCACGGCGTGCGCCTGTGATGGGGGCCACCAGGTTGGGCGATAATCAACGCTAATGGACCTGCACGTGTACACCTTCACTTCTTTCCTCCCCTTTATTTCCATCCTCCCTCCTTTAATCCTTTCATGTCCCATTTTTCCAAATAAAATTATCCTTTTTCCCGTAAGACCTCGCCATGTGTCCATGTGTCTGCGGTGCAACTCTTGCACAAAGGGTTGAACCCGTTAAAGGAAGTTAGATGGAAGTTTGTCCATAGAAGTACAAGAAGGTGTTGGCTCAAGTTAGTGGGAGAGAGAGAGCGAGAGAGAGAGAGAGAATGGAGTGTGGAAAACTATAGACCTTCATTACCCTGTTAGCTGGATAATTAGCAAACAAGCTAGTTAGGGTGCGAAATTGCAAGAAAATAACCTGGTGGCTGACTTTCATGTACTCTTTTACACTTCTGGCTAGATATTGGACAAACCAGCTCGTTATCACACCTATTAGCTATTTTAAGTTTCCAGTTAAGTTTAAGCATGTAACCTGGAAGAAAACGGCATGGTAGACCTTCATAGACCTTTACTACTTTACCTTGGTGGCTAGTTAGCATACTGGTTACTTACTGTATTTAGTCAATTAACAATAGCTTTTTATATTGTTTAAAGTTATTTAAACTCTCTAAATAAACTCTAAGATGAATTAATGGTGGCTGATGGCCCTGCTAGCTAGGGAATTAATAAACAGCTAGTTAGCTATTTTTACTGTATAAAGCCACAAAACTGAAAGCTAATGTAACACTGTTACTTTATTCTCTCTGCATGATTATGTAAAAAAAAAAACACTTTTTCTTAACTCTTATTTTGAGCTAAGAAAAAAAGAAGAATAGAATAGACGCACTTACATGCCACCCAGGCGTCCCAGTGCACCCGATTTCCAGGAGCGTGACAAATCAGATCCAGTTCATTAAGGAATGCTGTTAAAAAGGCCAATCTGGCGTAATTTGACTTTATTAAGCCGCTTTGAGTGCTGTGACAGAGAGCCGCAGCTGAACATGGCCTATACATTACAGCTTATTAGTCTGATGTGGCTGGCTTTTATTTAGCGACATGCTGTGAGCTGCGCCGGCGTCGTTTCCAGGTCCTCGATATCTCCTCGGTTAATTTTGTCACTACAGCTACACGGTCAGGCTTCCTCTGTGTTATTTGAGCAGTAATATGAAAAGGCTTTTATTTTAAGCCTTAAATTGTGGTGGGAAAGATGAACCAAAACCATCTGCACATTACAGCAAGGCTGCTGAAGAACATCCCTAATTAAGGAGTCAGGAAAATAGAAGTATTACGAATTGCAGATGGACAACAGAATTCCATTAGGGATCTTGTGTCTGCAGTGCTTTGGTGCCAATCCATCGCAGGGCACACATGCATATACACCACCAGTGTTGGGGGACGTTACATTTTAAAGTAACTAATAACATTACGTTTTAAAGACAGTAATTTTGTAATCAGTCACATTACAGCGTTACTTTCTGTAACTAGTTCGAGTACTTTTCCATTGCAGAAATTGAAAACTCCTTTGTGATTCCTCATGCATGTTGTTTTAGTCAAGACCTTTATAGTTATTCTACCATCATCACTCAGCCAAGTTTGGCCCATAATCTGTTAACTACTAATACCCCTATCTCACCTATGCGGTTTCCCGAGGTAGCCGTAAGTACAGTTCATCATGATTCACCGCCAGTTTTGCTGCTGTGATTAAGTTTCCATCTTTCCGCACATCGGTCCTCGTATAGTCAAACCGTTACGCGTTACTTTGTAACATGTTACACCCAACACTGTACACCCCACATTCATTCAAACACCATGTGCAATTTGGGAACACCAATTGGCCAAATTTGCACATCTTTGGACTGTGGGAGGAAACCGGACTGCCCGGAGGAAGCCCATCAATCACAGGGAGAACATTAACACCCCTGAACCCTGGAGGTGCAAAGCCACAGTGCCAAAACAGTTTCCTTGTACTAAAATGTATTTTTACTTATATACTTATATTATAGGACTGTATAACCAGGAGCTATGAGTACTCTAAGGAATAGACTATTAGATGAGAAGTCTGTTTAAATCAATAATCTAATTAAGTACTATCAAATCAATGCAGTGTGTCAAACACACAACTGGATGATGCGGTCAATAGTTACCATGTATGTATTTTAATGTCAATTTGTATGTATTCTGTTAGTATCACTTAGTTGTGTTAATGGGTTTTGAAAAGCTGGGATTTTACTTTTTAAATGAGTACAAAGGTGATGCAATCAAATGCAGTTTTCCACTCTGTATTTCCATTTAAAACAGATGCATTAACATGACTTCATCATGAGTGGGAAAACAACTACATAAAACTACATAGTAAGTACATAAAAAGAAATGCCAATCATGTAAACAATGTTGTGTAAATACAGCTACATTTTTGCTAAAGAGTGTTAATTTCCCTTACAGTATGTCTGGAGACTTTGTTTTGTGATGCCCTGTACTTCACTTACAAGCTTGTTAATTGTCTAGCAGGTGCACAGATTCGTGTTTCTGTATGCAGAGACACCATGAATGACTGCATATAAACACAGCAGTCCCCGTTTTGTGTCCCAGAGCATCATGAACTTATTTGCGACTGTCTCGCTCTCACCTCCAGGCGAAAAACACCCAGTGTTGCTGCCCTGTCAAATTCAGCACTTTCACAGCAGAAACACTGTGTTGGCTCTTTGTGTGCAGAAACCCAACAGTTTCTTTGTGTTATAGTTGCAGACGAGTGGACTCGGTGATATTGCAGGTGATTTCATGGCTCCACATTTATTCTGCTGCTGTTGCTGCAGCTGCTGAAAACTGTATTACCTGATTCTTGAGAGGCTTCCAGATTAAATGATAAGTTGAATCGCATTAAAAAAAATAGCATAAATTACTTTACTTTCTTAATAACTTTGCATAAAATGTCATGTTCATTTAAGGTCAGTTTTTATTTAGAAGAATGGCATATGATCAGGTTAGGAATTCTTGCACTTAAAGGCATAAACAAGTTACAGGTACAAAAGCTTTGTCTTTCACTGACAACAACTTCTTAACTATGACTGATAGCAACAAGCCACAACTCTTTACTTTGACTGAGAAGTCATGTTCCTTTTTACTGACACTGAAACCCAAATGCCACACCTCCTTTCCTGGACACAGCGGCAACGGCCCTTTCACTGATGCTAACACACAGAGGCCACGCCTATTTTTACTAAGACTGACAGATAAAGACCACGTCTCCTTAACTGAGGCTCAGACCGAGGTCACGCCTCTTTTATTGAACTGAGACATACAGTACAGACCATGTGCTCTTCATTTGAGACTGACAGATTGAGGCCACGCCTCCTTCACTGACACTAACACACAGAGGCCACATCTCTTTTCCTAAAACTGACACATAAAAACAGCACCTTCTTCACTGTCACTAATGCACAGATGCCACACCTCCTTTACTAGACTGAGGCATAGAGACACATGTTCTTCATTCAGACTGACAGATGGAGACCACACCCCCTTCACTGAGACTCAGGCACAGATGCCTTGCTTCCTTCACTAACACTAACAAAACGAGGCCCTGCCTCCTTCACTGAAACTCAAGCCACGCCTCCTTCAACAAGATCCAAGTATAGAGGTCACTCATCTTCCATTGAGCCTGCGACAAAGAGGACACACTTCGTCCACTGAGGTGGACACAGATGCCACACATTCTTCACTAAGACGTAATAACATTTCATTATAAATAACCAGTAGTAATAAAGATCTGGATGTGATCTCCACTGGAATGTTATATAAAATGAGTGAAGCCGTATTGAAAAAATTGAGACTAGAGAACTGAGTCACATCAGCAAATCTTTATGCAGTAGAAATAATTCAAGAAGGTTTTTTTTTTTGTTTTGTTTTTTTTGTTTTTTTGTTTTTTCCAATGTGCAATGTTAGTGACACTCAAAAACACACTCTGGGCCAAAATGCAACGACTTGTATAAAAAATTTGTTGTTCGTACAAGATGATGTTGCTGAGCATGTACTGTAGCTTAATAATGACGAAATAATGGATTAGAGAAATAACTCGGGTTTATAGTCTGAGAGTGTGTTTATGTGTGTGTGTGGGGGGGGGGGGGGGCTTCTGAGGGGCAAAAACCCCGCCAGGCCAGTGTGACCATCTTCCATTATTCACATGGCAGAAGAGGAAAAAAAGTAGGAAGCATTAATATTTTATCAGGCTGCAAGAACCTTGAACGGGACTTGCATACCCGAGGAATAAAAAAAAAAACTGATTTCTGTCTGGAGTGGACCGGTTTTTCTGTATTGTGTGATTTTTCCACTCACTCTCACACTCACATCTGTAATTTATTTAAAAACCTCAGCAATTTGGGGACGTGAAACAACCTGGGACACTGCTGTATTATCTCACAGTTTGTCCTAAATATGCCGGCGTACACAAACAACCTGGCGAGCCAAGGACACAAGGAAAAAAAAATCCAGGAATCATGCAGAGAAATGAGGAGCTAGGCAAGATAGACTGAGATTCTAACAATGGGGTTCACGTCTTGTTCGTGTCCTTACTGGAAAACCGGACAATTTAGGAAATGTCTATTCTACAGTGATTTTTGTGTGTGTTGCTCGCAGTGCAATTCAAAAGTGTTAGTTTTATCACTGAGAAATAGTTATGTCCAAAGCTGCATTCTATCATTCTGATGAAAAAAAAAATATATTTTTTTTTTTAAAAATAAAGAATTGATTTATTTTCCTTTTGCTTTTCCTGGCAGTGGTTGCTGTGGCAACGGGCTTAGAAACTCAGACAAAATATTCCAGCTCCTCCTGAAGGAATCCCAGATATTCCAGATATACCACAGGGTTTCCATCCCTTGGGAGTTTCCTGATATAAGTGTAAATGGGGACTTGTCTCTATTCAGATAAGGAGTAAATTTACTCATCCTGGAACCCCTGGAAACCTGTGGAGGAACCTCATATTTACTACTCGCACCCATGACTTTATCCTTTATGCTCTCCTGAATCAAATATTTAAACTCCTGTGCTAAGGGCTCAGCCGAAGGAAGCATCCAGGGACAGAACCATGGCTTCAGACATCGACGTGCTGACTTTCATGTTATTTTTCCCTTTCCCTTGGATGTCCAGTTCAGATGTTGCATAAGGAGAACATCATCACCATCATCTGCGAATCATATTTGGAATGAAGTGGCACCTTGGCATACGAACACCCCGCCTCACAAATTTTCACCTTAAGACATGAAATTTTGCAAGAAATTTGCCTCAGCACATATTTCGAAATACGAGCAAATGAACCGAGCCGAAACGAATCCCGGATAAGTAAAACGTACATTTGGGAGCCGTTAAAAATGTGTCAAGGCGGCACGGTGGTGTAGTGGTTAGCACTGTCGCCTTGCACCTCCAGGGTCCGGGTTCGATTCCCGTCTCTGTGTGCATGGAGTTTGCATGTTCTCCCCGTGCTTGGAGGGTTTCCTCTGGGTACTCTGGTTTCCTCCCACAGTCCAAAGACATGCAGATTAGGATAATTGGCGTTCCTAAATTGACCATAGTGTGTGAATGAGTGTGTGTGTGTGTTCTGTGATGGATTGGCACGCTGTCCAGGGTGTACCCTGCCTCATGCCCTGAGTCTCCTGGGATAGGCTCCAGGTCCCCGCGACCCTAAATACAGGATAAAGCGGTATAGAAGATGAATGAATGAATGAATTAAAATGTGTCAGTGGAAAGTCAAGTGAAGAGAGTTAACTTTTTTTTTTTTTTTTGCATTTTGTTCAAGCATTTAGTGAAGACACAGCACCATGGGTCACAAGAATCTTATCAAGGACAGTAGCAAGAATAAAACAGAGCCACATTTGTGGTTTGGTTATTAAGGCAGCCGGTGCCAAGAGGAATCATAAATTAAGATTAGGTGAAGTTTAATGTCTATTTATTTTATATTTTACTTCATCTACGTGTCTTTTCTAAATGTTTTGATTGTTGTTGAATGCAAAAATCTTATTATAGTTTTGGAAATTGGGAATATTGGTTAGATTTTTGAGTGGCTGGAATGGATAATCTCCATTTATATTATTTTCTAAGGGACGATGTGTTTCTCGATACGAAATTTCATCACGAAATTTCAAAAAAATGTATGTGTTTTCTGGAACTCGTCTCTGGAATGCATTAAATTTTTATGCCGAGTTACTGCTGTACTTTAAGCACTTTGAGTATTGCATCACCTGGAGAAAGCTGACAGGTCAAGCACTATATATAAGACAGGTCTTACAGTATATATATTTACTATGGAAGAATATTAGATATTGTTTTATAATAGATATTATTTTGTAGCGCATGCTAAGACAAATGATTTTTAAACATGATTAAGAGAAGAGTGAAAGTGCTGTACAGTCAGTCATTTTTTAATAAAGATACATGTACATGCAGATAAAGTGCTACATAATGAATGCGTGACTAGACACAACCTACAGTAAGCAACTGTTTGCTTAAATATCAGCCTATAAATTTGAGACTTCCTGTCTAAAATCACATTTCATGACATTCGCTACTCAGCAGTGGATTGTGATCGGACATGTCTAGCGCAGAGAGTCTCACCTTTATAGATTACTGCTGAGACTGTTAAGCGCTAACTGAGCGTAACGAACATGACACCATAGACGTGATACATATCTATAACAGTGTTTCCTCCTCTTCCTGTAGGCCGCTTTGGCAAAGTCGATACGTGTCAGAAAAGGAAAACCTGTCCTCGTCTCTCCCGACTCAGACGAGTATTCATTAGCACAAAACGAATGATATGATTCCTAATCTCATTTCATGTGAGTGTTTTTTTTTCTTCATGAGAGAAAAGAACATTAGCTGGGATCTCGTATGGAATTGTCTCCTTGGTGTTTGCCCTCAGTACTTCTTTAATTTAATTTCAAACCTGGAGGGTGAATCAATGTGTGCAATCAGACAAACGCCGCGCGCCAATTACATCTTGTGCTAATGCACCGAAATGGATTTTTCAAGGGGAGACAAGCGCATCACAGTCTCTGCTTTCTGAAGACCTGCCATGCTAACTCGGATTTAAACGACCATCATTCGCATCACTTTTTTTTGCTCATAATTTCATAACTATATATTGGTATATATAAATTTTTATTTTATTTAAATTATAATACATTTTCATATATACATGTGACACTCGGCAGATAAAGCGCATGCGTATTACTCGTATATCAAGAACTCGTTTATTCCATTAAAATAAATTTTAAAAATTGATCTGTAAATCCTTTATAACGGCTCTAATCTGAGGTTCTGGTTGTTATTTGGTGATTTCTGAGGCTGGTGACTCTAAATGATCTTCTCCTCTGCAGCAGAGGTCAGTTTTGGTCTTGCTTTTCTGGGAAGGTCTTCATGAGAGACAATTCATCATGGAGCTCGATGGGTTTTACAAATGCACTTGACAATACGTTCAAGAACTGTTCCAGTGACTGTAACTGTTGCTGTTATTTTATTATCAAATGCCATATGTATTATTGCATAGTTCATCCCGTATTTGTCTACAATGTAGAAAATAACACCAAATGTTTTACTACTATCTATCTATCTATCTATCTATCTATCTATCTATCTATCTATCTATCTATCTGTGTATCTATTTTTTTTTGTCATGGCATGCACCTCAATCTGTTGTCCCACATCTGTGGGATCTTCCTGTCCCACTACCTTCTGCCTGCATTATAAAAGCAAGGTTGGTGAGTGTAGCTCGTGGTCTGGTCTGTCTGGTATCGCGCTGAATATACACGGAACAGAGTTGTGTGGCAGGCGTGGAAGAGTGGCATGCGAGCGGGGTGATGTAATGCGCCCCAGGCACTTCAAAGCAAGCGAAACTAAAAGCAGTCGTTTGATCGCCATGTGAAGGACAGCCGTATGAACGATGCACTCGCACTCCCGCACAGAGTCAGCCTTCGGGATCCTGCCATCGAAGAGGAAGAAAGGCCGGTGCTAAAGCTGTACCCAGTGGAGTGCTGGGAGGGCCCAACTGGCCAGGTCAGCAGGAAGAATAGAGCCCATGGGGCATGCAGGGGCAGCTGCCCATGTTGGCCCACTCTGCCCGCCGCCATCATTCACCAGCCTGTGCCCACATGCAAGCTTTCCTTCCTTCCTACTTCCCAGTTTTTTCAACAAAAAAAATTCCCTTTTTCCTTGTCTCGTGTTTGTGGTGCCACCCATGCGCCAAACTCGTTAAACTATCTATCTATATTTAAATAAGTAAAAACATGATGAAATTCTGGCAAAGCTAAATAAATAAATAAAATCCATCAAATAATGGATCAAATTGTTCTAAGTTTTTTGGCTGGAAAAATGCATGAAAAAAAAAAAGGATGCAACATTAATTTACAGAAAATGTAGTTATAATGGGTAAAATACTGAAATGAATAATGTTTTGTTAATATTTTATACTCCAAAGAGGGGAAACCTAATTTAATACATACCACAAAAATTACATCACAGTTATCATAAAACACAAATATTTTATTTCTGTTATTTTAAAGTTAAATAGTTTCTCTACAAGGCCATTTTGTATAAAAAAGCAGACCATTTCTTTAATTAGTTACTTGAAATCTTGTGACTGCTAAAACATGTACAACTTAGTGCAAGTGCTCATAAACCATAATGCTAATGTATCATCATTAGTGTTATCACTTTCGCCTGATATTCTTTAATGACAGCAATGTGCTTCAGACTCTTCACATGGCTGAAATTACTACCTGGTAGTGATAGCAACGCTAAACCACAGCACCTCGCACATACACTGCTTTCTAATGAAACCCGAATAACTCCAATGATGGAGTCTTACATGAAATGCTTTACTCTGTTAGATGTAATGATTAGAATAAGGTATGTTGTGTGATTATTCGCCGTGTCACCAAGGACACGTTCATCTGTGTAAGTAAGGAGGGGGAAAAAATCAGGTACACGTACCGTCATTAAACAGAGGCATTTCTCTATCAGCTACTGCAGCACCATGGAAATCCACATAGGCACAAAACTGCATGTGCTCACAAAAATCACAGCTCTGAAATATATATATAACTCAGGGAAAATCAGAGCTCTACAAACAAGCCGAAAGTTTTTGTTGGTAAAACGTTGTGGTGGCGTTAGTTTGGCAACATTAAGGATGTTGGGATGATGTTGGTATTGGTTTGTTTTTGAAAGTTGTACTCACTTTCATAAAATGCCATTGGAACAATTACGTGATGGTGGGATGACGCTGAACAAATGTCCTTAACAACTTAAAAATAATGTCAATTCCAAACAGAAGCACTGCAGCAGTGTTTACCACTGGACCACTAGGGGGAATACTGTTAGTATGTAGTTAGATTTCTGAATACAATTTATGCATTTCCACTTGGGATTAATAAGGTAATCTATCTGTTTATCTAAATTACCTTCTTTTAGCTGCTCCTATTGAGGGAGATTGCTAGGAATCAAACCCTGGTCTTCTGCATGGCAAGAGAGAAACCTACCATTGAGCCACCAATGCACTTGAGTTCTAAATTAACTAAACATACAAAATTATCATACAGATCAAATTATTTTAACAGGCATCATGTTATTTATCCTGTTCATCCTGTTCCCGGTCATGTTCCAAAATCTTTTAAATTAGCAGTTATCAAACCAATAATTAAGAAACCTGACCTCAATCCCTGTCAGCTGTCCAATTACATGCCAATATCAAACCTCCCCTTTATCTCTAAGATTCTGGAAAAGATAGTGGCGGAGCAGCTATGCTCATATCTACATAGAAATGGCATACATGAACTGTATCAGTCAAGATTTAGGCCTCATCACAGCACAGAAACAGCACTCATTAAAGTAGTAAATGGCCTCCTATTGGCCTCTGATCAGAGTTGTGTAACTATGCTTGTATTACTCGACCTCAGTGCAGCTTTTGACACCATTGATCATGCTATTCTTCTTCACAGATTAGAAAATGTAGTAGGAATTAAGGGTACAGCCCTCTCCTGGCTCAGATCCTATTTTTCCGATCGTTATCAGTATTTAGACATACTGTAAATGGTGATTATTCTGCATGTTCTCTAGTGGAGTTTGGCGTTCCACAGGGTTCAGTTTTAGGCCCACTGCTTTTTTCCCTTTACATGCTTCCTCTGGGCAACATAATCCGTAAGCATGGTCTTAGTTTTCATTGTTATGCTGATGACACACAGTTATATGTCTCAGCAAAACCTGATGAGAAAAACCATCTTACTAAAGTTGAGCAATGTGTGTAGGATATAAGAAATTGGATGCTAATTAACTTCCTTCTGCTTAATCCGGATAAGACAGAAGTTCTAGTCATAGGACCGCATACAGCTAAGAGTAAAATTTCTGATCACACCGTAGCTTTAGATGTTCCATCAAGTGATGTAGTAGATAATATCACCAGGATAGCATTCTTTCACCTCAGAAATATTGCCAAGATAAGAAATATATTGTCTCTGAACGATGCAGAAAAACTAGTTCATGCTTTTATCACCTCTAGGTTGGACTATTGTAATGCCTTACTGTCTGGTTGTTCAGTTAGGTGCATAAACAAGCTTCAGCTAGTCCAGAATGCAGCAGCGAGAGTCCTCACTAGAACCAGAAGATATGAGCACATCACCCCTATCCTATCTTCACTACATTGGCTCCCTGTGAAATTTCGCATTGATTTTAAAATACTACTCTTGACATATAAAGCATTAAATGGTCTCGCGCCGCAGTATCTGAGCAAACTGCTAGTGTCTTATGATCCGCCACGCCTACTTCGATCAAAGGATGCAGGCTGCTTGTCAGTACCGCGTATTATGAAATCTACAGCTGGGGGCTGAGCTTTTTCTTACAAAGCCCCAAAACTATGGAATAGTCTTCCAAATAGTGTTCGGGACTCAGACACAGTCTCAGTGTTTAAGTCTAGGCTAAAAACCTATTTATTTAGCCAAGCATTTTTATAAATAGATTTGCCATAAGGTAAAGGAGCAGATCTGTGGGACTCATGGACGTAGAGTATTATGGTGAACTGGTATGTTTAGATGCTGTCTTCCTCACTCTCATTTGATCACTCAGGTTTGTTGACGGTGAGGTGATTGTTTGCTTTACATCTCAGTTCCCCCTCATGTTTGTGTTTCCTTCTGGCTCTCCCTTTTAGTTATGCTGTCATGGTTAGTCCTGCCGGAGTCCCTGCTTGCACTCTACAGTAAATATACATTCACATTATACATTATGTGACTGTGAACATACCTACTGTAAGTGCCATCTCTCCTCTTCTGCTCTCTCTCCCCCCCTTTCTCTTCCTACTCTCCCCCTGTCTCCCCCCCCCCCCTCTCTCTCTCTCTCTCTGTCGAGCTACACGTCGTTCCTGAGCTGCCAGTAATCCAGACTCCCTCTGCCCTCCGAACCTGTCTGACCCATCCTGGTGCCCGTTTCTGGTTGGAGATCTCGTCGCATGGATGCCCCGTGTGTCTCTTTGGGATGCGTCTGGTGTCTGGGGATGATTCTATTTAATTAGAAGATGGTTCTGGCCTCGACTGGTGTTGGCAGCTGTTTCTCTGAGGACTTGTCAGTTCGATAGTTCAGGACTGGAACTTTCTACAAGTCTATCTGAGTCTCCAATAACTACCTGGACTCCATATTAACATCAATTAACATCAAGTATTATAGCTGAACTTCCTGCCACCTATCACACTGTATAAATGCAGATCATTTCCTGCTATCTGTTTCACCCAGATGAGGATGGGTTCCCTGTTGAGTCTGGTTCCTCTCAAGGTTTCTTCCTATTACCATCTCAGGGAGTTTTTCCTTACCACTGTCGCCCGCGGCTTGCTCACCAGGGACTATCTGACCATTTTGATTCATACACATTCACATTCCATACAAACTTAAATAATTATTTTGATTGTGTAAAGCTGCTTTCCAACAATGACAATTGTTGAAAGCGCTATAGAAATAAAATTTAATTGAATTTATCCTAACAGCTTTAAATAATTTTATTTAGGCATTTTTGGTTAATGTTTTTTTCTTTAATGTCAGAAACTCTTACATGTATTGCTACAGTAACTACTTGTCGAACTCTATTCAATGGATTAGAATTGGTAATTTTTTTCCGTGCTCTACAAAAGGTGCTGTAGTAATGATTTGTCCAAAAAAGTTTATTAACATTATTGATATACATTAGTTTGAGCGCTGAGTGGCGTGACTGACGTGTCAATCCATCTCGACGTTGGCAAAAAAACCTCGTCCCACCCGAGGGAACAGCACCGGGTCTCAGGGATTGATTTTAACTCTCACAAGCTCAAGGTTAGGATTTGAGGAGAAAACATCAAGCAGTTGAATTTCTCAGCTTTTATGAATTTCTTCAAAATCTTTGGGGCTTTGGGGGAAAATGGCTTTATGATGAGTACTTTTATGTTTTATCACATTTATGTATTTTATATAATTTACACATCGACAGCTGCAGTTCAATTAACTGCAGTTGTTATTGATATGTCTTATATTACCAACTTTCCGGTGCAGCTTTTGTGAATAGAGTTCTATCTTATATGTTATCCAATTTGTATATAAGGAAATAAACACTGTCAGGCTGTTACAGGAAAACAATCAGTGATGTTGTGGTGTGGTTTCATACAATTGTTGTTACCACTGTGAAGTTGAAAAGTTTTAATATCTATTTGTCACGTTATAGCAGCTACAAAACTCGCATTCCCTTAAAAGCCTCTTTTCTCTAACACTGGAGACTCCTTCCATAAACCTTAGACACATGTTTAAAGGAATTTATTTTAAAGTAAGGCTTCACCACACAATTATTACGCACATTTCATTTTTCATTGCACATGTAAGTTGTTACTATGGAAACAGTAAAATGTTTAACAATTGTATTACTGTAAACCTGCAATGTGCAGCTGCACCGCTGTCAGAGCTATCGTTATAGAAAACTAATCAACACCTTCTGGCCAATCAGAATCCAGAACTCAATGGCACTGTGGTGTAACCTTATTATAGGACCACTCTCACCATCTGCACCTGTTTCTCACTGGCTCATGCCTTACCTACATTAGATTTTTTTTATGCTTGAATGATTCATAAGTCATTGTGAAACAAAAAACATTCTACTGAAACTGCTCAGGTACAGGCACTGGCCTGAAAACTTGCCAAAAGTCAATGAGAGCCAAAAAGTCCTTCAGGAAGCCTGGATAACTATTCTTCAAGGTACATTAAAAAAAACAAGAAAGTCTGGCTCTTTGGGAACAAAATATGAAGAAATGTTTGCGACTCAAGACTATTGCACAGTACTGTACACTATGTCTGAAATGATACATTATATGAACAAAAGTATTTGGCCAAACCTGCAATGCCATTGTATTCATACACTTCATTATGGAGTTGGTCCCACTTTTGCAGGTATAACAACAGCTTTCACTCTTCTTGGAAGGCCATCCACAAGATTTTGGAGTGTTTATGAGGTAATTCATTCTGTATAGCGTCTATGAGGTCAGGCACTTATGTTGAACGAGAAGGTTTGGCTCACAATCACCGTTCCAGTTCATCCCAAAGGTGCTCGATGGGGTTGAGGTCCTGGCTCTGTGAGGGCCAGACAAGTTCTTCCACACAAACTCATCAAATCATGAGTTTTTAGTCCTAGCTTTGTGCACTGGGGCTCAGTCATGTTTTAATTGAAAAGGGCCTTTTCCAATCTGTTGCCACAACGTTGCATAGAAGCGTAGCATTGTCCAAGCTGTCTTGGTATGCTGAAGCATTAAGATTGCGCTTCACTGGAGATAAAGGGCCTGATTGAAAGTAATACTTTTGTCCATATAGTATATGTGGAAAATATTGTTTTTTTCTGAGCCAAGCATCAACAACTTTCAATGTTGTGAAATCTCCAGGTTTAGGAAAGTTCCACCTTCGAGCATTATTCTTTTTTAATCAGGAGGTGTGCATCTCTCAGCATTAACAGCAGGCTCTCCAATTAGTACACAGCTGAAAACAAGGATGAGAGAAGCACCTGAGGCGCACCGGCATCTGCACAACATTTGTTGACAGCTTTTAATGGTTTATATGTGTATATTTATTCAAATCAAATTCATATTGATCGTATTCAATAAAGAAAAGATGTGAAATGAGACGAGTTAAAGCCTCAAGTTCCACTGGGCTGAAATAGAGGGAGATGTACCTTATTGTCTGTTCTCGTTGAAATGCACATTTTGGTTTTGCTTTTCTATTCCACAGGGCCGCCACGGGCCAAGATCAAGGCATTTGAGGAGAAAACAAGTTATTCGAGAGAGCTGTTGCTGGCCATAATTAGGTCAAACCCCTACATACTTCATTTATTATTATAACATTTTTCAATAGTCTTTACCTCTCATAAGAACCTGTGAGGAAAGTTCGACTGTATACTAACATCCGGTTATATAGTCAGAAGTATGTGAATGCCAGTCCATCACCAGTTTACTGTATGTCGTGTGATTTATCTGCTAAAATGATAACAATTAACACGTTCCCTGAATGTCATAACTATTGTTATAATTATCCATAAAAATACAACAATGAAAGGTGAAATAGTGCTTAACAGCACTGGGACTCTCAACTATAAGATGTTATATTAAAAAGTTTCGAGACTAATTTGATAATATGTCAGCAGATGGCAGCACAAGGCTGCACACCTACATAAGTCAGTTTGTCAAAAGACATTGTCCTGTGTCATCTGTCCTGACTAGGGCTGCAACAACGAATCGATTAAATCGATAAAAATCGATTACTAAAAGCGTTGGCAATGAATTTCATAATTGGTTCGTTGTGACATTTTATTATTAAAAAAAAACTTTAGTTGAGCGCCGAGTGAACACACTGTCTCGCACACTGATGCTAACAGAGTTCGGCGCCTCATAAACAGGGCGGAGCAAAAAACAAAACAAAAAGAAAACGAGTGGAGGTAGAGGAAAGATACATGGCGGAGGCAGAGAAATCCATAATCGGGTAATCATCTCCCCTGCTGGGTCTTAGTACGCGTCTCTCACCAGTATAATCAACATCCGTGCACCACGTGTACTGTTTACTAATACACTGTGACCACGTGTGTGCGCGTAAACCATATTTTATTTTGTGTATGTATACGTGTGTGTACAGCATGAGTGTAAAGCAAAAGCAAATCTCATTAGAGAGGTTAAAGATCCATTTTCTCTCTCTGCTCAAGGCTCAGCCTGCTCTTTTCCTCCTGTGTGTGACACACACATACCCGTCCTACTTTCACCTTCACACAAACACACACAAACACACACACACACACACACACACACACACACACACACTCTTTCTCTCTGCTCTACACAGAAACACTGCTCTGTCGTGATTCTTTTCAAAGGTAAAGTGCAGGTTAATTTGTTTTATTTTTACTTTACAGCTGTGATTCCATTAGAGTGTTTCGGAATACCAGCCCGCTTCCGGAACGGATTTTGCTCATAATCCAAGGTTCCGCTGTATATATTTGGCAGATGTAAGGCATACATGTCTATGTTTTTTGTGTTAGTCCATTTTTATTTCATATTATTAATATAACAGCTCAAGGTGCAACATGTTTGTGCACTTTCTAAAGATTTTAGTTATGTTTTTGGATCATGTGTTGGAAATTAATGCTTTTTTTAAAATCCGATTCACCGATTAATCAAAAAATAATCGACAAATTAATCGATTATTAAAATAATCGTTAGTTGCTATTTCATCTTGGACAGCAAGATAGAACAAAGAGTGAACGTGAAATTCTGTGTGAAACAAATCTGCCATAGAGACGTTTGACTTGATTCGTCAAGTTTATTGAGGAAGAACATCACTGGAAGAATATGAGAGATAAGTAAGACCTTCAACGAGTTCTACCTCTGACGATGGCGAAACTGTTCAGCAGCTTGTGGATGATGATCATCCGAGAACAATCCGCAGCATTGCTCAGTCAGTGTGTCATACTGAACAGTCCAGGCAATCCTCACGTATAATTTGAACACTCCCCGTGCGGCTGCCGAGTTAGTCTCCGGACTGCTGACCCTGGAGCAGAAGGAACATTGCATCAAAGTCAAGAACTTTGGCAGTGTGCCATGGATGACACATCCTTCATGTTGAGGATTATTACCAGTGACAAAAATTAGGGTGTACCTAGGGTGAACCTGAGTCACAGATTCAAATCTTAAACCTTTTTTAGACTCCTTTCTATCCATCACTCTGCATCACAGATGTTCTAGCAATCATTATTTACTATATATTTACTTATTAACTATCGGTTGCAGCATGGGTGAGAGTAGGACTGTACGGTCCACAGTACTGAGGAGAGAGCAGCTGCCTGTCAAAACCCACATTCACAACCAGTCACAGAAGCACTTTCAGTAAGAACATACATCTGATCACATTATGTCGTCTTAAATAACACGCCGTCTCTGCAGTAATCACTTCTAATTGGTTCTGTTTTGCCTCCATGTTGTTTTATTTACTTCTAAGGCAAGCTATAAAGATATCTACCTTCTAACACAAGGCTGACTCATAATATTCCTCTCTACCCCCTGATCAAGGGTACTACTTACTATGTGAAACAAGTAAATTGTACACTCTACATAGCACACTAGCTTTCCATTTAGCGCTATTTGGGATTCAACCCCAGAACTCGACAGGTTATAGACCTGATATTCTAAACCAGTATAAGTGAAAATATAAAGTACATTTTGTGCATTTCTCAGGACTGTATTCTACTCACCTTTTAGCTTTATATATGTTTAGCTTTATACACCTTTTATACTTCATTATTTTTAACAGAATAAAAGTATGAATTAATAATGAATGAATCAATGAGCAATTAATTGTCTGTGTTCAAATGTTTTACAAGTGCATGAAACCTTGTAGACATTACAAGAAACAAAAGGTTTGATGGAAATTGATTTTACATTTTTAAGTTATATTAATTGTTTAGACATGGCTGGACAGAGAAGAGTGAACACTACATAAGTTTTAAACTAAGGATATTACAGCTAGAATGTTTTATGGATAAATAAGAGATACCTTGTGTTATGTTTTTTTCACAAAGACATGATGAAAAAACGATAACTGTAAAAACGATATCATTAAATTACTGAAGCTAATGGAAAGGAGGCACTGTATATGATGTCATGACTTTTGACATTTAAACAAATGACTAGGAGCATTGTAAGTGTCTTTAATTACTTTAGTAGTTAAACTAGCTTGTTGTTACCATTGCTAACCTATATAATGCAAGTAGTCTATGCAATTAAACATACTGCAAGCATGCATAGTATAATAAGATTATAATAAGACTCGCCAAAACTTTATAAGCTTGTTATAAGAAAATCAACATTGTTATTGGCGTGAAACACACACCAAATGCATAACAGTTCACAACTCATTTGCACAGTACAGCAGCTACAGTAGGTCACATTTAATCATACCTTAACAAGTGCACCCATTTGAGATGCTTGAAAAACGAGCCAGAACACCAAGTCGGAGGATCCGTTGCCTAGGTTCTCCTACAATCACTTTGGTGCACCAACCAAAAGTAGAGCTTAGGTATGGTGTGAGTGACAGCAAAAACGCTAATGTTTAGATCGGAAAATCAACTTTTTAGTGATCATCATCTGAAAAGTAATGAGTAAAAGTTTTTTTATCAAAAATGTAGTGAGTAGGAGTAAAAAGTATCATATACAGAAAAGATACATGAAAAAAAATACATAAGTAAAGTAATGAAGTATTTGTACTTTGTAGATAGATAGATAGATAGATAGATAGATAGATAGATAGATAGATAGATAGATAGATTTACTTTATAATGTAAAATTATAAGTAAAACGTCTAAAAATTGTGTTTCTCATTTTGCTTTTTGTTTATGGAATAACGACGAACACTAGCACAGGTAAAAATTACTTAATAATAGACAAACAAATCCAAAACAGAGTTCAGAATCCCAATCCACGAACAGACAAGTGGTCAGATGATGTAGAAACAGCAAACAGTAGGCAAAAATCCAACAACAGGAAACAAGGCAAGCCCAAAAACCGGAGCTCCAAAAACTGAGACAAGCAGCTACGTACTAGAAATATCAAGCCTGTGAAGAAGTGAAGAAACACAAGGATTTATGAAAACTAAAAACAACTGTGTAAACCAATGATTAGCTTTAGGCAAGGCAAGGCAAGTTTATTTGTATAGCACATTTCATACACAATGGTAATTCAAAGTGCTTTACATAGAAGAAAAGAAAATAATCATAAAATGAAATAAAAGATAATAGCAATAAAACTTTTTAACGAAAACTTTTAAATTTAATTTAAAATAAAAACAGTTTTCAATAAAACTATAAACTAATTTAAATTTTATTAAAAATAAAAATAGAAAACTAATTAAAACTAATTAAAACATAATTTAAAATAGAATAAAACAGTTTAAGATATTAGAGAAACATAAAATAGTGAATGTATTATTATAAATCATTAAGTTGCCCCATGCACTTAAATACACTCAGATTGTAATGGGTAGTTGGCTTTAAAAATGGTGCTAGAGCAGTAAACTACACTCTGCATACAGTACTTGAAACAATGAAAAACCACTATTCATGTTCATCACTGTAACATTATAGTAAGCAAAGATGCTAACAGGACCAGACACCTGCACGGGTGGGTCATTATTTTAACACAGTGTAGTATTTACAGAGGTGGAAAGAGTAATAAAATTAAGTACAAGTACTGTTACTTCTGTCACACCCACCCGTGCTGCGACCGGCACTAGGACCCGAAAGTAACACGGTCGCAAACCAGGAAGTATAAGAGGAGTAAACAAGCCATAGCTCTTCACTCTGTCATTGAGTTTGCCCATGTTGGTTCAGGTCATTTCTCTGCTAAACCGTGAGTACTCACTTTATTGGGTTATCTTTCTGATTCGAGTGTGTGTTTATAGGACGCGGGTTAAATCCGTTTTTGTGAGAGTCCTTAGACTAAATCGCGTGGTTATCCTGCCTACTCGCTTGCTTCCGCGTTTGGGTTTACCATCCACGCTACATTGGGCTAACCGCTAAGGCTACGTCTTCTGGTCCACGCAGGTTAGTTCTGACAGAATGACAGAGTCCGTCGCGGTGAACCCAGCGGATCATGCGCACCTCTGCGATGTGGTGGATCGGCATGCCGCGCTCATCGATAGGCTAACCGGAGAGCTCGCTCATCTGCGCCGGAGCGTCCAAGACATTGCGGCCTTGCGCCGCGAGGTTGCGGAGCTCTGGCGGGAGAACGCGAGAACTTCAAGGGACTGGCCTCGCGAATAAAGGACGAACTCGTCGGACATGAGATGCCATCCACTCTGGAAGGGTTAATCCAGCTCTCACTCTGCGTCGACCAACGCCTCCTCTCCCATCCCAAGCCAGCCCAGAGGACCCTGCCACCTCCTTCCACCTTTCCCGACATCCCGTCACGCCCTCCTGTTGTCTTCACCACTTTGACTACTGGACATGTCGGTTCTCCACCTCCTGCCGTGGTTAACACTGGAGCCGGGGAACCCATGCAATTAGGGCGTGCCTCTCTGACCGCTGCAGAACGAGAACGACGCTTCAGAGAAGGGCTGTGTGCATATTGCGGGTCGGCAGAACATCGTCGGGCCATATGTCCACGTCGCCAGGGAAACGCCCGAGCCCGGTGAGCGATGGGAGCAGCTCACCGAGCCACCTCCACCTCTCCTCCATTACTCCTAACGTCTCTCGTCTCACGGTCCAGATACACCTCCAGTTTGGCCACAAACGATTCCGGTGCCGCAGGCAACTTCATTGACGCTTCTTATGCCAAAAAACTGGGAGTGGAATTTGAGGCGTTATCCCAGCCCATTCGCATCACATCCGTAGACGGCCGGCCCCTCTCTTCTAGCCCCATCACCACCCAAACCCGACCCATCACTCTAATCATCCAACAACACCAAGAATCCATTCAATTTCACCTGACCTCCGTTTCATCACCACTCATCATCCTCGGACACCCCTGGCTGTTACAGCACGATCCCCTAATATCATGGACACAAAATCGGATCCTGCAATGGGGGCTGGCCTGTAACGAACTTTGCCTATCGGCTTCGGCTGGGACGTGCTCTAGGGAGTCCGAGGCCCCCGACGTCGACACCAACGCTATCCCATCTGTATACCGAGACCTGGCCGAAGTATTCTGCAGGAGACGCGCCACTCATCTCCCGCCTCATCGCCCATATGACCTGGCGATCGACCTGCAGCCAGGCTCGGTTCCACCCCGCGGCCATCTCTATTCCCTCGCAGCCACCGAGACCCGGGCGATGGAGGAATATGTGTCGAAAGCCCTACGCCAAGGTACCATCAGGCCATCCTCCTCACCCGCCGCCGCGGGGTTCTTCTTTGTGTAGAAAAAGGGGGGCGAACTTCGCCCATGTGTCGATTATCGGGGAATAAACAATATTACCATCAAGAACCGACACCCACTGCCTCTTACCAACTCTGCCCTGGACGCCCTCTCTGGTGCCACCATTTTTACGAAGTTGGACCTTCGGAGCGCCTACAACTTGGTGCGTATCAGAGAGGGTCGATGAGTGGAAGACGGCCTTCATCACACCTACTGGACATTATGAAAGTCTCGTCATTCCGTTTGGTCTCTGCAATGCCCCCGCCGCCTTCCAAAGCTTCATCAATGATGTTCTCCGAGACATGCTGGGGCGGTGGGCATTCGCATACCTGGACGATATCCTCATTTATTCCCGAACAGTTGAAGAACACACCCAACATGTCAGGGCAGTCCTTAAGAGATTGCTCGCCCATCAACTGTACTGTAAGTTGGAGAAGTGCGCTTTTCACGAGCGCTCCACCACGTTCCTGGGCTTCGTCATCTCGCCCCAGGGTGTGGCCATGGACCCGCAGAAACTGGAAGCTGTGCGTCATTGGCCCCTACCCAAGACTCTCAAGCAGCTCCAATGGTTTCTCGGGTTTGCGAACTTCTATCGTCGCTTCATCCGGGTACAGTACAGTTGCAGCACCCCTCACTGCCTTGACATGCCCATCATCTCATCACTTACATCTCAACTCCACTGCCATCTCCGCCTTCCATGAACTATGTCGCTTCACCACCGCACCCATCCTTATTCACCCGGACACTAACAAACCATTCGCTGTGGAGGTGGACGCCTCGGATATGGGCGCCGGGGCTGTTCTCTCCCAGCGAGGTCCAGACCAGAAGCTACACCCATGTGGCTTCTTCTCCAAAAAATTCGACCCCACTCGGGTAAGGGACCGCGAGCTGTTGTCCATAAAGTGGGCATTGGAGGAATGGCGACACTGGCTCCAGGGCGCCAGCGAGCCCTTCATCGTCTGGACCGACCACCAAAACCTCATCACCATACAGAACATTAAACAGCTCAACCCGAGGCAGGCGCGGTGGGCCCTGTTTTTTGAACATTACAACTTCCATCTGTCATACCGCGCCTGTCCTCCATCTATCCAAAATCATCGCACCTCTTCAATGGGACCTTGAAACGAGAGTTCGCCAGGCACAAGCCACGGAGACCGAACCGGCAGGTGTGCCGCCTGGACGACTCTATGTCCCCCAAGCAGTCAGGAGCGACGTTATGGAGTGGGGCCACTCTTCACCCCTCTCAGGACACCCCGGCACCAAACGCACCCTCCAATTCCTCCAACGCGCCTTTTGGTGGCCCTCCATGACTCGGGACATCAACGAGTTCGTTCAGGCGTGCCCAGTGTGCGCCAGGGCGAAAACCACCAACCAGCCGACACCTGGAGAACTCCAGCCACTTCCGGTACCTCGTCGGCCCTGGACGCACATTGCCGTCGACTTCATCACGGGCTTGCCGGACTCAGAAGGAAAAACCACCATCTTGACCATCGTAGATCGGTTCTCCAAAGCTGTGCATCTGGTGGCTCTCTCCGGACTCCCGTCAGCTAAAAAGACGGCCGAGCTGATCTTAGAGCATATAGTCCGCCTGCATGGGTTCCCAAAAGACATCGTCTCGGACAGGGGACCCCAGTTCACTGCCCGGTTCTGGAAGGCCTTCTGCCGTCTGATCAATACCACCTGTAGTCTATCATCTGGATACCATCCTCAGACTAACGGTCAGACGGAGCGAACCAACCAACAACTGGAGCGCTATCTCAGATGTTTTGTTGCCGATCGCCATCACTCCTTGGCCCGCTACCTCATATAGGCTGAGTTATCCCATAACCTTCATGTCTCCTCAGCCACGAATCTTAGTCCATTTGAGGTATGCAACGGTTTCCAGCCTTCGATGTTCGAACATCAAGAACCGGAGGTTGATGTACCGTCGGCCCAACAGTTGGTTCGCAGGTGTCGACGGATATGGAGACAAGCAAACCAAGCTATCCGACGGGCCAACCACCGCTACACCGCCCAACATCGCCGTCGACACCCACCGGGACGTATGTATAACATGGTTAGTTCTGACAACTTCAGTGAAATTTTACTTAAGTACAAGTAAAGTTACCATTATAAAAATCTACTCAAGTAAAAGTAAAAAGTAGCTCATTAAAAAATTTACTCAGAGTAAAAGTTACCGAGTTACCCCCAGCGGGGGTGGGATGAGGCATTCTAGCGTAGTTCAGATATAAATCTCAAACTAGTTGTTTTTAACTGAAGGAACACCTTTGAATAATAAAGCTGTTGTCTTTCTTGTGCTTGAAAATCAAAGTGGTCACTTAAATATGGTGTTATGTCCCAGTCTAGGGTCATACAGCAAAAGAATGGTTCAGGGTTCTATTTATAATATATATAACTGTATGGAAATGGTGGTACTGTATATGGTAGAAAGAATTAGATCCAATCATTAACTGATGAAATAATGAGGTTTGTATACACACAAACACACACACACACACACACACACACACACACACACACACAAGGAGGAGGATCAGACTCAGGGTGGACCCAGGCCAAAATAATAAACAAAATGGTATTTATATTTAGTACTGTAGCTAGATTACCTGCAACAAAAAAAAAACACACAAACAAAAATACAGGTACCTTCCCGGACTCCCTAAACCAAAAACAGTGAAATTATCTACAAATATATACAAAGACCAACCAAACCAAAGGGACAAAGCAATAATCAAAGTCAATTGGAGGCAAAAAGTCAAAACCAGAATACACAACCAAATATCAAAACGCCAAAATCACAACCTCTTTCCTCTTTCCCGCGTCTCTCTCCGGTTTATACAAGTATATGGTCGCGCAAGTCGATAACGTCACTCTCAGGGCGGAAGCTACCGTGTGGAAGGTCAGGAAGATGCCGATGTCAGAAAACCTGGAGTGGAGTCTGGAGCGGCGCGCGACCAGGACATGATACACACACGCGGCGCAACGGAGCATTTATACAAAGCATAATATTTTTATTATTTTATCATTTTCATTCATTTATTTTTTTACTCAGTAGCCAATATGATTTAAAATGTAGCGAATTACAATACTTCAAACAAATTTTACTTAAGTAAAAGTAAAATTACAGATTTTGAAAACTACTTTAAAAAGTAGAAATGAACAAAAAAGCTACTCAATTACAGTAACGCGAGTAAATGTAATTCGTTACTTTCCACCTCTGAGTATTTACCACATATTACAAAGGGCACTGTTCTTTTTTTTAAACGATTTCACACATTAGAAATTTACACACAAGTATATTTATTCAGTACAATGTGCACAGACCCATTAGTACATTTCTGTTTCACTGGAACATTCAAAATAGAATATATAAAGATGAACAGAATATAAAACATATTTATATTGCTGCATGGGTGTTGGCATTTGGGAGGCCATGAAGACAATGGCTTGTAACTTAGCACAGTTACAGAATTAGCCTGCACTTGTTTTGCATTGAAATAAGTGGGTGGAGAGTTGGTCAAAATATTCATAGCAAGAACGCACCAGTCGGTCAGCCAGTGACCGGAATCAGTCTTGTTTATCAGATTTCAGTTTAACAGATTCCTGAGTGGTGCAACAGAAAAGCATTGTCCATGTCATTCAGAACTCCCAAGTTTCAGTCCCATCTGAACAGATTGTCAGTGCTCTCAGTGGGAGATTTGGCATGCTTGTACTTCCACATCAATCATAGTGACACTAGCCAATCATGGGCATCTGTGAACCAGCAGCATGTCTCTCAACGTGATGTTAGTTCACAGATCTTAACATTAAAACGTTAAAAAAAAAATTATATATATATATATATATATATATATATATATATATATATATATATATATATATATAATTGTAATATAATAATATACACTACCGTTCAAAAGTTTTAGAACACTTTCTAACTCCATGATGGTTCCTGATGTTTATTTCTTTCTACATTGTAAAGTTTTGCTGAAGGCGTCCAAAAACTGCATGAATCTCCTTTGAACAGTTGATATTGAGATGTTTCTGCTACTTCTGCTCTGTAAAGACTTCATAACGCCTCTAATCTGAGCTGCTGTTAATTGGTGATTTTTCAGGCTGATAACTCTAAATGAACTTCTCGTCTGCAGCAGAGGTAGGTTTTGGTCTCGTCCTCCTGGGACGGCCTTCATGAGAGACAGTTTCATTATGGTGCTGGACGGAATTTGCAAATGCACTTGACAATACTGTTCTTGCAGGAACTATTACAGAAAGGCCGACCTCTGTGTCTTAAAATAACAACTAACTGGTGTTTTTCTTGTTGTTACGTAATTACCTAATTCCATATGTGTTATTTTATAGTTTTGAAATCCGCAGTATTGTTGTAGAATGTAGAAAATAAATCACTAAACAAAAACAAAGAAATTTGCAAGTGTTCTAAAACTTTTGAATGGTAGTGTGTACTGTATATATATGACGAAACATGTTTGGTATATGTAAAGTTTAAGGTTTTTATTAATATTGGTCACTCATTCTCTACTTCACTATATCTATATCTTAGGCCTGGACTCTATCTCAGGAAATCCGGGGCACTAGGCGGGGTATACACGGGACATGGTGCGAATACATCACAGGGCACAAACACACACACACGCACACACACTCCCTCATATGCTACGGGAAATTTGGAAACACCAGTTAGAACACCACTCGTCTCATGAGTGAAAGGATTGTATTATAATACCTGAAATGAAGGTGTAATAACTGTGGCGTTGCTGGTCTTTATGAAGTGCAGAATATTGAATGGGCCCATGTAGATTGATTGAGTTTCTTTACTGTGTGGCATGAAGGGACGATCTGGTGGTTAAGCAGGGAGAACTTGGTGCAAGGGTAGCTCTGTGGGTAAGCTATTGGACTACAGATGGGAAGATCCTGGGATCAGACCCCAGTACCACCAAGTTGCCACTGTTTACCCTAAACCTTCAACTGCTCAGATGTATCATGAAATAAAAATGTAAGCTGGTTCAGGGTGTCAGCCAAATGCTGTAAATTAATTTATCTCACAAAGCTTGAAGGAGAGTGGATGGGTCTTGTATCCTTATTTTTCAATGGGTTAATGCTGTTTTGGGAGGCGACTTTTGGAGTTCTCTGAGTATGAGTGTGTTAAATTATACCAGGCAAAGAACAATGCCCATGAGGATTGTCTGGGTTTAGATGTTGATACTTTAGGTACTTAAGTTCAGGGAACGGTTTGAATGGATAGGCTGCTCTGTCTATCCAGTGGAAACGAAGAGGGTACAGGAAAGAAATAACTCTGTTTAAGTGTTATGATCAAGATTGTGGTCCATGTTGGCCATGTTTGTACCTTAACAAGTTATTGTTTATACAGCATATACCTGAATTAATCCATTAATTATTCTTATTTCATTAGAAGAACTTTTTCTTGTTAATCATAACATACTTATAAAATAATTAATAACTATTCATAAAAACATTTCTGAACCTCCAATTAAATGTTTTAATATACTGTATTTTACAACATATACGGTAAATCCAACATATTTTATCCAAATTATGCAGAGCCAGGTGGAGATTGCTTGAGAAAAATTCAGGTCATTCGTGGAAGGATGCGCTGTGACAATCAGCACCGTATTTAGACAACAGCAAGGATTCTGTGGTTGTTTTACAAACTCTAGCAATTAAGTGAAATCTCATTATGGCCGTCACCACAAACACCGCAGTCCACTCAGAGCACTCTCTTTTTCTCTCAAACACACACACACATACACAATCACTTCCCCCTCTCTCTCTCACTGTGTGTGTGCTCTGTGATTAATGATAGTGCTGAAAAATAACGGCTCATTTGACTCAGTGAGTGTGAAGTCGTGTCGAGATATCAGCTTTAGCCATTTTACAGCCACTTTAAAGTCATTTGATATGAGTGTGTGTGTGTGTGTGTGTGTGTGTGTGTGTGTGTGTGTGTGTGTGTGTGTGTGTGTGTGTGTGTGTGTGTGTGTGTGTGTGTATGTGTGCGTATGTGTGCGTCTTTTCACATTAGGCCTGGAAAAACCTCACAGTTACAGAGAGTAATAAATTGTATTAGGTTTTAATGAAATAGAACCTGCTCTTACTCGTGTGCTTAGCTCTTGTACCACATTAATGTATAAATGATTGTTTTTATATTAGTCTAAGTTTCCACTTGTTGGAGTTTTATCACTAAGCGTCACCACTGTATGAAGACTTCTCTATAAAGGTTTCAGATAACTGTAACAATGAAAGTGATTCAATATGGCAAATGGTTTAAATGATAATTTTAGGAAGCTTGCAAGTCTATAATTATCCAGTGAACATCTAAAGAACTCATGTAGACCTTTTTTTTTTCAAGTAGTGCATGAATTAACTGAATGTGTCATACTGTACAAGCTTCTAATTGCAGCTCATCTTTTTTTCTTGCTCGTACATAGAACCTGTCAGGGTTCAAAGTTAAACACCACAAAGTTAAACCCCTTTGGGAAGCAAAGATCCCTCTAATTATCCAATGAACCCTTGAAGAGCAAAGAATAGAACCCTTAAAGAACCTTTTTTTTCATACTAAAGTAACAGACAGTCTGTAGTACAACCTCACAATATTGATCAATGAGTTTCATGTACAGCACATGAGCTTTTCAATTAGAACCGCTTTTTGGAAGCTAATAACACATATCAAGTGAACCATTAAAGAACCCTTGAAGCACCCCCTTTTCTAAGACTGGATGTATTACCTCAGTCAGTGTATGGTATGGTTTCTAAATGACTGCTCATCATTTTCTTCTGAATGGCTAGAACCTGACAGTGTTAAAATTAAAAAAGAACCGGTAATAATTTCATAGATAACTATTAAGAAACCAAGATCCAAGTTATGTAAGCATTTCAGGATTCTAAGTAGAACCCTTTTAGAAAGCAAAGGACCCTTTATATATCCAGTGGATCCTTAAACAGCTTGTGAAGAACCAATTAGTTTTTATTGTGTTTGTAATAAACTGGTCAGTTTGCAGTTTATTGCATTTCAGACACATTTGTTTTATTTTTATTTAGTTCATGAATCTCACTAAGGAAGTGATTAATGGTTCTTTGTAGAACCTCTACAACAAAATGCTTCCATATAAGGAAGTGGATTCCTATTATCCAATTTGACCTCTTTCTGTAATCTAAGAACCCTTTAATTATCAAGGGAACCCTTAAAGAACCATTGAATATTCCCTTTTATGAGAGTGTCTGTATTAACGCGGTCAGTGGGTGGTATGATCTCTAAATATAAATTCTCATTATTTTATTCTTACCTACCTACCTAACTACTTGAAACTTCACATTGTTCTAAGTAGAACTTTTGTAGAAACGTAAAAACTCTGGGTCCGAGTTTGTATGTTCTTCCCATGCTTGGTGGGTTTCCTCCAGGTACTCAGGTTTCCTCCCACAGTCCAAAGACCTGCAGATTAGGCTAATTGACATTCCCAAACTGCCTGTAGTGTGTGAATGCACTTGTGAATAATAACCAGAGGTCCTACCATGGTAACAAAAATGGGAATAAAATACAACCGTCACTATTGGCCTTCATGGTCCCTAGTTGGACTACAGAGGTTACTAGATTGATGAATGGAAAAACCCTTTATTAGCCAATGAATCTTTAAAGAACCCATAAAGAACATGTGGGTAAGTGTATGATGCACATTGTAATGGTTCTCAGGAATGCTCTAAGAGTAGTCTTGGTTTTCATGTCAGGTTGGTGGTGTGAGGCTGAAGTCCTGGGTGGTGAAAATAGTTGGAACCTGAAGTTACCTCTGTAGGAGCTGTGGGGGAACAGAAGTGAATTGACTAGGCAGGCACACTGGGACAGAGACAGAGCAGGAACCAAGGAAGGACAGAGTGAAACCTCACTTGACAAGTCAATAATCCAGAAGAAACAGATAGACGCACAGGTCTGTCATCAAGGAGCCGCCCGAGAACAGAACGAGTCAAGTAACAGGTACATACTGGAAGAACCAGCTCAAACACAACGTGGAGGAGACAATCTGTCACTGAGGGAGAACTGAGTCTAGTTTAAATAGTGTAGTAGAGCAAAGTGCAGTTAATTAGGAGAGCCATTCTGGAATAGAGGGAGAAACCAACTGGATGGGGGTTCTCTGGAATATAACAATGGTGGGTGAGAGAGGTAAACAACATGGAATTGTATGGAAATGGAATCATGTCTCAAATGGTCATGGGTTCAAACCCCAGCACCAATGAGTTGAGCAGGACCCCAAGATGTACAGTATCATGAGATATACTGTATGTACGTTGCTCTGGATAAGAGTGTGTAGACATAAATGCAGACTCGAAATATTCTCATGTATTTCTTTTAAACACATAGAACCTGTCCGGGAAGCTAAAGACCTTTTGTTTGTTTGATTGATTGTTTTTTAGTGATCCTCTAAAGAACCTTGGGAGAACTCCTTTTCTTTAATATATGTTTACTTGGTCAGTATTTGGTACAAACTCAAAATGATGATCAAAAATCAATTTCGTCATAACACAGATCTTGTCAGAAATATTTAGCAAACATTTAACTCTTCAACAAATCCTTGAGAAACCACATTTTACTGATAGTGTATGCATTTAACCTGTATATACTGTAATATACAGGCATTAATATAGTATACATACAGTATGTATATCATGTTGAGCATCTTCTTGACATGTCTTCTTTTCTGCACACTTTTTCACTTTATTACCTAGTGCTACATTCTGGCCCATGCCCTAATTTATCATATTTTTATTTTGTGTAACTAGACCACTTATGCACTTCTGATTCGATGCTAACTGCATTTCACAGTACTTTGCAAAATAACTGTAAAGTTGAATCTAATCTATTCTTAAAAAAAAAAAAATGGCTGAGGAAGTGTCGAGTATTTAGTTTATTCTTATTATTCTATAAAGAATTGTTTAATGGTTCAGTAGCTATGATTAAGTCCATAGACAGCTTGGAATGCTTTCTGTGTTTTACTTTCAAACACAGTTGTACATAGAATCTGAAGAACGCTTCTGAGAGCGCTTTTAAAAATGGTTTATTTTTGTAAAGACAATGAAATCTATTGCCGGACTCCTTAAGGGCTTTAGGTAGTAAGCTACAACAAAACGTTTTTCAGATAAACAAAACGCTTCTTTTTGGATTCTCAGAATGTATGATTGTAGTTGATGGTGTGTAAGAGGAACATAGCATTTCAGGACACATTGCTTTGGGAAAATTATCAACGTCAGATTGGTACAGTATGAGTAACTCTGAAAATAAAAAGAAACGGAACCATCCTGTGTTTTTTCCTTGGGCTCGGGTGCTGGTCTGTCATATTTGCAGTTTTCTGCTGGGTAATGTAACCTAATGCAATTGCAGACTGTGGGACGGCAAGTCTTTCGGGGGGGAAAGGATCTAATTATGGGATTGATTAATGCGCTGTGGAGTGAGTGGTCAGCAGGACAGAGGGGAGGATGGAGGGGTGGCAGGACTGAGAGATAAGTGCTTTTCTGACTCCTGCATTTCTCTGTAAAGCGCAGACGGCAGCTGCTGAACCACTGCTTTTATCCAGACGACTGTAATAATATTAAACCTCCATGGCAGGATAATTATCTGTGAGAGAAAGCGGGAAGGAAAGAAATCCTGTCTGATATCATACTTTACTCCAGATGATTCTTATCTGATTACTGATGTCACACCAATGATTAGAAAAACAATAATTTGACCCAAAAAAAGGGCACTGTTTTGGTTGTTCTGTTTGAAGTAAACCAGGTTTTTGGAAGCCAAAGAATTAAAAAAATTTTTTTTATACAATTGTACACTGCATTCCAAATTATTAACCAAATGATATCTTTCTCTGATTTTCATAATTAGTCAATGCAAATGACAGTCAGTATAATTTAACTATTAGGGTATAATTTGAAGTTTATTGAAAAAATCTCCTAATGATAACAATATTTATTAAAAAAAAAAAAAACTGAAAATGCACTGTTTGAAATTATTATGCACAACAGAGTTAAAACAATTTATAGGTTGTAAAGAACTGAAAATAGGCTTTTGTTGAATTTGCAGCATTATGAGGTCATATTTACTGAAATCAAAAACTATTTCAATCAAAAACGTCCTAACAGGGCTACATGTTACATCTTAACATAGGACCCCTTCTTTCATATCACCTTCACAATTCTTGCATCCATTGAACTTGAGTTTTTGGACAGTTTCTGCTTGAATTTCTTTGCAGGATGTCAGAATAGCCTCCCAGAGCTGCTGCTTTGAATCAAACCGCCTCCCACCCTTATAGATCTTTTGAAGATTCTCCAAAGGTTCTCAATGGGGTTGAGGTCAGGGGAGGATGGTGGCCACACCATGAGTTTCTCATCTTTTATGCCCATAGCAGCCAATGACACAGAGGTATTCTTTGCAGCATGAGATGGTACATTGTCGTGCATGAAGATGATTTTGTTACGGGAGACATGGTTCTTCTTTTTGTACAATGGAAGAAAGTGGTCAGTCAATATACTTTGCCGAGGTCCTTTTCACATCTTCAGCGACCCTACAGGTGCCTACCAGCTCTCTCCCCATGATTCTGGCCCAAAACATGACTCCTTGTTGACGTCGCAGCCTTGTTGGGACATGGTGGCCATCCATCCACCAACCATCCACTACTCCATCCATCTGGACCATCCAGGGTTGCACGACACTCATCAGTAAACAAGACTGTTTAAAAAATTGTCTTCATGTATGCCTGGGCCCACTGCAACAGTTTCTGCTTGTGAGCATTGGTTAGGGGCCGAATAGTAGGTTTATGCACAACTGCAAGCCTCTAAAGGATCCTACACCTTGAGGTTCGCGGGACTCCAGAGGCACCAGCAGCTTCAAATACCTGTTTGCTGCTTTGTAATGGCATTTCAGCAGCTGCTCTCTTAATCTGATGAATTTGTCTTGCAGAAACCTTCTTCATTCTCCCTTTATCTGCACGAACCTGTCTGTGCTCTGAATAAGCCACAAATGTCTTCACAGTACGATGATCACGCTTAAGTTTTCATGAAATATCTAATGTTTTTATACCTTGTCCAAGGCATTGCAATATTTGACACTTTTCGGCAGCAGAGATCCTTTTTTTTTCCCCATATTGCTTGAAATCTGTGGCCTGCTTAATAATGTGGAACAACCTTCTTCAGTACTTTTCCTTTAATTGGGCTCATCTGGTAAACTAATTATCACACATGTCTGAGATTCATTTCAGTGATCCAAAGAGCCCTGAGACACGACACCATCCATGAGTTTAATTTAAAAACTAAACATTTAATGTTTAATGAAAACCCAAATGGTCTGAAGCCTCTCCCATCATTAACACACCAGGGGTGTATTCTTCGTACGTCGCTTGAAACATCCGGGATGAATTGACACATCTAAGATGAGATCATCGTGCTAATTACGCTCTGGCTAAGTTGGTTCTTCGAGCACACCTGTTGTTGATGATTAGTCTGGCCGGATTGAGTTGTCTAGGATTATTGCGCGTGCGTGCGTTGGTTTAAAAGGCGATATGCATCGACAGTAGAAACACTGATCACAAGCCCTTTGATTGGTTGACGAAATGACAAAAGAACAAGCTCAATTGTTTTGTAACACCTGTTATGCGCTGAAATGCTTCCCTGCCATGGATCCCCCCCCCCCACACACACACACATAATCGCTATCAAACATTATATTAGAACATAATATGCACATATGTCTTACAAATTACATGAGACAATGAAATAAAATAAGAAATATGAAAATAAATATGTTGTATATGGAAAAATAGAAATATTAATATTTTTTTCAAAAACATGTATACTTTTATATGTATACTTTATAATAAAATTAGTTTTGTCCAATTTTTCATTAGAATTTTTTTTAATATTATATTAATATATTATATATATATATATTTGCATATTCATAACGAACCCCTGAAATAAATGTGTTACAAAATAAACAATGGTCTTGAGGCTGTATCCTGCCTAGAATTTATTATAATAATAAAAAACCTATGAATTTATGTTCTAATATAATATTTGATAGCAATTATATATATAATATATATATATATATATATATATATATATATATATATATATATATATATATATATAATATGCATGCAAGATACTTTTCTATCCCCACGTGAGTCAGTCCGCGTCAGCGCTCTTTAACCAATCAGATGTGACCTCACCATTTCAACCAATCATAACCCGGCAGGAGTGCAGCCTTAATCCTGTTTACATGAAATAAACCTGCTACCGAGCAGGTTCAAGCTTACAGACATGTTGCTATGACAGCAAATGCGAGATGAGCATCGAAGAACGAAACAATCCAAGATCAGGACAAATCCACAACAACCAAATCCAGCTAACTGAGTTAGCGACGTACAAAGAACACCCCCCAGCAGTTGCTTTTGTTGTTGTTGCTGTTTTTTTTGTTTTGTTTTTAAATCAGTCATTGACCAATGTTGTGTTGCCAGCACAGATCTGTACCGCTTGGGTTAATTAAGTTCAGTAAAATTGTATTTATATGGAGTTTTTAACCCTGGTCATTCTCTCAAACAGCTTTACAGAATTAAAAGAAAATAATGAAAATGGATGTGAAATTTGTAGGGAAAATGCTAATGATCGAGCCAAGGACTTGGAAAAAAAAAAACTCCCTGAGATGGCAATAGGAAGAAACCTTAAGAAGAACCAGACTCAACAGGGAACCCATCCTCATCTGGGTGATAACGGATAGCAGGGATTGATTAAGAGGTCTTGGTTATCCCTCTGATGTAGACCCTAAAGTTTCCACATAGAAACATATATGATTTCAAGTAGAAGCCTTATTAAGGACCCTTTGAGTTAGTTTTCTTGCTTGTTGAGATTGGAGCAAGCAATATATATTAAACACCCAATAGGTCCTAAAAGAGAAAAATACGAGCAATAATTTAGAGTTTATATCATAAACCGACCCATTGGACTGGATAAAGTGTTCTAAGCTTCATAAAAATAAATATGTCATAGTAAAGCACTGTAACAGTGTATTTAAATAATAATAATAATAATAATAATTCCAAGCAACTATGATCGGGCACAAGCACCTGTGCCATCACAGCCCATCAAAGACATGGGCAAGGGCACATAGTAGTACCATTATGACATAATTTTAGAATAGGGGGAATTTTATATTAAGACCTCCAAAAAGCCCTATCATGATTCTCAATGTGGTTTCACACAAGATGATGTCACTCAGGAAGATATTAGCCATTTTTGGTCATAAGTTTAAGGCATCATCACAGCTGAGCAGTTTGAGCTTTCAAAAATCCCCTAGAAATTTTCCACCCTCAATGTTTTCATGCTATACTGGCTCTGTTTGGTGGTGATTGCATAAATATACTATTAATTATGAATTAATATAAAATTCCATTGGTTGTGTTTTGCAAACAACCCAAAAATAACCAACTTCTTGTTGAGTAGAGCCCATACATAGTGAAAGTTCTTCAGTTTAATGAGATCTAAATGTGTACCGGGTTTCACATGTATACATGCAAGTGTGTATGTTGTTGTTGGTCTTTCGGCTGCTCCCGGCAAGGGGTCGCCACAGCGGAATATCCAGTCCGCACTACAACTTGGCACAGGTTTTACGCCGGATGCCCTTCCTGACGTAACCATCCCATTTTATCCGGGCTTGGGACCGGCACTGACGAACCCGGGCCTTCTGCATGGTAGACGAAACACCTACCCCTGAGCCACCAGTGCCCTACTATTTCATGATTAAAATAAATAAATAAAAGATATAATAAAAAATATATGTATTGTGAATGAATTTTAAACACAAGATCTATTGTTTTTTTCATTCTATCCATCTATCCATCCATCCAAAGGTACAGAGCTCACCTGGTACAGGAGCTGAAGTGGTGTAGTAACAATAGTCATAATAATCTGTGTATACACGCAAGTGTGTATGAGCTATGCATATTTGTAAAAAAAAATGTTTGGAATCATGTATGATTTTCGTTCCACTTCTCGCGTGTACACCACTTTGTATTGGTCTTTCACGTGGAATTCCAATAAAATTGATTCATGTTTGTGGCTGTAATGTGACAAAATGTGGAAAAGTTCAAGGGGGCCGAATACTTTTGCAAGCCACTGTACTGTATGTTGAATTCAGATTGAATTAATGACTTAACATCAGGCAGCACAGTGGCATAGTGGTTAGCACAGTCGCTTTTGTGCTGTGTCAACTGTGTCAACAGTGTGGCTTATATAGACAGATTATATGTGTTCTTCCACACCAAACTTGCTCATCCATGTGATTACATTTACATTTAGGCATTTGGCAGACGATCTTATCCAGAGTGACTTACATTTTTATCTCATTACACATCTGAGCAGTTGAGGGTTAAGGGCCTTGCTCAAGGGCCCAACAGTGGCAACTTGGTGGTTGTGGGGTTTGAACCAGGGATCTTCCGAACCGTAGTCCAATGCCTTAACCACTGAGCTACCCCTGACCCCATGGTTAATGGACCTTGCTTTGTGCACTGGTGCGCAAACTGGTGTTGGAACTGGAAGGGGCCGTCCAAAACTGTTCCCACATGAAATTGTCCAAAATGTCTTGGTATCCTAAAGCATTAAGAGTTCCTTTCACTGGAAATAAGGGGCTGAGCCCAGTGACTGAATAACAACCCCACACCAGTTCCAACATAATGCACCATGGTTGAGAAATTCCCATAAGCATACTCGCAAACTTTGTGAAAAGCCTCCTCAAAAGAGTTGAATCTGTTACAGCTCCAGAGGGTGGACCACCATCATATTCCATCCATCATAGGGCACACACACTATGGGGCAATTGTGGGAATGCCAATTAGGATAATCTGCATGTCTTTAGACTGTGGGAGGTAACCGGGGTACCCAGAGGAAACTCATCAAGAACAGGGAGAAGATGCAAACTCAATATAGAGAACATAATGTACACAGACATGAGGTGGGAATTGAACCATCAAAATGTGGGTAAACCGCTAGTGTGTATATATATATATATATATATATATATATATATATATATATATATATATATAAACACATGTTTATTAACGGGCAGGCTTATTAACGCAGGCTTTTTATCGGAGGGCAGAAGCAGAGGATGTGATGGATGTTTGGAGAAAAGCAGAAGTCGACACACTGCCATGTTGTCTAACGTCCTGCACTCGGCCAGAGTAAAATATCAAAGCACTTCCACATCGATCCTGTAGCCACGATCGAACGTCAGCCTGAGCATCCGCAGATTCATTTCTCACCAGGGTTTTATTCCTGCATGTCAGAGTGACCCACACACACACACACACACACACACACTCAGCAGAGTGCAGGAGAGGAGCAGACAGGTGACAGGTTCAGTCCTGCTGTCAGCGTTTGGGCTTTCCCAGGGGAAACACACCATCTGACAACAGCAGCCCGCACACACACACACACGCACACACACACACACACATGCAAACATACATTAACCTATTTCACATTAAACATCAGAATGAGGAGGTCTGTCTGGGTCCATAAACCTCCAGCGAATATCATATGGAAGTTACAGAATGACAGCAAGAAACATACAGTAAGTGATGGAAATGTAATTAATCACTCTTTAAACACACTGTGTGTGTGTGTGTGTGTGTGTGTGTGTGTGTGTGTGTGTGTGTGTGTGTGTGTGTGTAAATGTTATTCTGAACAAAATCATGCAAGACATTATACTAATCCAGAAGTATTGCGTTAACAGAAGAAGATAAGATTCCCTACGACAACACTCCACCATCACCACCATCACCAGTCTGACCAAAGTAGCTCCATGGAGTCATAACCCCGACCATGCACAATCGAGATTACTCACCTCAAGCAAGGTTCTTCCAAACGAGGTTCTTCCAGATGAGGTTCTTCCAGGTGAAGTTCTTCCAGGCGAGGTTTTTCCAGTTTTGTTGATCATGGTGTTCACCATGGTAAGTAAAAAAGCATCTCAGAATGCATGTTAATCCTAAAACAAAACAAAAGCATCTGAGAAGAACATATCACTGAAACTTGAAGAACCTCGTCTGGGGTGTGGAATCTTGTTTGTGCATGGTCAGGGTTATGACTCCATGGAGCTGCTTTGGTCAGGGCAGCAGATCAGGCTGGTGATGATGGCGTGTTGTTATGGGGAAACTTTTTCTTTTTTGTCTGTTAATAAAATACACACACACACACACACACACACACACACACATTAATTGAGAAATTGACAGTTTTTGCATCAATGCATGCACTAACATGAGAGAGAGAGAGAGAGAGAGAGAGACGCTGTGTGCTTTCATATTCGGTTAGAATTTATTCTTTTCCTGTTTCCTCCCGTCACATATGAAGTCTTTTTAATCTCAGTGGCACTGACATGGAAAAGAATAAATCTGATCGCGGTGTATTCAGAAATTGTTCACACATTCAGAGTGTGTGTGCGTGTGTGTGTGTGTGTGTGTGTGTGTGTGTGTGTGTGTGTGTGTGTGTGGGGGTGTGTGTGTGTGTGTGTGTGCACTCATATTTTAGAGATTGCAGTAATCCTATGCTGTGATAAAGAGCCTGACTTCCACTTCCTTCATCCCCCATTTTTATCTCGATTAAGCTTCTTACTCAAAAACATGCTGCAACATCACAGTTGTTATTGTTGTTGTTATTGTTGTTGTTGTTGTTGGGGTTCAAATCGCTTTAACACTTCAAAAACTTGTTTTTAAGTGTCTGTCTAGCTGTATTTTACGGTTTCGTCTGCATTCTGCGTGGTTTTGAGATATTGAGCTTCAATGTTTCCGCACTCCAAAGAACAAAACTGTGCTGTGGGGTTTTATTTCCCAAATAAAGACTCCAAATATCACTTAGAAAACATGTCACATTTAGCAAATACAATGTGGTAGAACATGAAAATGTGAATATCTAAACATAGAATTTCATAATCCGGAAGGGACAACGCGGTTATATTGTTGCATGGAACGAGGGTTGGGGAATTTAGCAGGTGACAAATTTCACGGTCTGTGTGTCAAGCAGGAATGTTTATAACACTGTACTGTACATGCACCTCGATTTTGTTTTGTGCATTTATTGAATGAGGGCTCGTCCGAACTGACTGCACTGTATGTTATGTTCATCTTATATTCTTAACTGTTTTATTTTGATTTGAAATCAAATTTTAAATCATTTTTAAAGTTTTATTGTTATTATTTTTACTTTAAAAATTTTATTGTTATTATTTTCTATTTCATTTAATGATTTTTTTTTCTCTTTTATGTAAAGCACTTTAAATTACCATTGTGTATGAAATGTGCTATACAAATAAACTTGCCTTGCCTTAAGACAGACTTCAAAAATAATAAATCATTCCATTAAGCCTTTGATTACTTTGACAATTTATTCCCTTCTGCGTCTTTTCCTGCCTTCATGACCAAGTCTGAAATTTCCCAGTTGAACGACTCACACACTTCTAATTCCTATTTGACAAGTCAGAGTCTGCCGTGAGCTCAGACTTGACCGAGTTGCGATTGCATGATGGCATTCCAACATGGTGGCGTTCATACTAAAACCAATGCAACAGAGCATGATTTAGGGATTATAAGTTTGTTTTTATGAGATTTTTTTTATATTTGAATACAGGATGATACAGTATATTGACCAATGAAATTAATAATCACTGTCTCATCCAACTTGCTTTAGACCTTAATTTATCTTTTTGTAGACAATATCTTTGTATTTCCAAAACTGCTGATCTACTGGGATTTTCACACAGAACCATTTTTTGGGGTTTACATTGAATGGTCTGAAAGTGAGAAAATATCCAGTGAGGGCGGTTCTCTCACCGTTTTGGTGTCAGAGGTCAGAGGAGAATAGCCGGACTGGGTTCGAGCTGATGGAAAGGCAACAATGACTCCAATAAAATCTTGTTACAACCCATGTATCTGAATAGAGAACACATGGAAACCTGATGCAGATGTGCTACAGCAGCAGAAGATCACACCAGGTGCCGCTCCTGTCAGCTAGGAACAGATAACTGAGGCTACAATTCCCATGGACTCAGCAAATTTGGACGACACAAGACGTTGCCTGTTTGTATAGTCGAGTCAGAAAACATGAAACCATGAATCCATCCTGTGTGTTGTGTTGATGGTTCAGTTTGCTAATGGTGGTGTAATGATGTGGGGGACATTTTTTTGGCACACTTTGGACCCAATTGGACCCCTTTATGACCTCAAGTCACAAAACTAAATCATCATCTCAAACTGGTTTCTTGAACGTGACAGTAAGGTCAGTGTACTCACACAGTCACCAGATCTTAATCCAATACAGCACCTTCGGGATGTGGTGGAACGGGAGATTCGCATTACTGATGTGCAGCCGAAAAAACTCTGCAGCGACTGTGTGATGATCTCATGTCCATATGGACTAAAATCTCTAATGAATGGTTTCACCATTTTGTTGAATCTAAAATATAAAAGCAGTTCTCAAGGTAAAACTGAGTTCAACCAATATGAGCAGGGTGTACCTAATGAACACACACAGACGTCTGTCTACAGGATTATTATTAGACAGAGTTCAGGGCAAATAATGAGCCTCTTTATCGTCTGACTCAACAACAGCGCTGTGGCGTAATGCTAGGTAACGTTACTAAGAAACTCCAGCGCATGGACGCTTAAATTAATGAACGAAATAACTAATGTTTTTTTTTTTACATGGATTGGGAGAAAATGCTGCTTAAAGCGACACAACATGGATTTGCTTCTTTATCAAAATCGCATGGACGCTCCACTCTTTCCTGAGCAACACACAATCAGCTTTGGCTCCTTATCGATTCCTCCAGGACATCCCTCAGTGTTCGAAATCATTCGCCGAACTCACGCACCAGCAGCCAGAATCCACCATCTCTCCGCTCCGGAGTTATCTTTGTGAGCTTCGCGGTTTTGTGAGCGCATTTATGGCCGGCTGAGCAAAGTCGCTCAGTCCATCTTCGGTTCAGATTAGCAAACAAGCCATCTACACGTTTAATTAAAGGGAGCTCAGGTGCGTCTGTCTGAGCAAACACATGCTTTTTAATCTTTCAATAATTTCAGAATATGGAACGAAGAAGAGCAGCATCTTGCACTGTGTGTGTGTGTGTGTGTGTGTGTGTGCGCGCGCGCATGCTGTATTATCCCTTATGCCCAAGGGAAATATTGAGACGGCCCTTACTTATTGAGAGAGCCTTGCCGTTGGCAGCGATTCCTGCAGAATTGTGAGTTTTCTTTGGCGACAAGTAAGTGCTGAACGCTCGGCGCATGCGACTCGGCCCCGCGCCCCCGCTTTAAAGACCCAATTTGCTCCTCTTCCGCTGCAGCGTTATGAGTCCACAGGGTAAAACACACGTCCCATGGCTCGTTACGGAGGAGAAATGATACGTCCACAAAAATCCACTGCAAGCATTCCACCCTACAGGGCACAAATCAGGAGGGCAGAACTTTCAAAATGGCACACAAGCGCTCAGTTCATGGCCAATTTATTCAGAACTGGTGTCGGTCTTATGTTTATGGTCTCACACAGTAGCGGAATGGAGCAGGTAAGGAGTGCCATGACTTGCCAAATAATTTCAATGATCATGAAATTAAACATTGTTAAAAAAGAAAAACAGATAAATAAACATATCAACTACTATACTTGCCGTAAAAAGGAAACTGTAAAAATCCTTATTACTGTATATTACGTCTTTGTTCTCAAAATACATTACACAACAGTTAGCACAGACTGAGCAATCTGATTGGAAACTCTGATTGTTCGTTCCACAACCCAAAAAAATTCATATACAGTGGAACCTTGGATTACAAGTAATGTGGTTTGCGAGTGTTCCGCAAGACGAGCAAAGACTTTTAAATAAATTTTGACTTGAAAAACGAACAAGTCTTGGTTTACGAGCACCGAGTATCATGTATCGCGCATGCGCTTCTTGTTTTGATGCCGAGCGTCACGTCATCACAACTGAGCCAATGTTTTTTTCTCTCTCTTGCACTGTGGAATTGTGGGTAATCGTCACTCCTGCTGGGTCTTAGTGCTCGTCTCTCACTGGTATAATCAACATCCGTGCACGCGTGTACTGTTTACTATAACACTGTGACCACATGTGTGTGCAAAACATTGTATTTTGTGTTCGGAAGCGCATGTGTACAGCACGGGAACTGTTTCTTATAACACACGTGTGTGTGCACGAGCAAAGCAAAAGAAATTCTCAATACAGAGGTTAAAACTCAATTTTCTTCCTCATTGCGGTGTGTGTGTGTGTGTGTGTGTGTGTGTGTGTGTGTGTCTGTGCGCGATCGTAATTTGACACTGAAGCCCCCTTCAGAAACACACAAATGCGCGAGAGACACAATCTCTGCTCTCCACAGGAAACTCAGCTCGGTCGCTGTTATTTTCAGAGGTAAAGTGGCAGTTCATTTGTTTGTTTGTTTGTTTGTTTTACTTTACAGCAGTGATTCTGTTAGTTTGCGCTCACGCGAGTGTCATTAGCGATGTTTATTGCTAATTTTCAGATAAAACAGTGTAGTGGGAGAGAGATGTTGATTTATGACCGCTGTTTGCGGAAGTGTAGTCCAGTGCGGGAGATGCATTGTTGGTAGATGCATTGTGGGTAATGCATCCAGTGTGTGTGAATGCGAATGCGAGATGTAAGCTAGGATATAGAGCCTGAGTTTTGTTCTTCAGTAGTTTTTTTGTTGGATTTAAGTGCAGGATCCACCCGAAAGTCTGTAGCAAATAAAAGAACAGGTGCATCGAGCAGTTTGTCCATCTCATCATTACACGAGCATCAATTAACGGGCTGTTACGCTGTCGTGAGCAACATTAAAATGAAGCGGAAAAGCTTTAATAATTTAGTAAAGAGCAACAGTCTGTCCGTTAATGTGTGTTTAATTCAGACAAAAGAAGAAAGTTTTACTGTGTAATATGAGAAGGGGGAGACAGGAGGGGCTGAAAGCAAAAGTCTCCACTTACTCTAGCCTCACACACACATACACAGCGCCTGCGCACACAAATGGAAACACTTATCTGTCTGGATTTATTTTTACTTTTTGAAAGGTAAGTGCAGGTTCATTTGTTTAATTTTTACTTTATATGTTGTTTATTTTTATGTATTTATTTTTTTGGGCTGTAGAACGAATAATTTAAGTTTTCATTATTTCTTATGTGAAAATTAAATTTGATTTACGGTGTTTTGGAATACGAGCCCGCTTCCGGAACGAATTATGCTCGTAATCCGAGGTTCCATTGTATTAAAATAATTAATACAAAATATAAAGTAAAAATTAACCTGCACTTTACCTTTAAGAACCCCGACAGAGCAGTGTTTCCTTTAATGTGTGCGTGTGCGTGTGTGTGCGTGTGTTTATGACCACACACGCGTGGTCACAATGTAAACAGTACACACATGCACAGATGTTGACTATACAAGTGACACACGCGCACTGAGTCTGAGCATGGGAGACAATTACCCACAATCCCACAGCGCGCGAGAGAGAAGAACCATTGGCTCAGTTATGATAATGTGACACTCGTCAGATGCTCGGTATACGTACTACAGTACTCGTATATCAAGACCTCGCTTGTTTATTAAGTTAAATTTTATTAACAAATTTTGGTTAATAAAGACCAAAGACACAAAGACTGATTTCTTTGTCCTCAATTTCCTGTAATTGCTTCTCGTCCTTGTTGCATTGCAGAGTGAGTTAGAAAATGTCCCGCATGTTGTTCTGAAGTTCATGCCATCTTTATAATGAACATCTTCATCAAAGCTTCACCCACTCAACACTGTACACTGAACTCCTGCTCGTCTCACTCTCACTAAAACCCACTGTCCTGTGATTTAATTGAGTTGAATTAAAGTGCTGAGAGATGCACAGACGTCAGGTTCCTCTTACACACACACACACACACACACACACCTGTCAGAGAAGGTCATAAGAAGCCTTCAGAGATGTTGAGTGTTTGTTCTAATGGTTGATTTAATCGAGCCTTTTTCTAATGATTTCCAAATATTATTATTATTTAGTTTTTAGCATTTAGTCACCTGAACATTTCAGATGAAAATTTGCTGGAATATGATTTTGACGTTTGTTTGTTTGTTTGTTTGGTACACATTTGGAAATGTGATTGGACTGCATTCATTTTTTTGTTGTTGTTTTAAGCTTGCTTGCTTGTGCATCAACTAGTTCATTTTATTTTTTTAATTCTTTTTTATGTATTCATTTATTTTCCTACGAAATGGAATTTAATGTTAATATTTATTAATCTGTTTGTTTGATACTTGCTTCTTTGTTTAATATCAAATATCTTTGACAAATATTTATGTAGTTGTTTGTTTGCTGGTAATGATTGTTTATGTATAAACAATGTAATTAATTTATTAAATTATGTAATTTATTTGTTTGTTTTACTACTTACTTAAATACTTACATGTTTGTCGTATCTGTTTTTGTGTTATTTTAGAGAAAAGTGATTGGACTGATGTACGATGTGTTCAATCAACTTCATTGTTGGATCATTTATTTGTTTGTGTGCTTTTTTTATTTACCTACTTGTTTACCTGTTACTTTTTTGTTTGCTATTTATTTGTGTTTGTATGTGTTTGTCTGGAGAAATGTAATTGGGTTTGTTTGTTTGTTGATTTGGTTGTTTTTGTATCTGGAAGGTGATACGACTGGCATTTGTTGGTTGATTTGTTGGTCCTGGAGGAACGTTGTTTCGTTTCACTGTGTACTAACTGTATATGGTTGAAATGACAATAAAGCCTTTGAACTTAGAACTTGATTAGTACAATACTTATTATTATTATTATTTTATTGATGTGTTTTTTATTCTTTATTTACATGTTTGTTTGTAGATAGGTGATACAAGCTTTTTTATTTTTATTTTGTCGCTAAAAATGTTTAAACACATCAATATCTGTTTTTCTATCTGTTTATTGGATAGTTTGTAAGTGTTTGGAATTTTAATTTAATATGCTTTTGTTATTGAAAAAAACTATTAAACAGCTTTAGAACTCTATTGGAATTCCTTTTTTATTAGAAAAATGTTAACACATCATGGTTCAAGGTTGAATGATGATGGTTAGGGTAACTATCTAATAGACAGCCTACATAGTGCTGATATGTGAACGTGCTCATGTCTGGATGCCCAGTGGACATCACGCTACGTCTGTAAACCCTGGCACGCAGCTGCCCAGCACACAGCGGGACTGACTGACGGCCCGTGGCGATGCGTGGGTGTTTTGTTAAGAGTTAACAGCAGAAAGTGACGTCCATCATGGGAGAGAATGTGAACTCACAGCGGGTCTGGGCCGACGCCAGCACAGCTGCCCAGGAGCGAACGCCAGACGGCCCGAGAGAGAGAGAGAGAGAGAGGATTTCACTGAAGAACGAAAATACCAATTTATATCATGTTTAATTCATTCATTTGCTCGGGAAAATGATATGCAATCAGCCTAAATGTCAGGAGTTTGATGCATTATAGTGTTTTATCAGATTTAGCCCAGGTTATTATTTTTTTCATCATCATGTCCAGGCTGCTTTTTGCTTCCTGGATATGTCTGTGATTGCTTTTATTAAATAAACCTGGATAAACACACCAGCTTTGTGGTCCAAATGAACGATCAGAGCCAGGCTCTAATAGACTAATGTAGGCTAGAATACAGCTGAAATATTAATCTGAATGTGAACTGTGTCACACCTGACATACACTTGCAATGCATCATGGGACATGGTGTATATATATATATATATATATATATATATATATATATATATATATATATATATATATATAAATAAATTGAGTAAACAGTTATTTGCTGCATCTTGTAGATTACAGTTTCTTACTTTTACAACAACCTATTTGCTGCATCTTACTAAGATCTTGGATTACGGTCAAAAGGCTTGTGTTCTCCACAACTTCCGTATCTTAACTGCACTTTTTTACAGTGACATGCAGCTACGTGTAACAATGGAATTACACACAATACGGTTGTCATAAATGTTTAAATGAATTACTGATCAACTTAAAGTACAATAAAATGCAATAAAATGAATAAAATAAAATAAATACAACAACAAATTCATAACACATGTGATATGGCTCTTACATTGCTTTCTAAAGCTTTTTCCACCTCCAGATACACTAAAGCTTTAAAGCTTTGTGTGCAGGTAAAAGCATCCTGCTTGGAAATCAGAACTTGGAGAAAATGCTTTCAAAATTAATGAATTTTCCATAAAATTCTCTCTCCATAAATGTCTCATACCAGTGAAGCACTGCGTCTCGGTCCCCGTCCTGCCCCGATGCACACTGAAAAAAATAATCCATTGGATGAACTCAATTAAATTGTGGGCAGGATTTCCATCCAATAAATATATGTAGCTCCAACTCAAATGAAATATATCCATGCACTATAATTTAATTGAGTTAGTCCAACTAATTTTTATCAAATGCAGCTACAATAAAATTACAATAAATAAAGTGATAATTATTTGTTTGTCCAACTCAAACTAATACTATTAATAGGAATTGAAGTTATGTTTTCCATTTTTATTTCCAATTAAGACATGAGACAAAATCTATTTGAGGTATTTTTATTGATAACCAGTAAAACAAAAGGTGCTGCTTACATTGTAGTTTTAAATGTTACAGTAACCATCAATTTAGCATCAATAATTAAATTACACAACAATATATTCACTTTTAGACTGCAAGTTTACCCCTTAAAAAAAAGTGATTCAAGAGCAGTGAACTGAAATAGTATGTAAAAGCTTCATAACTGGTGAAAAATGAATTCCCAGCTATTCCGAATCCCTGAGCACAAAAAAAACCTCTTTGTAGATGGAGAGCTTTGCACTGCCACATGTATTATTCTGAAAAGGAGAACAAAGACAATAAGCATAAAATCACACCAAACAAATGACCATAATACAGATCAGCTTGTGCCAATTACTCACCATCAGTACGAGGCTGCCCCAAAAGCTTTGTAATGCTGATCAAACTGCAAAAGATGAAATAAATACATTAGAGGTGCAAGTTCACTTGCTGGAATTCTGAAAAGGTGACTGACAACTTTGCATTTGATCACTCAGCAATTTAAAGGGCAAACTAATATTTTTATTAGATTAGCAATCATTTTACAGCTGCACTGAAGGTATTTATAATAAAACAAGCATGTAAAAAGTAAACTATGCCAATTTTATTTAAAGAAAATAATAATAATAATAATAATAATACGTTATAGTACACTTGTTTCATCAAATGCTTAAGGCACAGTGAGCATTTGTCTCTCGGGACAACTTCAGAACAACAGAGGAGAATAAAGTATGATAAACTCAGTGTGTCCTGCCTGCACATGAGGAGAGAGGGGGAAACGTAGTGGAGGTGCTGCTGGTGAGCCACACACATGAGAAAAGTTACAATATACTAGACTCGTGCACATTCTCTCTTTCCTCTGGATAGTATTACGGTGATTTTCGGATACCAAAGCATAACCTAAACTACCGTTCAACTTGTGGTAGCAACGGTTGCGACATGGATTTCGCGGTTGTAAAAGTTAGAAGAGTCAGAATATAACCCCGTTTACCGTAACCACAGTTCACTCCCACTCCTACAACAAGCGGTCCTCTGGCCTGCCTGAGATACTTAAGCACAGCAGCAGGAGAGGCTAACCTAACCTTATTAGCAAAAAAAAAAAAAAACCCGCCAACTCCAGCTTTAATCACGTTATAACCAAGCAAAATTCACCTTGCTTAATATAAAACATACTTTGGTAAATAGTAAAATACACAAATACTTACCGAGGAATGAAAGTTAAAGTCAGTAAGGTAAATGTATCATCATCCCCACAGGTGTTGCAGCCCTAATGAGAAAATGCCTTTTTCAAAATGGTGGACAAAGATTAGTAAAGCGTGTTCTCGCACATTCTCAGTGGGCGGTTCCCTAAACGAACTAATTTACTTTAAGTTAATGAATCTCATAGGTGAAACTATTAAATTTTTTTGTGTTACAGCTATTAAATATACATTAATATTTAAAAAATTGATATATTTAAACAAAGCCAACTATATTTAAATATGTCATATTTAAGAGGGGCTTGAATCATTTTTTTGAGTGCACCTGATTAATCTCTTTGGTTAATCACGTGTTAGGTTGTGTTAGAGCAGGAAACATGTGGAGTGTGTGGAGTCTCCGGACTGAGACCTGACATTTATACTGTTTGCTTTTAAAGTATAGAACAGTGCAGGAGCAGCATCAGCATGCACTAAATGCTAAAGCTCTTATCTAATTAGCACTGCTAGTAAAATGGTATAAGTTATATGGAGACACCGAGACAGACAGATTGGAAACACATTAGCATTTTCTGGGTCCAGTGATGAATATTCATCCAGACACGGGTTATAGGAAGAATTACTGTATAAGGAATGAGGAAGCGCATTGAGGGGGGTTGTTGTCTGGGTGTAGAGACATGGGAAGGTCAGAAAACCTTCAGTAACGTATCGCTTAACCCTCTACTGTTCCGATGTGCAATGAGATAAATGTAAGTTGGTCTGGATAAAGGTGTCTGCTGTAATTGTCCCTTAAAGCAGCTTAGTCATAAAAGTACCCGAGAATATTTTTATATTCTCTTTTTGGACTAATATAATGCTTCTAATCAGGATTATGCCTAATTTTAAGCCTTAACCCCTTTACCTGATACACGTACTGAACATGGAAACACATTACAGTACCAATTAATCCAATGACAACCTAACACCATATACACAACTATCCTGACTGTCACATCTTTTCATCTAAACCAATAAAGCTCTCAACATTTTTGTTTTCTTTCACTAATCTATCACTATTATCGTGTATTGAATTGCTCATGCTTCCGTTGAGGAAGAACGCTCTAATAAATCACCCTGTATCCAAAATATATCAGCGCATCAACCCAGAATTCAAACAACAATAAGATCTAGATTAATGAGCATCTCCTGGTGATAGGAAGACAGCGCTCGTACATCACACTGTTTTCAAACCACATCAATGCACCAGCTGAGGATGTGTCATTGTCTTCAGATACTGGAGAGAGTTTTGTGTTGGAAATAAAGGATGACCTGAGGATGATGTGGTTTTAATATATGGACAGTGTCTGTGTGTGTGTGTGTCTGTGTGTGTGTGTGTGTGTGAGAGAGAGAGAGAGAGAGAGAGAGAGAGGCCTTCAGGTGGACTCTAATTTTAGCCATAAGTGATGCATTATAAATGTTGAACTTTTTTATACATTGTTTAAATAGGTTTCATGTGAATCGGCTCTGGTACAGTACAGTTCAGGAGTGCTGGAGAGAGAAATGTACACCAAAACATCAGTTTGTAGATATTTAGCCGGTTATGTATCAGTGCTCTCACACAGCAACATTGCTCCTGATGTACAAATGTTTGCAACATTATAAACAATTCGGAGAAAAGCAGGGAACATTGGCTGTTCTCCCGGGGATGAGAGTCACCACGTCCACAACACTGCATAACAAATACGCAATGACTTTTAGACCCAAGTGCAAATATCCAGAAACACTGGGCCTCATGCCAGCACCATGTAGCCGATGGTAGCTCAAATGGTTACTGCTTTGGGTTACTGATCAGAAGCTCCCATCACCCATTAGTCCCATCACCACCAAGTTGCCACTGTTGATCTCTTGAGCATGGGCTCAACAGTGGCAAGGACCGTAACCCTACAGTATCTGCTCCAAGGGGGTGCTGTACCCTAGCTTCTTAACTGGGATTTGTGAAAAAAAAACGACTCTTAGTTTTGATCGTATCCACAATTTGTTCTTCTTTTGTCGTACGTATCCATTTGTGGGATACACTCATGTTTTCTTATTTCTTTCTCTTATTACATATTTGTATATTTTCACTATCTAGTGGTGACTGGAAGTGGGTGGGATATATTAGGCAGCAAGTGAACCTTTCTACCTGAAGTTTTGTGTTTGAAGCAGAAAACAATGGGCAAGCATAAGGTGGTTGTCCTGCATCCTCAATAAACAAGCTTCAGTTAGTCCAAAATGCAGCCGTCAGGGTTCTCACTAGATCCAGAAAATATGATCGCATAACCAGAGGTGGAAAGAGTAATAACATTTTGTACTCAAGTACAAGTACTGTTACTTCAGTGAAATTTTACTTAAGTACAAGTAAAGTTACCATTATAAAAATCTACTCAAGTAAAAGTAAAAAGTAGCTCATTAAAAAATTTACTCAGAGTAAAAGTTACCGAGTTACTTTTTTATTTTTTTAACAGCGGGGGCGGGATGAGGCATTCGTAGTTCAAAAAAGATGAGCAGATATAAATCTCAAACTAGTTGTTTTTAACTGAAGGAACACCTTTACATAATAAAGCTGTTGTCTTTCTTGTGCTTGAAAATCAAAGTGGTCACTTAAATATGGTGTTACGTCCCAGTCTAGGGTCATACAGCAAAAGAATGGTTCAGGGTTCTATTTATAATATATATAACTGTATGGAAATGGTGGTATATGGCAGAAAGAACTAGATCCAATCATTAACTGATGAAATAATGAGGTTTGTATACACACACACACACACACACACACACACACACACACACACACACACACCAGGAGGAGGAGGAGGATCAGATTCAGGATGGACCCAGGCCAAGATAATAAACAAAATGGTATTTATATTTAGTAGCTATACTACCTGCAAAAAAAAAAAAAAACACACAAACAAAAATACAGTTGCAAGCCGTTTTAACATTTAATGGCAAAAGTTGACTATCCGGAATGAACCTTACAGATATCAACAACGTATTTTTGACTAGTCGTAATTGCATTCTGACTAGTCAAAATGACAGTTAGAGATATCCGTAATTCAGTTCTTCCTGGGCAAAATTAACATTTCAGATATCCACAACTCAGTTATAGATATCTGTCATTGTCCTTCCAGATATCCACAACGTCATTCTTACTAGGACGAATGACGTCACTTTCCCATTCATCTCTATGGAGTTTCCCTTTACAGATATCTTTAACTCAGTTGTAGATATCCACAATGTGGAATGTGGATATCTACAAGTAAATTATGACTATCCGCAATTGCTGTTAGAGATATCTACAATTTAATTCTGACTAGTGCCAATACTAGTTCAAGATATCTATAATCCAGTTTTGACTGGTCAAAATAGAGTTCAAGATATCTAAAAAGTACATTATAGATATCTTTAATTGAGGTGAGTTGAAGATATCTTGAATTGGAATTGTGACTATCAGAATAAAATTGTAGATATCTCTAACATATCTAAGGGGACAGTACCACACACCTCAGGAACCAAGAGGTAGAGGTACAAGGCAACAGTTCTAACCACCAAGTCACCGTGCCACCTTATTTTATTTTTAATTTATAAAATCTTTCTATTTTATTCTATTATATTTTTCCATTTTAGGTCACAGACCGTACACAGTCATACAAACCTTTCACTGCATCATACTGTGTAATTTTATTCATATGTAAAAATTATGAAAATATGGATTTTAGTTTTTTTCACAATCTGCAAAATTAGTAGTTTTAAATTTGAGAAACATCAAATTTAGGTGATTATATTTTGTTAAAGAATTGTAATGATTGTATTATTTAATTCCTGGGCTAAAGAGATACTATTGGTCAGCTGATCCAAGTTAACACTATAAAAACCCTCGGATGCTTGTGTGTGTGTGTGTGTGTGTGTGTGTGTGTGTGTGTGTGTGTGTGTGTGTGTGTGTGTGTGTGTGTGTTCTGCTTCTGAATGGTTCACAGATTGATGTTTGATGCTATTGCTGTTCAGGGCTTATAAGCAGAGACCATGTTTTTAGAGATCGCACAGATTTGAAGTGACGAATGAATGGATGCTGAGCCGTTTTTGGGTTTCCAGGAGCACTGAGACACTGAAACACATCATCATGAAAACAGCTATCCGGTAACAACTGTTGAAACAGATTCAACTTTATAAAACTCTTTAAATTATTATTTCTTCATCCGAACTCTGCATCATTCGGCTGACACAGCATCCACAGCATCACAGATCATTTGCCCTTGCTGCAGGTTTGTGATTTACCTGTAACGCCACGGCTCACACTGTGAAGGATCACGTTAACTTTGTTTAAGATTATTTCGATTTCACTACTGCGTTAGTTCCTAGTTCTAGTGCTTATATAAGTTACTCCAGGTGCAGATTTAAAATAAGTTAAGTTGTTATATATACTGATCAGCCATAACATTATGACCACCCATGTAATATTGAGTTTATTTCCTTTTTGGAAACAGTAATGGCCCATGTGTTCTCACCTTACTGGAACCAGCATCAACCCTTTCTTCTATTGGATTAAACTACACAGTCCAGCCTTCACTTCCCATTTGCATCAGTAAGACTTTGCCATCCAGGACCCTGTCGCCAGTTCACCTGTTTTCCTTTCTTGGATCACTTTTGGTATGTCCTGACTACTGCAGCCTGGAAACATCACACAAGAGCTGCAGTTTTGGAGTCCTCTAGCCATCACAATTTCCCCCTTTTCACAGTAGCTACATTTTCAATATCTTATTACAATGGTGGCTGAAAGTGGGTGGGATATATTAGGCAGCAAGCGAGTAACCTGTAGTAACTGTAGTTACAAAAAGTAACCTGTAGTAACATTTTTATAAGTTAGTAATAAACTTTTTATAAATTAGGTGGTACGGTGGCTAAGTGGTTGGCACTGTCGCCTTGCACCTCCAGGGTCTGGGTTCGATTCCCTGCTCGGGTCTGTATGCATGGGGTTTGCGTGTCCCAAATTGCCTGGAGTGTGTGAATGTGTGTATTTGTGTGCCCCGTGAAGGGTATCCTGCCTTGTGCGACACCGTGCCCGGGATAAAGTGGTATAGACGATAAGATGTAATAAAATAAATAGAAAAATAAATAACATTCTAGCTAGTTGCTTTTTTATTGAAACAATAGAAATATAATACAAAACACATTAACCACATTTAACAATAACAACAGCAGCAATAACAACAACAACAAAACATTAATTACAACCAATCAAACATAAAGGACAAAGAACTATAAATTTGACAGTCCAAAAAAAGGATAACATACACAATAGGATCGAAATTATGTATAAACCGTGAAAAAGATGTAGCAAGAGACACTTTACTTCAATTAAAAATAATATAATAATAATCTAGAAGTCTATTCTTCATATTATTATGTTGAATTAATTTAAGATAATTAAAAATTTAGGTAATTTCTGGAATGAAAAGAGGGAAATACAATAGCTCCTTTTTAATTCTCTGTTTATGCCTAAACAGATAACAAATTCAAGCGGTGTATTTTCCCACATTCTCATAATAAAAGATTATATCTTTAATAGCAAAGGAGTGAGACACATTAAGGTGGTTTTTTAAAAGAATTAAGAACTAGCTAGTTACTTTATACTGTGCAAATGCCACTGCTAGCACTGGTATGATTAATGATTGTTTTTAGTAATATTAATTTATATATATGTTTGTAATTAAGTAAATTTAATATAGATAAGCTTTTAAAAAAAATTAATAACATTTAAAAAAACATTTAAATACAAAATAATAATATATAAAACCTAAAACCAATGCGGGAAAGGGGGAAATAAGATGATATCTGGGAAATGTAGTTTTTTAACTAGTCGTACTCTATTCTTCGCGAACGCTATAATACTACGTGTTCCACAATGCACCGGGACAAACGCGGAAGTAAGCCGCACAACCCAAATCGCAACGTGAGTACTAGAAAGTGCATAAGAAAAGCGATGTTTTATGCCCTAAGTAGTGCACATGAATAGGGTTCTAGGGTAGTTTTTGATGTTTTATTACGAGTTAACGTAAAGCGTGTGAGGAAACATGTCTCAAGCCGGCTCAAAGAGAAGAAAACTGGACAAACCCGCGGAGGATAAGCTGTACTTTGAGAGCTACGCGGATGTGAGTATCCATGAGGAGATGATCGCGGACACTGTGCGCACTGACACTTACAGGAAAGCCATATTTAATAACCAAAGTCAGATCGAGGGGAAGGTTGTGCTGGACGTGGGTGCCGGCACCGGGGTGCTGAGTGTGTTCTGTGCCCAGGCTGGGGCCAGGAGGGTGTACGCGGTGGAGGCCAGCTCCATAGCAGAGCAGGCCGAGAAGATCATCAAGCTGAACAAGGTGGAGGACACGGTGCAGGTGATCCGGGGCGCCCTGGAGGCGGTGGACCTGCCTGAGAAGGTGGACGTGATCGTCAGCGAGTGGATGGGTTACACCCTGCTCCATGAGTCCATGCTGAACTCCGTGGTGGCCGCCCGCGACCGGTGGCTCAAACCCGGGGGCGTGATGCTCCCCGATAAAGCCGAGCTCTTCATCGCACCCGTCAACGACCTGCTCGTGGAGGAGCGCCTCGGCTTCTGGAGCACGGTGAAAAGCCAGTACGGCGTCGACATGTCCTGTATGACCGACTTCGCCCGTAGGTGCATCACGGCCAGCCCGGAGATCATCATAAAACCCGTGACCGTCGAAGACGTCCTGGCTCACCCGGTCAAATTCGCCGATCTCGACCTCAACACCGTGAACCTGGAGCGCCTGAGCTCCGTCAAGGGCCGTTTCCGCTGCCTCTGCTTCGGCTCGGCTGCCCTCAACGCCTTCTGCGTGTTCTTCTCCGTGACTTTCCCATCCTCCTGTCCGCGCGGACACCCTCTCGTCCTGTCCACGTCCCCGTTCAAACCCGAGACGCACTGGAAGCAGGCCGTGCTGTACCTGGATCAGGCCGTGGAGGTCATGCAGGACACGCTGGTGGAAGGAGACGTGCACATGTACCCATCCGAGGAAGGCTCCAGACATATATGCATCCACGTGGACTATACGGTGGGGCAGGAGAAAAAGAAATCGAAGACGTTCTCCATTTCGGACGGATCCTCGTACGCGGAGAGTCAGTAGAAGCCGAGAACGTTTGTGGTGAAGGTGATGGTCGGACCCTCGCCAGATCTGAGCTTTAAAGCACTGCGTTATCACTCGCACGCCTTCTTGTTTATGTTCCTTCTAGGTGACGTCACGTTTCTAAATTTTGTATTTGCCCCGAATGTTAACCATCGAGTCCTGTCCACAATAAAACATATAAACATTCCTGCAGAGTTGTTTGGTTGTTGCTTGAAAAGTTGCTCATTCAACTTCTCTACACAAGTTTTATTTAATGTGAAAAATAAAATAGATTATGTTTTCATTTTCATTTCAAGGTTCATGAATTTAATATTAAATTTGATTTTTATGTTTTCTGGTAAAATCTCCAGCAGGTTTTTTTTTTTGGCAAAATGATCGTCATGGTGTAAAGCAGCTTTTTTTTCTACTTGTGACGAGTAAAAAGCACAACCTTCTTCTTTTTTCTTTATTTTCATTGATGTACTTTTTTGCTTCAATTATTTCATTGATCTCTACATTCCTGGAGTTTAAAGCGAGTACAGTAAATCCGGAACAGTCAAAGAGAGGAGCTGTGTTTTGGTATGAATGTTCAATATATTGTGTTTGTGTAGGTGGCACTATGACCTCACACCTCCAGGGTCATAGGTTCGATTCCCACCTCAGGGTCTGTGTGTGGAGTTTGCATGGTGGGCATCTTCCGTGTTCTCGTTTTCCTCCCACAGTCCAAAAAACATGCAGTTTAGCATAACTGGCGTTCCCAAACGTCCCGTAGTGTGTGAGTGAGAATATGTGCTTGTGTACCCTGTGATGGCCCCCTTATCCAGGATGTACCCCGCTTCGTACCCTGGATAGACTCCAGACCTCCCACGACCATGTACATGATGAGCGCTATAGAGAATGAGTGAATAAGTGTGAAAGATAACTGCTATCATGTGATTTCTACATTATAACCAGAACAGCGTTTGTGCTCAACGTTTACCCGCGAGCACAGCTCCTTTTAATTAGCATGAAGAAGAGCATCAGTTTGTGTGCTTCATCATAAAAGGTAAGAAAATGCATTTTAAAGGTCCCATACGTTACTATAGTATGTTCTCAACCTCTGTTCCACTCCTCCTCCTGTGCTATTTCATTGTCTGTGTGAATGAGCTACAGATGAGACACCCCCTGCTAGAGATAACAGCAGGACTGAACAACAAGCAGAGGGGCGGGGCTTGTCTTATATGATGTCATATTATATATGCGGCATGGATTACTAGAGATCAGGGCAAAAAAATGTATTCGGTTACAATTCGCGATTCGTTTATGATGCATGTATTGATTTTTTTTTTTTAATTAAATACATTTACAAGATACCTAGTTAGTTGCCTAGTAACCAGTGTAAGGATCTATCCAATGATGGAAACTTCAAAGCACATTACGTGAGTCGCTCTAGATAAGAGCATAATGTAAACGTTTTAACGTGTGTTTGCATTCGAGGTGGTAAAATGCTGCAGTTCCTGTATAATCCTGCAGGAGGTGCACGTTAAATTATTCACACACTGGCTGGAAGGCAGGATGGTTTTTCTGTAGTTTGTTTAGAATTGTAACAAAATCTTAAATATATATATATATATATATAGAATCAGGATATTTATAAAATCGTGGTTCTAACAAAATCACAATCCAGATTGAATCAGTACAATTTACTGTAATATTGTGATAATATCGTATCGTCAGGTCCCTGGTGATTCCCGGCTCTACAGCTCAGAAATAATGGCACCCATCCACAATAAATAAATACAATTATTTAATAAAAACGTCCCTTCTCAAAAGTTAGAAAAATTTTATTTGGTAAAAAATTGTATTAAATAAATAAAAGGTTTATAAGGTGATTGTTGCCTCTTGACGATGAATCACAGCGTCCAACAATATATAAAATTCCATGTTTAGTGTTGACGTACAGTAGATGGAAATCGGAGCAGTTCTTCACTGCTTTATTCGTATCGAATCGCGAGCCTTAGCCCGGTTCTTAGCGGCGTCCTGGGTGATTCGTAAGTCTTATCTCAAATTACTGTTTTGTAGCTAACGCCTGGTCAGCATTTTTCTGCATGATATTAGCGCTAAACATTTGATCACTGAGTCCCACTCGCGGCTCCATTCAGACCACAGACCTGCAGCCCAGCTTCCTCTCAGCATCGGTCTCGCGTTCACACCCGAGCGGCCCGATCGAGCGCGTGCTCATGTAGCCAGCGTGGCGCATTCACGTCTCTATATCACGTACACGAAACCGATATCTCGTCCCCCTGTATGCTAATGACGTTACTGTAAAGAAAGCCGAGAGAAATCGTTCGCCGCCGGTCGCTTACTGTAACAGATATTTCTGCTCAGATCTCCTGAGAAGATGAACAGGAGCAACGTTATTGACAAAACTTAATTTAGATGACCGGCTCCTCGGCTGAGAGATTCGTCATCGTTATCGTTAGCAGCCTGATTTGCTTCTGTAAGCATGCGGTGTACGTACACACACACACACACAGACACATGAACTATGACCATGCAACATATTACACTATGAACAAGGTCCTGTGTTTGGGATATTTATGTTCCACCAGGTTTTGGATTCTGTACAAGCAATTATTAATTTAATAAAAATAATTCAATTAAACTACTAATTATTTTTTATCAATCTACAATCTTGGTCAAATTTCTCAAATAACATTCCTCCCTCATGTATATATCCTAGTCCTAGTCAATGCATTGTTTGTGTCCACTAAACGGTTGCAGTGTAAGCTGATCTGTAGTGTACGTGTCCCAGTCTGTCCCCTGTCTCGTGCCCTGAGTTCCTTGTGAAATGCTCCCAGTGGATCTTGTGTAACTGGTGTGACCGTACCGGGAGCCCCAGCCATCATTTAAAATATTCTCGTTGTCCCTGATGTTCGTTAGTCTCCAGACCATGAGAAATCTCTCACTCACTCATTCTCCACACCGCTCATCCTGTACAGGGTCACAGGAGGCTTGGAGCCTATCCCAGGGGACTCCGGCTCACTCTGTACGGGGAATTTGGGAAAACCAATTAGCTTAATCTGCATGTCTTTGGACTGCGTGAGGAATCCGGAGCACTTGAGGGAAACCCAACAAGCACAGGGGGAACATGCAAACTCCACACATGCAGACCTGGAGGTTCGACACTGGAGGTGTGAGGTCACAGTGCTAACCACTACAGCACCGTGCTGTGGAGCTACTGTAACAACCCAGTTCTGTAAACACAAACAAAGAATTAAAAAAATTTGACATCAAAGTGAATCAGGTGTGGAAGTGGACTGTTACTAAACGAGTGAGTGAGTGAACAGAAGAGACTTTATGAAACTGATGACACCCGAGTTCAGACCCACAGATGTTCCTCATGGAGAAGCACCTCAACTTTGTTCACCAGGTGCCTTTCTTTCTTTTTCTTCTAGTCTTTTTCGTTTTTTCTTTCACTTCTCTTTCCTTCCTTTCTTTCCTTATTCCATTCTTTTTCCTATTTCACTCTGGTCTTTGCTTCATTATACAGTATGTCTATTTATCTTTTACTCAGTTTTTATTTATTCTTTCTTTACCCATTATTTATTCATTTACTTTTCCTACTTCCTTTGTACATTTCTTTCTTTCTTTTTTTCTTTCTATCTTTCTTTCTTTTAATTAATTAATTTATTTTCAAAATTTCCCTGTTTCATTCTGGTCTTTATTTTTTTCCTTTCATTCTGGTTTATTTCTTTCTTCCTTCCTGTCTTTCTTCCACTCCCTCTCTCATGTCTTTTTTTCTTCCGTTTCTCTGTTTTTTTCTGTTCTTTCTTTACCCCCTACTTTCTTCTTTTTACTTTTAATTTTTCCTTTGTAAATTTCTTTCTTTCGTTCTTTCATTTCTGTTTTCCCTATTTCACTCTGGTCACTCCCTCCCTCCCTCCCTCCCTTGTCTGTTCTTTTTGTACCCCTTCTTTCTTTCTTAACCATTTTTTTTTTTTGGTTTTATCTTTCATTTACTCTGATCATTTTCTTTCTTCCTGTTATTAACTGGCAGTTTGCACTTATTCTCAGACTCTCTGATGATGAAAGGGGCGTGGCCTCGTCCTGATACTGTAGTTCCACAGAATCTCAGCAGGTTCCTCATGGTTATAATTCCTAGTAGGAATTTAATGGGGAGGATCAGCGTTCAGACATGAGGTCACTCACAAACACCAGCACAGGTCAGAGTCAGGTTCTCACCACTGTGTTCTCTTCACACTCTTCTCCTCCACCTGACTCCTCCATGCAGCTGAAGAAACAAGGGAAAGAAAAGCAGAAATCTGTGACTGAGGGGAAACGACATCATGAGTCAGGACAGAGTGAAATCCACGTCAGTGCTGAAGCACGTGAGTAAATCAGCCTGACTGCCGGCTCCTGCGGCACATCTCACACACACACACACAGAGTCTGGATTATACCTCCTCCTACTGTAACTCTAAGTCAATTTGTTTAAAGAAATAAAGTTCCTGTAAGAGTGTGTGATGTGTCCTGTGGTCTCCCGTGCAGTGTGTGTTCCCACCTCACACCCAGTGTCCCTGGGACAGGACAGGCTCCGAGTCCAGCGGCACCATGAGCAGGATAAAGCCCTTACTGAGAGTGAGTGATGTGAGTCACGTGATTGTTTTTAAGAAGCAGTAAAAATCACCTGTTATTTCAGTCCATAATGGCCTGTTACTGTGATAATAAACACTGCTGTGTGAGCGTGTTGCTCCAGCATGCTGGTGGTGTTTAAGCCTCGGCACTGGTTTTAAATGAACAGACACGTGCGCATGTAGACGCAGCAGCAGGCAGAGACGAAGCGCAGCCACCAGAGCGCATCTGCTGCACGCGCGCCACTTAACACTTTATTGATCATTTCAGATTTACGACCCGTTATAAATCCTGCCTTGCAGGCGGCTTTGGCTTTTATGGCTTCTTCCGCTTTGGCTAAATGTTTATTGTTAGCATCTTTTTATAACATTCAGTGCTGGGGGTCAGGTTTCAGATTACCGCAGGACATCGCGCGCTAACGCGTCTCACCGGGCCTTCGTTTCAGCTTTCATGACAAACAGAGTGCGCACTGCGCAGAGAGAGAGAGAACGTGGGGAGAGACAGAGATTTTATATAAATATATATAAAATGTAACATTTATTGAAGAAGTCTTCAGTGATTTTTTTTTTTTTTTTTGAGGGAAAGGCTGTTTATAGCTGCTATAGCGTAAGTGAACGCTGGAACTAACTGGTTTCACTGGCAATTTATGATGTTTTTGCACAATAGTGTGATGAATAAAATTGGTTTTTACGCTCAATGTCTTATTAATCAAGCTGGGGGTCTTACTAATGGAATCACATTAACACTACAGATTACAAACGCTAATATTAAGACTTTAGATATTTTTTATAGTGTACATACGTTACACTACTCACGCAGCCTGAGAGACGCAAACATAGCAACAATCATCTCATGGTGGCCTACTGATTAGTATAGGTTTGGGGATTGGTGATTCAGTGGTAGGCTTCTCGTCTACCATGTGGTTCAATTCTCACCCAATGTCCAAATCCCAGCCACTGGATGCAGTGTTGGTTCCGATCATGGATAAAATGGGAGGAAGGGCACTCGGTGTAAAACCTGCGCCAATTTATGTGTGCGGATCAGATGGTCCGCTGTTGTAACCGCTCGATGGAAGCACCCGAAAGACCAACAACAAATGATTAGTGTAGGTGTAACAGTGGACCACTGTCCAGTTTAGCGCCCCTAGTGGAAGTTATATTTATAATGCACTACATTGTAGCTTTATAAATAATTAATTAAAGCTGCTAATTGGGTCATTGCTGATTTTGTAAACATGTGAATCAACTGTGACTGCTAGACCTCATCAGTCACCATTTTGAAAACCCCATGACTTTACCAACAAACTGGATAGTCCTCTTCTTGTCTCCTAAACTCTCTGAGACATGAACCCACAAGCAGACACGTTGGATTTAGTTTAGTGCACAAGTGATCCATTGTATTGATGTACTGTAACAAATATTACAGATTAAATGTGTGAGTCTACTAAAATATTTTGGATCATGACAGATTTAGTGAAATAGCCAATTACCAATATGCTTTCTCATAATTGTATCATATCATATCGTAGTGCACACATAGGAAAGAAAATGGAATTGTTGCCCAAAGAATAGGAACTGCATAGATTCCTAGAAGATTCTGTGGAATCACAACAAACTTGACTCATTATATGATGAATAAACTGTAAAATCAATCCTAGCAGATTTAGTGAACTCATTGGATATCGAATGGAATCCTGGCGGATCGTCTCTGGTAATCTGATTCCTATCAGATAAAAATTCCTAAATTTTTATTATTATTAAGGATTATAAAATTGACGCATCATCTTATGATTCTAAATCAAATCGAATCCCAGCAGATTCAGTGGAATAATAACAAAATCGCCACAACGTGAAGATTAGCAGATTTATAGCAGATTTTTATAATATCACAACATATCAACTCATCACTTTATGTGATCGAATCCCAGCAGATTGTGTGAATTCCACAAATGACAAATCATTGCTTTATGAATAGGAAGGGTTTCAACAGCTTCTTTGTTGTAATGTTTAGCACATTTTTTTAAGTCAAACATTACAACAAAGAAGAATCACATTTCTTAGTTATAAAGAATTCCAAACATACACAATGACTCCTAACTGTCTTAGTTGGTGTTTTCTTAAATATACTGTACATCATGCAATGGTTAATACAGACACCTCACACTATATAGGCGTTATTAAAATTCACCATAATCCAGCAGCTCGTCCACGTGATGGTGCGGAGTGAAGGGGTTAACTCAACCTGCTACAGTAAACTAAACACAGCCAATAAGTAGATAGAGTCGATTTGCACACACTGCAACTCTCTCGGATCAGGGTTTGCTCGACTGTCAGTCCCCGCATAGATTACTCAACACACACGCACGCATACAGTACATGCATGCAGAAAACACTGTAATTAACTGCCTGTAGACTCGGACATGAAATAACGTGCACCAAGAGTGGAAGCTCAAACATCCATCTGAGCACTCTGAACTCGGTTAAACTGTTCCTCAGGGGCTCCTCCTCCTTCCTTCCGATATTCCTTCCTTCCTTCTTCTTTTCTTCTGATAAACTATTTACACTGTACTTCTGATGTGATTTTTACACAATCCGATTTTCCCCACAGAATTCTTTTGTAGAATGTAATACAGAATGTGTGTGTGTAGCGTGTGTCGTATGTAATACAGTGTGCGTAGCGTGTGTCGTATATAACATAGTGTCTGGTTTGTTCTACCTGTGTAATCTAATTCACTTTAATCACCTTCACAGCCATGATCAGTACCCACCACTGAACACCATTAGCTAATTACTCTGTGTTATACTGCCAAGCTGCAGCCTTCTCTTATGCAGTTCTTTTTTTAGCACATGTTCCTGCATTAAAGGGCAACTATTACGCAAAGTTCACTCTTTAGTCTTGTTCGGACATTCAGATGCGTCTCCAGTATGTGTTTATACAAAAACATGAAAAAAAAAATCCTCGGGTTTAATCAAGTTAATTTGATGTACCCCTATTATTACCTGATATAAGTAGAGCCCCTCCTTCCATCATTGTTGCTCAGCTCTGCTGTTTTCTCATAGGGTGTGGCTCATTTGTAGCTCATTTACATAGACACCAAAACTGCACATTTAGAACAGGAGTGAAATAAAGGGAGTTTAAGGTATAAAATGAGGGGTATTTGGGGAAGCTCTGAGACTTATGAAAAATTAAAGAGATAGTAAAATCTGCGAGTGGTGACATGTTGAAATAATAGTTAGAACCATGGCCTCGCACCCCCAGTGTTGAAGGTTTGATTAATGCTCAGGCCTGGTGGCATCCAGACAGACTAAATAGGCTGAATAGGTGTTTCTAAATTCCCCATAATGTGTGTTAGGGAGAGTGACTTGGTCCCAGTGATGGATTGACTCCTGCATCTGCATCTGTACCTGCTACCCATCTTGTGCCCAGAGTTTCCTGGGATGGTCTCCAGACTTTTCCCAGCCCTGTACAGGATAAGCCCTATAGAGAATGGGCGAGAGTGAGTGTTCATGTCATTGCTTTTTTCCAACCTAAATCTCCCAAATTTTCTCAGTGAGGCTGGAATAAGTGTAATTTCTATGCCTCATCCATGTGCATCCATCCATCCATCCCAAATAAAACATACAATATTTGTCTTATATTCTTCAGTATTCATAGAGATTATTATAGAATCTTTGAGCTTCTTCTTGGTTTTGGAATTGTGAAGTTCTCTCATTCTTCCTGCCAAATCCTCTAAATCTCACCCAGGTTGAATGGAGAAAATTTGTAACTGGCCATCTTCATGTATTTAGACAGATGCCCTACTGTCCTTAAAGACCGTCAGAGTCTAGTCCAGAAGCCACTCCAGTGTTGTCCAGGCTAAATGCTTATGGTCGTTGTGGTGCTAAATCTGAAACATTGGCCCGGTCTTAAATAGATGGAAGTGATCAGTCTGGAACTGGTTTTCCTCTCTTTATTTGCCTGCATTCATCCTTAACTCAAATCTGACCATAATTCTAATTCCTGCTGCTGAGGAGAGCACCAACAGCATGATCCCCCATTGATGTCAATTGATGAGACATGCCTGGTTTTCCCATGTACACAGTGCTCATGCTTCAATTTCTACCAGATAATCTATTTCCTCATGGTCTTAGAGTCTGATGTGTCTTTTACTCAGTTTCCATCCAAACATTTTACCTTAAAGTCCTGATCAGTGGGGTAGCTATGATATGATAATTTTCCAGCATGTTCTCCATTGCTTGTATAGGACTTCTCACGCTCTGAGATCCCAATGCACTCTTAAACACCTCCATGACCAACTGAAGGTTGATGTTTTTTTTTTCTCTATAGTACTGGTGGTTCCAACTTACTGCCATGGTGCTCACTGTGCTCCTGGGAATGTTAAAATATTTATAAATATTTTATACTCTTGCCCAGCTCTACAGTCTGTCTCCATACAGTCTAATTATGGAGATCAACTTGGTTTATGGTGTGATATGTACTGTGAATTGCGAGACCCCAGGAACACAGGAGTGGATCTATAAAATCATGAATAAGACTCGGTTAGACTGCATTCAAGTTCTATAAAGACATCTCAAGATAGTCCCAGAGTGCGGGTTTGGGTGCATGGAGTGTGGATTCTTGGAAGTATGGAATTTTACTCACTCACTCATTGCCTATACCGCTTTATTCTGTACACAGGGTGGTGGGGTGCCTGAAGCCTATCCCAAGAGACTTAGTATAGGACACAAGGTGAGTTACACTCGGGAAGGGGTGGCAATCCATTGTAGGGAATTTATACACTACGGGCAATTTGGGAACACCAGTTAGCCTAATCTGCATGTCTTTGGACTGTGAGAGGAAACTGGAGGTACCTGGAAGAAAACCCAACAGGCACAGTGAGAACATGCAAACTCCCCTCACAAAGACCTGAAGCGTTAATCGAACCTGAACCCTGGAGGTGCAAGGCGACAGTGATAGCTGAGCTACTGTGCCACCAAAAATATTTCAGCTTTGGAGAGAAAAAAGTTTTTAACTTCTGTAACTTAATTACAGAAAAAAAGACGTACATTTAATGAATTAGTAGCAACATTTATGACAACAGCAGAACCTCTGCATACGTGCCATTTTCGGCATATGAACTTCCAAACCAAGCCGAACTGAATGCTAAGTTGTGCGTACATCCGGGAGCCGTTCTAAACTTGTTTGCGTCGGTGGAAAGCCAAGTGAAGCGACTTTACATTTTAGTTTTTTTGTTTATTTTTTTATGCTTTTTTCTTAATTTAATAAAGACATAGCACCATGTGCCCCAAGAATGCTAGCAAGGATAATTGTAATAAGAAAATAAAGCCACTTTCAGTTTGGTTCTTAAAGCAGTCAGTATCAAGAGTAATAATAAATTAAGGTTAAGTGAGGTTTAATGTATTTACTTTGATATTTTACTTAATTTGCATGTCTTTTCTAAATGTTTTTCTATGTAATAATATGATCATAGTGTTGGAAATTGGTAATATTGGTAATACTTTTGGGTGGGTGGAATGGATTATCTGCATTTACATTATATCTTATGGGAAGATGCGTTTCGCAATACGAAATTTCACCTTAAGAACTCACCTACGGAACGGATTCAATTCATATGCCGATGTACTGCTGTATATAAATGTTTGCACACTCCCATATTTAGTATATGTGCTTGTTCACCACATGAGACATTTTCATCTATTTGTTTATTTTCAAATTAAAATGTTATTTGTCACATACACAGTACGATATGCAGTGAAATGCTTAAACGACCGCCAGTGACCTTAAAAAGTAAAAAATTATACGTAAGGAATAAATATGAATAAAAAGAAATATTAAAGAAAATAAATTTAACTAGTAAAATAAACTGTACAAAATAAGGGCATAATAAAAATATTACAAAGTATAAAAAATATAGAAGAAAAAAAGTATATAAATACATTTGAAAGTGTAAAATTTTATTATTATTTAATTATTTTGCAATAATTAAATTATTTTCACTTGAGGTAACATAACACATATGTGCTTGAGCTCATGTGCAATCATACGCCTCGCATTTTGCACACATAATCACCTCAGTGTTTATTGTAAAAGCCTAATTAAACAGAGCTTGAACTGCACAGAGAGAATGGAGCGCTCGCGCGCTGTGCAGTGCTGATCGCTGATTGGTCGCGGGTCACTGAGCTCGCGCGCGCTTGTAATAAGAAATCCAGAGAGCGCTCTGGTGCTCACGCGCGCCGGCGGAAACAGTAAGACATTCGCGGTCCGAAGGAAACTGAAAGCATGTTTTATTGTCGTGAAAAAATTTAAGACGAGTTTTTGAATAATTTTCATTTAAATATTCTACAAGTCCCGAGATAAAGTAACTACGTGTCCGTAAAGTGATCTCATGCGCGCGCTACATTCTCTCGACTGAATCGACTCTTTCGAACAAGCCCACTCGAGTGATTCGGATCATGTGATTCATTCATGAGTCGAATCCTAACGGTCGCTCTCTCTCAACCGCCTATCCTGCTCACGTGATCATATAAAAATTTCTAACCAGATTTAACGGTCATCTGTCAACGGTCGCCATTTCTGTGGGATTGCTAATAATAACTTTAATGAAAATAAAAGGCAGTAAAAGTGACACTGATTTTGTGTGTGTGTGTTTTTTTTTTTATCTTAGTCATTAAAAGACACCTTATTGAACATTTCAGCTCATTAACATGCTTAAACTACTAACTTTAAATAGAGAAAACATAACAGAATGTAGTACTTGGTTAAGGTTATGCTAGTTGTTTCTCACAGCTGGGCTTATGCTAGGCCAGCTGTGAGAAACACATGTACTATATGTATTGTTGATATAAATGTTATACAGCTTGCTTGTTTGTATGTTTTTATACCAATAATTTCAGTCTTAGTCTACAGCCTTGTGTAAGATTATCCTTGTTACATATATTTGTTGTTATTGGATCCAGGTGCGAGCCCCGCCGTCGGTGGGTTGACCACACCCCATACTCCCTATTACCCTGCATGCTGTGTCGGTCCCAAGCCAAGATTAAATGGCAGAGTTGCACGTCAAGATGGGCATCTGGTGTAACACCTGTGCCAAGTTGAGTGTGGATCGGATGGTTTGCGGTGCCAATCACTCAAATAGGAGAAGGTGAGAGAATTTTTTATTATTATTATTATTATTATTATTTTTTTTTTTTTTTTTTTTTACATATTTGTTGTAATAGGAAATTTCATTTGTGTGCTAGTTGAGAATGTACAGTAGGTAAGCTAAGTAGGGGGAAAATAAAGTATATATATATTTTTATATATACAGGTATCTATCTTTGCTTAACCCTTTAATATTCTTACCTAGGGGGAAAAAAGGGTTTTTTTCGCCCTTGGAACAATAACAACAATCAACCTCAGGACAGGCCTCTTCCAAACGGTTGAGATGTTGCTTCATGGTAAATTTATGAATATTGAAAAAGAAAAATTAGTGGTCATTATTAGTGGTCAAATTTGTTTCATTTAGTGGTCACATAAAATGCTAGGTTTTGTGTGATGATGAAACAGCAAACATTTTGGGATTAACAATCATGGTATGCTACAAAAGAATTGAAAACAGATGCTACCTAAAGACAAACTGGCATTTATTGGAGTATTTACCGTAACATATTGTACCTCAGCTAAGTGGTAGAGATGGCTCAATCACACTAAACTCACCTCTATCTTTTCCAATATGATATAATGACAAAAGATTAGATCTTCGCAAATATTGAGCAGAACGTGAAATGTTTTTGTATGCAAATTGTCAAACAAACAAACAAACAATTAGCATTCACTCTATTTGAATATGAATTTTTTTACACAGTATAAAAATGTTTGTTTGTATTAGGTTTTTAAGTATAATTTAGTAATCATTGTATTATTTGTGCTTTTTTTTTTTTGGTAACAAAAAATTAAATGTAAAAATCTCCATAATTCTTGATACACATCTAAAATTTCCTTTAATGCACCTGAAGATTATACTTTTTGTGTGTGTGTGTGTGTGTGTGTGTGAGCGAGAGAGAGGAAGAGAGAAGTGGTGGTCCATTTAGTGTTCTCCATGAGCTCTGCTAGTGTGTAATTCTGTACATATGAAAACGATTTACAGCTTAATAAGACACCATCTTTAGAGGCTATTGTTTCTCCTGAATAAATGTTTCACATGAAGTGTAAACTGCTAAATAATTTAAATGCTTGTTTACATTGCAAAATTTTAGCTTTAGGTTCAACTAAAGACCCTTAACCCTATCTGCTCCACGGGCGCTGTAACATGGCTGACCCTGCGCTCTGACTCAGTTACGCTGGGATATGTGAAGAAGGAATTTCACTGTGCTATAATTTATATATGTGACAAATAAAGACTTAACATATTTAAATGTATGATCTCCAGTATCAGGAACATGCATAATGTTAGAAAGTAAAAACTTTCTCTTTGTTCCTGCATATAAACCAAGTCTAAATTGACTGCACTTAACTTGAATAGAAAGATAGCGTTTAATTAGTTTGTGGCTTAGAAATAACTTTTACAAATGAGTTAGTTAAGAAGAGTTATATAAAAATAATTATTATTTCCTTTAAGGGTAAAGGAAGCTCTTCTGATCCCACAGAATAGGCAATAGTACGGTGGCCGTGAAGTGCAAAACAAATTAACAAAACTGAAAACAAACTAACAAACCCCAAAACAAAATATCAAATTCAAAACCAAATTAACAAAACGGAAAACAAATTAAAAACCAAATTGATAAAACCCGAAAACAAAATAACAAAACCCAAAACAATATTTTTTTGCAGGGGGGAGTTTTGTTGTTTTGTTTTTGTTGTTTTGTTTTCGGATTTGTTAATTTGGTTTTGAATTTGTTAATTTGTTTTCAGTTTTGTTAATTTGTATCGCACTTCTCGGCCAGTCAGATACAAACCGGAAAAGGTAGGTATAGTTTGCGAATTAATTGCTTACCGCTGATTGGATGAGACATCTGTGTGTTCTGCTGTTTCCCAAAAGTCTTGGCAATCATTGAGATGTTTTTTTAGCAAAATTGAGACGAGCCTTAATGTTCTTTTTGCTTAAAAGTTGTTTGCGCCTTGGAAATCTGCCATGCAGGCCGCTTTTGCCCAGTCTCTTTCTTATGGTGGAGTCGTGAACACTGACCTTAATTGAGGCAAGTGAGGCCTGCAGTTCTTTAGATGTTGTCCTGGGGTCTTTTGTGGCCTCTCGGATGAGTTGTCTCTGCGCTCTTGGGGTAATTTTGGTCGGCCGGCCACTCCTGGGAAGGTTCTCCACTGTTCCATGTTTTTGCCATTTGTGGATAATGGCTCTCACTGTGGTTCGCTGGAGTCCCAAAGCTTTAGAAATGGCTTTATAACCTTTACCAGACTGATAGATCTCAATTACTTTTGTTCTCATTTGTTCCTGAATTTCTTTGGATCTTGGCATGATGTCGAGCTTTTGAGGTGCTTTTGGTCTACTTCTCTGTGTCAGGTAGCTCCTATTTAAGTCATTTCTTGATTGAAACAGGTGTGGCAGTAATCAGGCCTGGGGGTGACTGCAGAAATTGAACTCAGGTGTGATAAACCACAGTTACTTTTTAACAAGGGGGGCAATCACTTTTTCACACAGGGCCATGTAGATTTGGAGTTTTTTTTCTCCCTTAATAACGTAAACCTTCATTTAAAAACATTTTATGCATTTTGTGTTCAATTATGTTATCTTTGACTAATAGTTAACGGTTTTTGATGAACAGAAACATTTAAGTGTGACAAACATGCAAAAGAATAAGAAATCAGGAAGGGGGCAAATAGTTTTTCACACCACTGTACATAAACAAAACTTGCTATCAATTTCTTGTCTATTAATAGATTTTCAATCGACGCATCAAATAGAAAACAAGTGTCAATCTATTAAAAAGAAGAAAATAAACATGAGAAAGGGTCAAATAAAAGCAGAAATGGTTTGGGACAATATATATTGTGGTATGTTACAAACCTATTGAAAAGTCATACTATTTAAATAGACTTAAGTCAAAATAATTTTTAAGCATAGCATGCAGTACCTCAACCAATTGGTAGAGGTGGATCAATTACATTAAGTTCAACACTGTCTTTTCCAATATGATATAATGACTCAAAATATGGTCTACCAAAATGTTGAGAACGGTAAAGGTGCCTCACCAAAAGAGTCGATTCAGGTACTGAACAAATGATTCACAACAACTCAAAACAAAAATCTTTCAGAAGAATCACAGGCTGTGTAACATTAAAGGGATCTATCTACAGTAATTCATACAATCTGGCGCTGACAGGAAAGAATTTATTCATTCAGACCTGTTAATGCACTCTCGCAACTGTGTCACTTAAAACAGAGTCATTAAAAAAAAAACCTTATCCATAATAGTCTGTGTAAAAGTTAGGTCGTAGAGGATTTGTATGCAAACATAAGTGTACTGTAAGTTCATAGACAGTTTGTGATGGTCTGTCATGAGTGTGGCACGATTTGTAGCAGGCTTGTAGGTGATTATATCTTAGTGGTAAGTACTAGTGATGGTCGGGTATTTTTCCAATCCGCCCTGCCCTGCCCCGCACCCGCAACCATTAAACAGACATACTTAATGATGTAAATTCCCGACCTCAATATCTCCCGCACCTCGTCTTACATCTTCACTTTTATTTCTTTGTTTTTGTTGTGACTGGCAGTGGTAGCTGCTTGGCGCTTTCGTGACTTGTTACGTGATGTAACCTTATCAAAGAACTTAATAAAGTATGAAAATAGATATTCCCAAATATTTAATATAGGCTAAGTTGCATGCAACATACATGGATTTTTTATTTAATTTTGTTTTTATTGACCCGCCCCAACTCGCCCCGCAAAAAAAGTGACAATTTCTTTACCTGCCCCAACCCGGGGTCCGCGGGTTACCAGACGACCCGCGCATCACTAGTAAGTACAGTGTAAGTAAATTGTACAATTTTATAGCTAGCACATAGCCAATATGTAGGTGACTATGCCATGTGACAACACAGAGACATGTAACCTAGGTCAGGAATTTGGCAAGCTCTCACAAAGACTTTGGAAATTACACAAATGTGTCAGCGATATTCAAAAAAGAACCTGTACTTGTGATGATGGTCACAAACTTTTAGTTGGTTGTGATAATCCAGCACCTGTTCTAGCTCTGCAAAGTGGTGGTGCTGCCATGAAACCGCTTTGGCTGTCTTAGGCACCGGCTCCGAACTAGTTCTGGAACCACCTTTGTGGAAAAGGAGTTTTTTCTTAGGTTGTGTACAGATAAGTCCAACAGTATAATGAGCTGGCATCTACAACTGATGATTTTTTTTTTTTTTTTTTACATAAAATTCAATAAAATTAAATTGTGCATAGAGTAGCTTTCTTCCCACCCGAGAATCAATTCTTAAAATTTCTTAAAATAATTTGCTAAAAAGGCGACACGGTGGTGTAGTGGTTAGCACTGTCGCCTTGCACCTCCAGGGTCCGGGTTCGATTCCCGGCCAGGCTCGATTCCCGTCTCTGTGTGCATGGAGTTTGCATGTTCTCCCCGTGCTTGGTGGGTTTCCTCCGGGTACTCCGGTTTCCTCCCACAGTCTAAAGACATGCAAGATTAGGCTAATTGGCGTTCCTAAATTGACCATAGTGTGTGAATGAGTGTGTGTGTGTGTGCTCTGCAATGGATTGGCACGCTGTCCAGGGTGTACCCTGCCTCGTGCCCTGAGTCTCCTGGGATAGGCTCCAGGTCCCCGCGACCCTAAATACAGGATAAAGCGGTATAGAAGATGAATGAATGAATGAATGAATGAATGAATTTGCTAAAGAATAAAAAAGGACTTACAATAAGCAGTGTAAAGCTAATCTGTGCAATATGAACAGCAGGCATTAGAGAGTGCAATCTATATACAATCCGGATTCCAAAAAAGTTGGGACATTAAACAAATTGTGAATAAAAACTGAATGCAATGATGTGGAGATGGCAAATGTCAATATTTTATTCAGAATAGAACATAAATCACGGAACAAAAGTTTAAACTGAGAAAATGTATCATTTTAAGGGAAAAATATGGTGAATCAAAATGTCAACAAATCCCAAAAAAGTTGGGACAAGGCCATTTTCACCACTGTGAAAGATCTGGACTGCAGACTGGCCATTTCAGTACCCGGATCCTTCTCCTACGCAGCCATGATGTTGTGATTGATGCAGAATGTGGTCTGGCATTATCTTGTTGAAAAATGCAGGGTCTTCCCTGAAAGAGATGACGTCTGGATGGGAGCATATGTTGTTCTAGAACCTGAATATATTTTTCTCCATTGATGGTGCCTTTCCAGACATGCAAGCTGCCCATGCCACACGCACTCATGCAACCCCATACCATCAGAGATGCAGGCTTCTGAACTGAGCGTTGATAACAACTTGGGTTGTCCTTGTCCTCTTTGGTCCGGATGACATGGTGTCCCACATTTCCAACAAGAACTTCGAATCGTGACTCGTCTGACCACAGAACAGTCTTCCATTTTGCCACACTCCATTATAAATGATCCCTGGCCCAATGAAAACGCCTGTGCTTGTGGATCTTGCTTAGAAATGGCTTCTTCTTTGCACTGTAGAGTTTCAGCTGGCAACGGCGGATGGCACGGTGGATTGTGTTCACTGACAATGGTTTCTGGAAGTATTCCTGAGCCCATTCTGTGATTTCCTTTACAGTAGCATTCCTGTTTGTGGTGCAGTGTCGTTTAAGGGCCCGGAGATCACGGGCATCCAGTATGGTTTTACGCCCTTGACCCTTACGCACAGAGATTGTTCCAGATTCTCTGAATCTTCGGATAATATTATGCACAGTTGATGATGATAACTGCAAAGTCTTTGCAATTTTTCACTGGGTAACACCTTTTTGATATTGCTCCACTATCTTTCTGCGCAACATTGTGGGAATTGGTGATCCTCTACCCATCTTGGCTTCTGAGAGACACTGCCACTCTGAGAAGCTCTTTTTATACCCAATCATGTTGCCAATTAACCTAATTACTGTTAATTGGTCTTCCAGCTCTTCGTTATGCTCAAATTTGCTTTTTCCAGCCTCTTATTGCTACTTGTCCCAACTTTTTTGGGATTTGTTGACACCGTGAAATTTGGAATCAACATATTTTTCCTTTAAAATTATAAATTTTCTCCGATTAAACTTTTGATCCGTCATCCATGTTCTATTCTGAATAAAATATTGACATTTGCCATCTCCACATCATTGCATTCAGTTTTTATTTACAATTTGTTTAGTGTCCCAACTTTTTTGGAATCCGGTTTGTAAATAAAAGAAAGGCTATGTCTGGAAATTGGTCAGAACTTAAGTTTTCAATTATATCTTTGCGTTTCATACATTGGAGAACCAGAAACCAGTATTAGAAAATGTTACTGTATGTCTGTACATCTGTCTGTATGTCTGTCAGATTGTGTCACAGCACAAAACTGGCTGGACAGAATTGAATTAAACTTTGCCAGTCCTTAGATATTTGCCTGAAGTTAAACCTGCACCATAAATTAAATAAAAAAGTTGAGTAGAGATTTTGTGCCAGATTATAAACCGTAGGTTTTGACAGCGTACCGCGCATGAGTCATACCGTGGGCATGTCTTAAATTGACCGCTGGACAGAATTTAATGAAACTTTTTGCAGTTCTTAGATCTCTGCCTGAAGTTTAACCTGCACCATAAGTGAAATATATATGCTGAGTTAAAGTGATGTTATGACACAGTTATGTGTTGGATTTAATAATCTACTTTAAAATAAACTACTAATAAGCAACTCACTCGATGTAAACAAACATCTGCACCAATAGATATTAATTAGAGAAGCTAAACTGAATATTTTTAATAGGATTAGTTTTTTTAATGTCTGAAATAACAGCGTTGAAGTGGTATAAGTGAATTTTAATGAAAGTTGTTTTTAAGGACAAAACTTCATCTATTTTTCCCATTTCTCATCTGTGATTCTCTCTCTGATCACCGAACAGGGAGTGTATTTGTCTGACCACCAAAGAAGGACAACTTAGTGTAAACAAGGCGTCAGATACTCGACCTTACAGAATGTGATTTCTTTGTATTAATAAGTTAGACCAGTGGTTCTCAAAGTGTGGGGCCCCACTAGTGGGGAATACAGACATGACAGGTGGGGCGCAACGAACGGGAGGAAATTAGTGGAAAATAATAGGAAAAAACTAAACAATCACACAAAATAAATGGATCATTAATACAAGTAAATTTAAAATAACATCAGTTGTGGGCCGGGAGAAAAAGTGGAACCATAGTGCAACAATAATGGTTTAACTTCGGGCCAACTTGAACAGCGCTGCTCGAATCACAAACCTGTGCGACCCACTGGACAGCGCTGTGCGACTCTGACAGAAATAACCCGCGCCGACCATCAAAATACATTTTACCCCGCTGGGATGCGCACGTACAAATCAGGCATGGCAAGGCGGAAACAATATTAAACAGTCCTGATATTTTAAATAGTTTTTAAATAAAACACAGTGAGTCGCGCAGGTTTGTGATTCGAGCGGCGCTGCGCGATCCACCGGGCTGCGCAAATAAACCAGATCATCACTGCGCTATCCAGATAGTCGCGCTGCGCTGTATTTGCGCAGATATTTGGTTCAATCGGGTGCCACGGTTTCGTCCCACTTTTGACGTGTTTGACTTCACATACTGAAACTTCGACAATGGAAGAAGACGGTGCAGCAGCAGTGAGTTTGCTTACATGTGACGAAACCAACAACGAGGAGATTGTAAAGAAAAAAGCTGCCTCGTCTGTGGTGTGGAATTGGTTTGGGTATAAGAAAAGTGATACGAATGAGACGAACGTGATTTGGAAGGTACGCAAGTGCACTGTTTTAACAAGTGGTGGAAACACCTCAAACCTTTTCTATCATCTGAAACACAAGCATCCAAACGAATATGGCCAAAGTAAAAAAAAAATGCGGCAAACCTCAGCAATTCAAAGGTTAAATAAAATTACATTATGTAAAACAGTTTCTTTGTGTTTCAATTTTTATTTATGTATTTTCAGATACAAATTGCTATATTGTGATATAGCAATTGTGATTGTGATCGTTATCGAGGTAGAAAATTGCTTCTACCGTGATAGAAGATTTTGGTTATATCGCGCACCCCTAATGAAGCATATCTTGAGCTTGGATTCATGGTGGGGGCAGGAGAGATGCCGTGTGTGTTTTGTGTCATAAACCGCTGGCAGCAGACCGCATGAGACCCAACAAATTAGGAAGACACTTAGAAGACAACACACTCACAGTCACGTTAATAAGCCACTCGACTTCTTTCAAAGAAAGCTGGCAGAATACAGACAGCAGGAGAATCGCATGGTAACATCTGAATCAGTGGACAGCAAAGCACAAATGGCTTCATTCAAAGTTGCATACAGAATTGGCCAGTGCAAAAAAACTACAAACGATTGCTGAGCAGCTAATAAACATGGGGTCAATTATGCAAAGATAAGTGACAACGTAAGCCTTTTATAACAATTGCACGTGTATTTTATCTGTTTTTAACTTGGTGTTGTTTGATCTTATTGGTTTAGGAATTGATATTTCAATAAACAGTAAACTTGGCCGATTTCGTTATTATTTTGTTGACAAGTGGGGCTTGAAAATTCGCTCACCCCCTTAAGTGGGGAATGACAGAAAAAGTTTGAGAACCACTGAGTTAGACAGAGAGTTCTGCTGTACAGAAACACACACAGACATGGACGTGGACTTCAACCTCAAATAATAATAATAATAATAATAGTAATATCACTGAATACATTAAAGATCAGCAGATTATTTTCAGCTTTAATCTTTTTCTACAAACTCTACGATGGAAACTAACGCGATTAAATGATAAACGTGCACAGATGGGAGAGGGAGTCGATTCGTTCGCACCTGAGAGTCGACTCTCTCAACGGCGTGCCTTAATAAAGAGAGTCATTCAGGAAAAAGGAATCGATTCGAAAAAGGTGAATCGCTTGTAAGTGTAACGGGATGGGTAGGGTGTGTGTGCGCGCGTGTGTGTGCGTGTGCGCGCGATCACGGATGGATGGATAGATGGATGTAGATGAATGTGGATGTGACGAAGCAGGGAGAAGATTCAGAGTCAGGTTCCACACATCCTTGTTGCGGGATTCGCGTCTCGCCGACAAATAAAACGCACACACACGCACACACACACACACGCGCGCACACCCATACAAGCGCGCGTGCTCCGGGAGTGCATTTCTGCAGTGCAGGACTTCTCTCACTCTCTCTATCATTCTGTCTCTCCCTTTTTTCCCTTTATTTCATTCTGGGACATTTTTTTCTTTCTTTCTACTTTGCTTTTTTTTTTTTTTTTGTATTCAAAAATATTTTTTGGATTTTCCCCCCCGTATTAAAATGGATGCACAAAGTGGAAATTGAGAGATTGATCGGAGGACAGCGCAGCCGCGAGCGTCTCAACTTTCACGCGGACGGGGCATTCACATATTTGCTTGTTTTCTTTATTTGCTTCTTTTTAAAGGCTGCGGTGGCACGAGCGCAAGGCAAACTACAACAAAAGAAGAAGGAAACGCTTGAATTGCCGGGACCCTTTGAAGTGCTCACGAGCTTCTTATTCTATTTTATATACAAACGGCAACAACATCAGAAGAGATCAAACACCAGACATGTCCGGCTCGGATTGACGCGTTGTTGGACACCCATCCCTGTGTCTCTGTCTTTTTCTCTTTTTCAAATTAGTCAGCTCGTTTCAGGTCGGTCGGAGGGAGGAGAGTGAGTGTGTGTTGGTCATCAACTTTAGGGTGATGCCTGCTTCCCTGCGTGTGTATGTGTGTGTTTTTCCCCCCTCGACCTCCTCCTCCTCCTCGCTCTGAGCTTCACCAGATCAGCTCGCGCCTTCTCTTCTTCAACTTGTTGCACTCTTCATCATCATCATCAGTCCTAATAAAAACTCAACACAGAGGAGATCCTGCAAAAGCGCAATAATGTGAGTGTTCGCACCTGTCCTGCACTGCATCTCTGTGTGTCTGTGTGTGTGTGTTAATGATTTTACCTGTGTCTGATTTTACTTTATGCACACTAGTCGGATAGATGCAAAAAAGAAAGACAGAAAGAAAGAGGGAAAAAAAACCTCCTGCTGTGTAGGTGTAAAGATTCGAGAGTCTCAGCCGCATCCCAAGGTGTTGAATTAACTAGTGATAGATTAACTCTTTAAGCACTGAATAACACACACACACACACACACACACACACACTGTATAAGATCTGTTTTTGACCAGCATCTACAGGACCTGAACATACTGTATACAGTACCACTATGTAGCATCATCTCACATCATCTACCATCATCTTGCGGTTGCTTAACATAAACCTTCGCAACACAGGATAAAGTAGTATGATTAGAGTAAAACTAAATGTGTGTGTGGGTTTAAACCAACACAGCATGTGCAGACCTAAACCACTTAATTCTCTTAATATTATAGCTATAACATGCCTTTAAATAGAATTAAACTTATACCGTATGTAAAAATTTCAGACATCAAGCCTACACTTTAAAATTATGTCTATTAATCAAGAACTTAACAATATTCATAATAATAAAAATACCTAAAGAATACCTTTAATGATTTAATCGTATGACCTGAAAACTCCTAATACAACACAATAGCTGTTAATCAAGCATTATATCATTGATGGTGCATGCACTGATTTAATATACAACCTGCGATTTCAGTCGGTTAATGTGAGATAACGTTTATTAATGATGTAGAGGAGCAGGGTTTAATAAAGCGTTCTGTAAGTTAAAGCGTCTAGGTGTTTCGGAGTTGAAGAGGCATCTTGGTGGAGTAGAGGTCTGACCCGAAAACTGCATAGCTACTAATTAAAATAAATAAATTACTAAATAATGAAACAAACATTAAATCCATCATTAAACTCTGAATTCAGGATGCCACTCAGGTTCGACACTTTTGATGCAGATTTTAAAGACCTAAGAGACCGAACGCTGCTGGTACTCCCAACACCTGAAGTGGCAAATTAGCACCGTAATGAATAAAACTGACCTGAGACCTGTGTTACTTCTCAACCATATTCGTTCCAGGAGCTCCATCAGCGCGATTAGACTTGAGGATTAGACACGCTAGTCGCTTCAGCACTGTGTAAATTAGGTGTTACCACTCAGCACTTTATTTCATGAGACACTGTAGCTGCGTGTTAAATCAAATCAACACTATCGGTTCATTTTAGGGTTTTTATTACGAAGCTAGAGCACAGAGTAATGTTCTTATAGATATCCTAAGCTCTATCTATCTATCCATCTATCTATCTATCTATCTATCTATCTATCTATCTTGAAAAGATTTAGGTTTATTGTTAAATTATCGTGTGTGTACAGCATGTGACTCCGGTCATTTCGGGAAAAACTTCGAATCAGAACCAGCGCCCTGATCTCTGACACGAAAGCGTGTTAATAGAGGATGGAGTCAGCACCATGGACAGCATCAGGGTCAGCGTTATGAAGCGCCCTCTAGTGGACGGGGTGACTGAGGCCAAGGTGTGACTCCACTCACACACACACTTCAGCTTCGTCACTCATTTATTAGAGCAAGAAGGTGATCTTTAGAGCGCTTGAGTTTAAAGTAAATTAATGCATTTAGTTTAGCACAGGAACATAATTTAAAATGAAATGCAGCATATTTATTCTATAATACAGTATATAACAGAGTGATTTCATTTTATTGTTGAAGTTAACATCAGTTTGACTTCCTGGTGTGTACAGGAAGGTTGACGTCACACTCTTTTTTTACGTCATGACTTCTGCTCAAAATGCACGAGAACATTTTATCACGTCCTCATCATTATGTTAGTCACATCTCAAGCTGTTTTTTTTTTTTTTTTTTTTTCCTTGTCTAAATGTGTGTGTGTGTGTTGTGATATCATTCAGGAGGAAAAGCTACACCCCAATCCTCACTTTACTTCCCAAAGCCTTTACACCTCGCTGAACTCTCTCCTCACTCTAATGTTAGATTTTATTCTAGTCTAATATTAGATCTGACTATTTTATTAAGGTTTAAGTTCTTATTATTAAGTTCACACCATAAGCTGGAGACTTTGTCGAGCTTTGTCGAACAGGGGTTTAATTTGTTGTTGTTGTTTTTTATAGTTGACCTGCGAACCAACTGGTTTCAGCTCGTTCATTTATTCACAGATAATCATTACATCGACACGTAGGACATACATATTCATCAATGTGCAAATCGTGCAAATTAAATATTCACCTGTTTCTGAAATTGTGTAAGAAATTCAGTGGAGACGAATAAAATGTGTGAGAGTGAAAAATCTACATGGAAATAATAATATTTCAGTGATGTGTATTAGAAATAAAAGAATAAATAAATTAATAAAAAAATACTAAAAGGTTAACACGTAACAAGTAAATGAAAAATATTTGTTTAATATAAATAAATAATCGTTGAAAAAGAAATATAAAAATGAAATGAGTAAATAAACAAATAAAAAATACTAAATGGTAAACATAATGCAGATAAAAAAAATAATATATTAATTAATACATACATACATGTGTAATATAAAAATAATGAAATAAATAAATAAATGGTAATACATGAGTAAGTAAATAAATATTTTTATTTAAACAAATAAATAAATATTTTTATGAGACAAATATGATAATATACAGAAATAAATAATATATTGAAATAAATAAATTATAAAGAAAATAAAAAAAACAGGTTAATAAAAATACTAAATAGTAATACATCAGTAAATAAATAAATACATTTATAATATAGAATTGATAATATGCTGTCAATATATAAAATTAATGAATTTTTACATTATTATTATTATTATTATTATGGCTGTTGTGATTATTATTATTATTTCTAAAAAAAAATTTATTTGGTCTGTGACTTACCATCTTGTGTATGTGTGTGTGTATGCGTGTGTGTGCGTGTGTGTGTGTGTGTGTGTGTGTGTGTGTGTGTGTGTGTGTGTGTGTGAGAGAGAGGGTCAAATTGCAACCTGATAAGACATTGCTGTTTAACCTGGCCCTTCTATCTCATAGAAACTACATACACACACACACACACACACACACACACACACACACACACACTCACACACACACACACACACACACACACTCAGAGCTATAATTGTATTACAAATAAATCTTCCTGTGTGTTCTTTGAATACTTTTAGTGTGTGTGTGTGTGTGTGTGTGTGTGTGTGTGCACTAATAGCCAGAGTCCACCTCTCGCGACTCGTATTAAACCAGGCAGCGACGTCTTGTTAAAGAATCCATGAGACCTGATTAGTCTGAAAGCTGATGGTTTTATCGCTGGTGAGGGAGAATGAAGCCACGCTGCCTTTAGAGAGTCGCTGCTTCCTAACACTCTGAGTGAGGCGGGCGGAGTGTGTGTGTGTGTGTGTGTGTGTGTGTGTGTGTGTGTGTGTGTGTGTTTGTGTTTCCTGGTCAACTACACACTCTGCTCGCCTTCCTGTCTCATTAAGACCCGGTGCTGGTGTGCTGGAGATCAGGTTTCATCCTGTGCTTCACACACACATACACACACACACACACACACACACATATATACACACACACACACACACTCACATCTTTACACTTTAAACTCGCTGTAAAGTTAGGGCAAGGTTAGTCCTTTTACAGTGCCGTGCATAAGTATTCACCCCTTTGAGTTTTATATATATATATATATATATATATATATATATATATATATATATATATATATATAAGGAGTGCAGACAATATCCGCCGAGAGTATGGGTGAAATGTCTGTAGTCTGTAAAATCATTTATAAATAAAAGACGTGAAGGTTGTAAATAAAGCCACAGTGGACACAGAAGTACATTAATAGCTCTGAAGTGGATTCCCGTCAGTCTTTTGCCGGTTATTGATATAAAATAATCACAAAATTCATCACCAAAAGACAGAAAATAAAATCAGAACAATTTCCAGCTACAAGCAAATGAACTACTGTATATTATTATATTATACTCAGCATTTCAGCTCGTAGACGATGGAGTGACTCGCGTTTATATGATAAACATCTCTTTACTGAGCAATAATCACTAATAATCACTGTATGTGGTGTGTGTGATCTGTGTTATTCTCCCTGAAGACGGAGAGCGTCAGTCTGTCTCAGGACGCCGGCTCTCACTCCGGCTCCCCACGGGAAGATTTCCAGTAGGACAGCAAAAAACCAGGAAAGCCACAGCAGCCTTTTAGGAAAAGTGTTTTTAATAATGTAGAGTGTGCTCGAGTCTAGACACACAGACAGACAGAGACAGACAGAAGAGAAAAAGCATAAGAGTACGAGCGACAAGAAGAGAAAGACAAGGACAGACAGAAGGAGGAAGAGAGAAGAAGACAGAGTAGAGACAGACAGAGGGACAGACGGAGGGAGACAGAGAGAAGAAGTGTAAGAGTGACAGAAGAAGGGAGACAGACAGAAAGATAGGCAGAAGGAGGGAGACAGAGAAAAAGTGTAGGAACACGGACAGACAGACAGACAGACAGAAGGTGGGAAACGGAGAGAAAACAATAAAACTAAGAGGAGAAACATCCAGACCGAATGGAGATAAAATAGTGCGAATGAGAGTCAGAGACAGAAAGACTGATAGACAGACAGCGGGACTGAGGGAGAAGAAGAGTAAGAGTAGAGACAGACAGACAGCAAGTGATGATAGAGAGAAGAAGAACGAGAGTGTAAGAATGAGAGAAGAAAGACTGACTGACAGACAGGAGGAGGAAGATGGAGAGAAAAAAAGAGTAAGAGTGAAATGAAAGAAGTAGAGAAAGACCGGAAAGACAGGAGGGGAGAGTAGAAAAAGGATAAATAGAGAGAAGGAGGGATTTAGAGAGAAGAAGAGTAAGAGTAGAGACAGACAGACAGACAGACAGACTGACTGACTGACAGGAGGAGTTAGACGGAGAGGGAAAAAAGTAAGAGTGAGAAACAGAGAATAAGAGTGAGCGAAGGAGAGACACAGACAGGTAGACAACCAGACAGACGGAAGGGCAAAGAGAGAGAGGGGAGAAGAAAAGACAGACAGACTGACAGTCATTATGGGAAGAACAATATGAATAAATAATAATAATAATATTTATTATTATTAGAACCAACATCATGATGTAAATAATATTCTCTGTAACCAGAACACGGAGTAAACACACACGCAGAGAGAAATGCGTCAGTACGGTGGGAGTTTCGCCCTTTAATGCAGTATAGCTATGTGGAAAAATCCCACAATGCCCTGCTTCGGCTTAGCGTCCAGGTGATACAGCAGGTACATTTTACCCACAATGCACAGGAAGTCATACAGCTTATTACTGGCTTCACGAGTAACAGAGCTCTGACATGACATAGTGACAGGATTCCATCCAGTCACATGACCACAGAGAACTCTATAGGAGTGATGTAACCATATTATCATGTGACTTATAACCAGTCGGAATGTACCATTTGTGTGAAGGGGGTGCGGGGGGGGTGCGGGGAGTGACACACACACACACACACACACACAAGATAAGACAGAAATCTATCTATCTATCTATCGATGGAAAGCTCCATAAGTATTGGCACCCATGTTTGAGAGCTGGCCCAGGTTTATACTCTGCTCATAAACACATTCTGAGTGTAAACATGCTCCAGTCACATCTTGTTTATAAGCGTTCATGATAATAATTGTGACATGCAGTTATCTGAGACCTGTCTTTCTTTCATATTAAAGTCTATCCATCTCATTCCCTGTGTGATGAAGCAGAGGTGCCAATAATTCTTAACTATCTATCTGTCTCTCTGTAAACCTGTCTCTTTCAGTTTCATTGTCCAGCCCTTTCCACCCCCACCTCTCTCTCTCTTCTGTCTGCCTGTCTTTTTCTCTTTTTCCATCTCTCTTCCTTTCTTTCTCTGTCGGTCTCTCTGCCCTTCTCACCTCATTGCTCTCTTTCTCTCTCTCTCTCTCTCTCTCTCTCTGCCTGGCTATATTTAAATCTTGCTTCATACATTTCTCTGTCTCTCTCTCTCCTCATCTGTCTGTCTGTCTTTTTCTTCTTTCTACCTCCCTGTTTATCTCTCTCTCCGTTCCTTTCTGTCTGTCTCGCTCTCCATCTCTCTCTCTCTCTTTCTGTAATTATATTATAGTTCAGGAAGTCATATCTTACTCACAGTGATGATGATGATTATGAAAATGATGAAGAAGATAAAACAGTATTTGGAACACAGCCAGCCTGGCATTAACAGCCACACAGCAGTAACAGGAGGCTGATGTGAGCCGCTGTAGTGTTACTGAAGCAGTGTGTGTGAAGTGTGTGTGTGTGTGAAGTGTGTGTGTATGAGCCACATTTAGTGTTAGACTTAAGCGTGTGTGTGTTTGTGTGTGCGCTTTACTGGTGTGACACATAATTAGGGAGAGTTAGTTTACAAACTCACTTTATAATCAGAGACCATGATGTTCTCTTTCTCTCCGAGAAATTACACATGGGATTAATTTATCTGCAGACGGATTAAACACACATTCATTTGGTTTTGTGAGAACAGACTCGTGTGAATAAGCTCCGCCCCGTTTCTAATTAAGCTCCTCCTTAATGTGACTGTTGTGTTCACGCGTCCCTACAGTACGAACGTGCTGTGCAAGTGATGTATTAAGTGATATATTAACGCTTGTGTAAGTGTGTGTAGACGTGTATAGATATGTGCGTCGTGTCTGTAAGCAGAAAGTCATGACCCGTATATTTAAACCGAGCCGACGCTGATCTCGCTCTCGCTGAACCCGGGAAACGCTTTCAGATTTAAATATAAACTCAACGGCACCGATCGACACCATCGACTCTAAATATAGTGTCGACTCCGAGTTCCGTCTCGGTGTGAGTGTTAACACGGAGATTAGCGCACGAAAGCATCACTTCAGACTGTCTGACATGCTGAGAAGAGATAACGCCATGTAGCAGAGAGTGTGTGTGTGTGTGTGTGGAGAGTAGTGACAGCAGTGACTGATCGTGACAAAACAATATGTCGATAATGAAGTGGTCTGAGTGTAACAGTGTACTGGGAACTGTGGTCTGAGTGTAACAGTGTAATGGGAACTGTGGTCTAAGTGTAACATTGTACTGGGAACTGTGGTCTAAGTGTAACATTGTACTGGGAACTGTGGTCTAAGTGTAACAGTGTACAGGGAACTGTGGTCTGAGTGTAACAGTGTAATGGGAACTGTGGTCTAAGTGTAACATTGTACTGGGAACTGTGGTCTGAGTGTAACAGTGTACTGGGAACTGTGGTCTAAGTGTAACATTGTACTGGGAACTGTGGTCTGAGTGTAACAGTGTAATGGGAACTGTGGTCTAAGTGTAACATTGTACTGGGAACTGTGGTCTAAGTGTAACATTGTACTGGGAACTGTGGAATTATTTTTACAGTGTGTACTGGGAACTGTGGTCTAAGTGTAACAGTGTAATGGGAACTGTGGTCTGAGTGTAACAGTGTACTGGGAACTGTGGTCTGAGTGTAACATTGTACTGGGAACTGTGGTCTGAGTGTAACATTGTACTGGGAACTGTGGTCTAAGTGTAACAGTGTACTGGGAACTGTGGTCTGAGTGTAACATTGTACTGGGAACTGTGGTCTGAGTGTAACATTGTACTGGGAACTGTGGTCTAAGTGTAACAGTGTAATGGGAACTGTGGTCTGAGTGTAACAGTGTACTGGGAACTGTGGTCTGAGTGTAACATTGTACTGGGAACTGTGGTCTGAGTGTAACATTGTAATGGGAACTGTGGTCTGAGTGTAACAGTGTACTCGGAACTGTGGTCTGAGTGTAACAGTGTACTCGGAACTGTGGTCTGAGTGTAACAGTGTACTGGGATCTGTGGTCTGAGTGTAACAGTGTACTCGGAACTGTCGTCTGAGTGTAACAGTGTAGTGGGAACTGTGGAGTTATTTTTACAGTTTGTACTGGGAACTGTGGTCTGAGTGTAACAGTGTACTCGGAACTGTGGTCTGAGTTTAACAGTGTACTGGGAACTGTGGTCTGAGTTTAACAGTGTACTGGGAACTGTGGTCTAAGTGTAACATTGTAATGGGAACTGTGGTCTGAGTGTAACAGTGTACTGGGAACTGTGGTCTGAGTGTAACAGTGTACTGGGAACTGTGGTCTGAGTGTAACAGTGTACTGGGAACTGTGGAGTTATTTTTACAGTGTGTACTGGGAACTGTGGTCTAAGTGTAACATTGTAATGGGAACTGTGGTCTGAGTGTAACAGTGTACTGGGAACTGTGGTCTGAGTGTAACAGTGTACTGGGAACTGTGGTCTGAGTGTAACAGAGCCCAGTGGATTACTGCCAGTTTTTGGAGGTCATCCATTTGCTATATTATCGGCCAAAGTTAAATTGGTTATTGAAAACTGATTTATTTATTTATTCATTTATTAAAAACCATGTAGTAATAAATCAGGTCACATGCTGCTCAGCCAGAAATGGCAAAAAGTCTGGATGAAAGAGAACCTCAGACACTCGTACACTACTGTGTGTTAGTGCTAACAGATGGGGAGGGAGGCGTTCATCACAGCGTGTGTTTGTGTTTGTTTGTGTATGTGTGTGTGTGTGTGTGTGTGTGTGTGTGTTTTAAAAAAAAAAATTATGTGTGTGTAAGGAAGCGGCGTGCGTTCCTACCGAGCGAGAGTGATAACGAGCCACGGCGTGTGAGCTTCAATCTGAGCCTGAGCCTTATCTGTCCCTGTATCATGGATGGCTTGATACACTTACTCACTTACACACACACACACACACACACACACACACACACACACACAGACGCCTGCTCGCTCTTTCTCAATCTCGTACCCATTCTCTCCCTGTCTCTCTCTTCTCTGTCTGTCTCCTGCGCGAACACGGGATGACAAATTGCACCAACGACATGCTGATGAGCAAAATTTAGACCAAACTCACACCATCTGACTTTAAATAAAAGTGTGCGTTTATAGACGAATAGAAATCTATGTCTTAAAATGCATATCTTGCTGTTTCTATATTTAACACGATGTCGTGTTGTGTTCGTTCTCGGCAGAGAGTTCCATATGGTCTTATAAGAGGACGACATGATAGTAATATTGTAATGAATTAAATAATAAAATTGACATCAGCCGGAGACAAGCTGGCAAAAAACATCCATGTATGCAGCCGACTTATTTCAAATCCATGATGGTTTCTGACTGACGTCATCGATTCTTCTGTGTATGAAAGGTAATGAAACCTAACCCAAAGACAAAACTCCCGGATGTATTCCATCACTCCCGGAAGTTCCAGGAGGCTCCCACTTATTGAAAACAGATCCCTGATGCCTACAGATCATATTGTCTCTGTTTTACGCTCAGTGAACCTGTCACTCTTCTTAATAGGCAGAGCTTTATATATTATATTTATATTCTCTTCCTCCATAAGTCCAGTTGAGTCTCATGCCATGTCGTGGCAGAATAGTGTTGTTTTTTTTACCCTTTAGTGGAGTTTAATGGTTGTAAAAAACATTTTAATGTAGGTTTGAGTAGAATTTGATGGCTAATGTTATTTAAATGCTAGCCGATTCTGTATTGTGTGATGAGATCAGATTTTACGTTTGCCTGGGTAAAGGTGTAATGGAATACAGAAATGAAATAAATCCATTGGTTGAATGATGCTAATAATATATTATAATAAATACAGTACAATAGAGTGGTACCTCAGCCTGCGATGCCCCGCCTCACGAATTTCCACCTTAAGAACTGAAATTTTGCAAGCGATTCACCTCGGCATATGAAGCATTTTCGGCATATGAGCCACTGAAAGGAAACAAACCGAGTAACTTTTTTTTCTTTTTTTCTTTCAAATTTTCTCCCCAATTTAGTTGTGGACAATTCCTCCCCGTCGCTAGGGGGCCTCCCACATTAAGGCTACCACTACCACTCAGTCGGGAGGGCGAAGACTATCACGTGTTTCCTCCGAACCGAGTGACGTTACTCTGTTATGGGCGGAGTAACACACTAGGAGGAAAGCGCTAGCCGCTCCTTCCGCATGTGCGAGCTCACAGACGCCCATGATTGGCTGTAGAGCCGTGATTAATGTGGGCGCACAAGTACCTCTCATCCCTCCCCCCTGAGAGAGCTCGGCCAATCAGCTCTCTCTGTGCCTCCGGCTGTGAGAGGAAAACAGCATCACCCGGGGTTCGAACCAGCGATCTCCGGATGATAGGGCGAGCGCTTTACCACTCCGCCACTCGTAGGCCAACTTTTAGTTTGTTTTTTAAAGCAAGGGAATAGAACCCGGACCCTGGAGGGGCGAGGCGACAGGGCTAAACACAACGCCACCATGTCGCCTATATGATAATATACCTAATGTACCTTGGCATACAAATTTAATCCGTTCTGGAGGCGAGTTCTTAAAGTGAAACACATTTACCCAGAGGAAATAATGTAAATGCAGATATTCCGTTCCAGCCACCCAAAAATATTACCAATATCACCAACATTATAATCATATTTTTGTGTAAAAAAAATCCTCACTAAACCTTCATTTATGATTCCTCTTGGCACTGGTTGCTTTAAAACCAAACTGACAGCAGATCCTTTTTCTTCTTGTTAACATTCTTGGGACCCGTGGTGCTACGTCTTCACTAAATATTGCACAAAATGGCAAAAAGAAAAAAAAGTAAACTTGCTTTACTTGGCTTTCCACTGATATAAACACGTTTTGAACGGCTTCAGGATGTACAGGCAACTTTGGCGTTCAGTTCGGCTCAGTTCTTTCACTGTATGACAAAAAAGGCTTTGTATACTGGTGCAAATTTCTTGCTGAATTTCAGTCCTTAAGGCAAAAAAAAGTGTTCGTATGCCGAAGTACCACTGCAGGTCCTTATCTAGTGCAAGATTAACGTCTGAGCAGTTTAAAATAAAGAAGTAAAAGCTAGCCTAGTGAGCGAGACGTAACGGCACAGTGAGTAAATCTATCCCGTTGAGCCGAAGGTCTTCTAGCGGCCGTAGCTTGTGTATCGCGCTGTGATTGGCTGGTTGCTACTTGGAGGTTGGTTTGTGATTTGTGTGCTGCTGTGGTTAATAATTTGAGGTGCGCCGCAGGAGAAGTCTCAGATGGGTGTTTTAAAGGTAAACTTTAGCTATATTTCTAAAACAACACATCATTTTGAACACCGTATTCCCCAGGACTGTTTTAATGCGTTAAAGAAAACACCTCTGAACAGATCATGACTTTTTTATCAGCCATAGACCGAGCGATTACGAATGCGAGCCGCGTCGGGAAAGGTCAGTTTTTTTATGAATCCGAGAGTGCGGCGGCGTCCTATTAACACCCATCGCATCCATCACCGTACACATTACACTGCGATGGATGGAGAGCCTGATTAGATCCACCAGATTTAATAAGAGCAGGGTGAAGGGGCAGATGCACAGAAGGGGAGGCGGAGGGAGAGACGGAGGGAGGTGGAGAGTAATGGACAGAAAGGAAGAGAGAGATGGACAGAGAGAGAAATGACACCAATTAGATGATGAGCTTCATGGAAAGTGATTAATAGACATAATATGACTGTGTTAGGCGATGGAGAGAGAGAAATATTCTAATAATAATAATAATAATAATTTACCAAATTCCTGTATTTACAAATTTAAAAATATTATATCAAAAATGTAGAAAATTATATAATTGATAAATAACATAAAAAATATTAAGAAAAGGAAAGTATTTACAATAAAAGTAAAGTTAATGTGATTTTTTTAGGTAATTGCTAATAACTGTAAAAAAGAAATAAACCGTCTTTAAATTAATAAATTAAACCTAAAAAAAAAGTAATAATTGAAAAAAAATTACTTAAATAAAAAATATAATAATTTCTCACATCTTAAAGAGAGAGAGAGAGATTCTAAGATCAACAACAATAGTAATAATAATAATAATTAATAGTAATAATACATTGCCAAATTTCTGTATTTGCAAAGTAAAAAGTCATGTATAAAACATAGAAAATTATATAGTTGATAAATAATATTTTGTATTGTTTTTTGTATTACATTTTGTATAATGTATTAATAAAAGCAAAGTATTTACAATAAAAGTAACATAAAATAGATTTTAGGTAATTGCTAAAAACCTTAAAAAGAAATAAACATAGATAAATTAAACCAAAAAAAAATTTTTTGAGAGAGATTCTAACATCAACAACAATAATAATAATAATAATAATAATAATAATAATAATAATAATAATTGTATACAACTGTCTTTAAATTAATTACATTTAATAAAAGTAAATTAAATAATAATTAAAACAAATGCATGAAGAAAAATTTAGTAAATAATTTCTCAGTATTGTATTTGAGAGAGATGTGGAGAGATGGAGAGACAGAGAAATAGAGTGAGACAGGCAGAGAAAGAGATGGAAAGAAAGAAAGATAAAGAGGTGTGAAAAAAAGATAAAAAGAGATTTATTTGGTAGATAGACAGACAGACAGACAGACAGATAGATAGGCATAACCTGCACTAAACTCTATTTCACCTGGTTGTGAAGTCTCACCAATGTCATCACACACACACACACACACACACACACACACACACACACTAGACGTCATGTTCATTGACAGTGAGTGCGAGTGCTGACTCCACACTGAATGACTGGCACGTTAATTCACTTTTCTTCACTCTTTTGTTCCTGAGCTCATGTCGTGTCGCCGTCTTGTTTCCGCTCTCGGAGCGATTCACTTTTATGATGCGACGCTCAAATTACACGGCTGATAAAAAATAATTTTGCTTCCCTTTTATTTGACTAATTGCAGTTGTTGACTTAAAGTGCGATAAAAGGAACAATTAGTGTTTTAACAGCGTGCTGTAAACGCGAGCTGACAGGGAATCATTTCAGTTTAATTACACACCAAAATACGGAGACGGCAAACAAACAGCGGAGACACGCGGCATCCAGTCAGCCGGCGAGGCTGTTAGTTCAACAACAGTGTGTGAAAGGCATTTTTATATCGCATTTAAATGTCATTTCTATTTTTATTCCATTATTACACTTATTCACTCTACACTGACACATTTAGGTTTTCTGTAATGAGCTTTCTTTTGAACGTTGATGGAAGGAGTCTCCAGTGTCAGAGCTTTTCATTCTAGTACAAGACATGAAAGAGTGAATGACAGGATGAATACCACAGTCTTTAATTGTTTGGGGAATTGGTTAAACTAGGGAGAGAGTCGGAGAGCAATCCAAAATCCTCATCATCCAGGTTATCTATGAGCTGAGTCATATCATTTGCACTTCTTTCTTGTTCAGTAAAAGGATTTCAATACTCATTCAATACTCATCTACTCATCAAAGTAGCTTCTTCAGGGATGTTACTGCATTTGTTCTCTGCATTGTATATATACAGAATATATGTATTCACTCTTTGTTATATTGCAGCCATTTGCTAAAATCATTTAATTTCATTCTTATTCTCATTAACGTACACACAGCACCCCATATTGACAGAAAAACACAGAATTGTTGACATTTTTGCAGATTTATTAAAAAAGAAAAACTGATATCACATGGTCCTAAGTATTCAGACCCTCTTCTCAGTATTTGGTAGAAGGCCTTCTAATACAGTCCTGAGTCTTTTTGGGAAAGATGCAACAAGTTTTTCACACCTGGATTTGGGGATCCTCTGCCATTCCTCCTTGCAGATCTTCTCTAGTTCTGTCAGGTTGGATGGTAAACGTTGGTGGACCGCCATTTTTAGGTCTCTCCAGAGATGCTCAATTGGGTTTAAGTCAGGGTTCTGGCTGGGCCATTCAAGAACAGTCACTGAGTTGTTGTGAAGCCACTCCTTCGTTATTTTAGCTGTGTACTTAGGGTCATTGTCTTGTTGGAATGTAAACCTTCGGCCCAGTCTGAGGTCCTGAGCACTCTGTAGAAGGTTTTCGTCCAGGATATCCCTGTACTTGGCCGCATTCATCTTTCCCTCAATTTCAACCAGTCGTCCTTTCCCTGCAGCTGAAAACCACACCCACAGCATGATGCTGCCACCACCGTGCTTCACTGTTGGGACTGTATTGGGCAGGTGATGAGAAGTGTCTGGTTTTCTCCACACATACCGCTTAGAATTAAGGCCAAAATGTTCTATCTTGGTCTCATCAGACCAGAGAATCTTATTTCTCACCATCTTGGAGTCTTTCAGGTGTTTTTTAATGGGTTTTGCACTGAGGAAAGGCTTCCGTCGGGCCACTTTGCCATAAAGCCATGACTGGTGGAGGGCTGCAGTGATGGTTGACTTTTTACAACTTTCTCCCATCTCCTGACTGCATCTCTGGAGCTTAGCCACAGTGATCTTTGGGTTCTTCTTTACCTCTCTCACCAAGGCTCTTCTCCCCCAATAGCTGAGTTTGGCCGGATAGCCAGCTCTAGGAAGGGTTCTGGTCGTCCCAAACATCTTCCATTTAAGGATTATGGAGGCCACTGTGCTCTTAGTGCAAGCAGAAATGTTTTTGTAACCTTGGCCTGATCTGTGCCTTGCCACAATTCTGTCTCTGAGCTCTTTAAGCAGTTCCTTTGACCTCATGATTCTCATTTGCTCTGACCTGCATTGCGAGCTGTAAGGTCTTATATAGACAGGTGTGTGTCTTTCCTAATCAAGTCTAATCAGTATAATCAAACACAGCTGGACTCAAATGAAGTAGTCATTAAGGATGATCAGAAGAAATGGACAGCACCTGAGGTCGAATATATGAGCATCACAACAAAGGGTCTGAATACTTAGGATCATGTGATATTTCAGTTTTTCTTTTTTAATAAATCTGCAAAAATGTCACTGATTCTGTGTTTTTCCTGTCAATATGGGGTGCTGTGTGTAAGTTAATGAGGAATAAGAATGAACTTAAATGATTTTACCAAATGGCTGCAATATAACAAAGAGTGAAAAATGTAAGGGGGTCTGAATACTTTCCGAACCCACTGTATATTTTCAATTTTCATTTAACTAACAATACATAGAATGAATAAAAATTGTAATACTTTGTTTAATGACATTTATTTAATATTCTTAAAGTGTACTCTTCATCATTTACCATTTTTATAATAATAATTTAACAGTATGTTATTATTATTATTATTATTATTATTATTATTATTAAAACTATCAATGCTGCACATATCCTTGTATTTGGAAAAAAAAAATAGAAATTGATAATAAATAATTGGTGTAGTGGTTAGCACTGTTGCTTTGCACCTCCAGGGTCTGGATTCGATTCCCGGCCAGGGTCGATTCCCCACTGTGTGCCTGGAGTTTGTATGTTCTCTCCGTACTTGGTGGGTTTCCTCCGGGTACTCCAGTTTCCTCAGTCCAAAGACATGCAGATTAGGTTAATTGGCGTTCCCAAATTCCCCGTAGAGTGTGAATGGATTGAAGAAAAAAATTCTCACTAAATTGTGTGTTTGAGAGAGATAGAGATGGAAAATGTTATATATTATATTTATTTATTTATTTTTCAATTTGTAATTTACTAACCACACATTGAATGAATTCTTATTTTAATATTTTTATGACATTAGTATATTTAATATCCTCACGCTACACCATTCATAGTTTCATGGCCTTTCCACAATCTGCAAAAATTGCTACAAATTAATATTTTCGTATTTTTTTATTATACCAAATTGCTGTGGTGTAAAAGGAAGTACACACACTTCAACATAAAAAATATATGCATATTAGGGGTGGGCGATATACACGGTTAACCGGTAGAAATTTGCCAACGGATAGAGATTTTGGTCTATCGTCTTAATCGCGGTTGAGATCACGAGACGTTGCACGTTACGTAACCACGCAATACACATTCACTTCTATTCACATCTGCACCCGATTGAGCCGACGTGGGCAGAACAAATATCCAGACCCGGTGGATCGCGCAGTGCGGACCAACTTGAGCAGCGCTGCTCGAATCAAAAACATGCGCAACGCTGATAGAAATAAACCGCGCCGACCATCAAAATACATTTTACCCCGCTGGGATGCGCACGTACAAAGCAGGCATGGCAAGGCGGAAACAATATTAAACAGTGCTGACATTTTAAATAAATTGTTTTTAAATAAAAAACACTGGGTCGCGCAGGTTTGTGATTCGAGCGGCGCTGCTCAAGTCGGTCCTCGCTGCGCGATCCACCGGGCTGCGCGAATAAACCAGATCATCTCTGCGCTATCCAGATAGTCGCGCTGCGCTGTCCACTGGGCCGCGCAGATATTTGGTTCAATCGGGTGCCGCGGTTTAGTCCCACTTTTGATGTGTTTGGCTTCACATACACTTCGACAATGGAAGAAGACGCTGCAGCAGCAGTGAGTTTACTTACATGTGACAAAACCAACAACGAGGAGATTATAAAGAAAAAAGCTGCCTCGTCTGTGGTGTGGAATTGGTTTGGGTATAAGAAAAGTGATACGAATGAGACGAACGTGATTTGGAAGGTACGCAAGTGCACTGTTTTAACAAGTGGTGGAAACACGTCAAACCTTTTCTATCATCTGAAATTCAAGCATCCAAACGAATATGGCCAAAGTAAAAAAATGCGGCAAACCTCAGCAATTCACAGTTTAAATAAAATTACATTCTGTAAAACAGTTTCTTTGTGTTTGAATTTTTATTTATGCATTTTCAGATACAAATTGCTACAGTATATTGTGATATATATCGTTATCGAGATAGAAAATTGCTTCTACCGTGATAGAAGATTTTGGTTACAGTGGTGTGAAAAAGTATTTGCCCCCTCCTGATTTCTTATTCTTTTGCATGTTTGTCACACAAAATGTTTCTGATCATCAAACACATTTAACTATTAGTCAAAGATAACACAAGTAAACACAAAATGCAGTTTTTAAATGAGGGGTTTTATTATTTAGGGAGAAAAAAAATCCAAATCCACATGGCCCTGTGTGAAAAAGTAATTGCCCCCTGAACCTAATAACTGGTTGGGCCACCCTTAGCAGCAATAACTGCAATCAAGCGGTTGCGATAACTTGCAACAAGTCTTTTACAGCGCTCTGGAGGAATTTTGGCCCACTCATCTTTGCAGAATTGTTGTAATTCAGCTTTATTTGAGGGTTTTCTAGCATGAACCGCCTTTTTAAGGTCATGCCACAACATCTCAATAGGATTCAGGTCAGGACTTTGACTAGGCCACTCCAAAGTCTTCATTTTGTTTTTCTTCAGCCATTCAGAGGTGGATTTGCTGGTGTGTTTTGGGTCATTGTCCTGCTGCAGCACCTAAGATCGCTTCAGCTTGAGTTGACGAACAGATGGCCGGACATTCTCCTTCAGGATTTTTTGGTAGACAGTAGAATTCATGGTTCCATCTATCACAGCAAGCCTTCCAGGTCCTGAAGCAGCAAAACAACCCCAGACCATCACACTACCACCACCATATTTTACTGTTGGTATGATGTTCTTTTTCTGAAATGCTGTGTTACTTTTACGCCAGATGTAACGGGACACGCACCTTCCAAAAAGTTAAACTTTTGTCTCGTCGGTCCACAAGGTATTTTCCCAAAAGTCTTGGCAATCATTGAGATGTTTTTTAGCAAAATTGAGACGAGCCTTAATGTTCTTTTTGCTTAAAAGTGGTTTGCGCCTTGGAAATCTGCCATGCAGGCCGTTTTTGCCCAGTCTCTTTCTTATGGTGGAGTCGTGAACACTGACCTTAATTGAGGCAAGTGAGGCCTGCAGTTCTTTAGATGTTGTCCTGGGGTCTTTTGTGGCCTCTCGGATGAGTTGTCTCTGCGCTCTTGGGGTAATTTTGGTCGGCTGGCCACTCCTGGGAAGGTCCACCACTGTTCCATGTTTTTGCCATTTGTGGATAATGGCTCTCACTGTGGTTCGCTGGAGTCCCAAAGCTTTAGAAATGGCTTTATAACCTTTACCAGACTGATAGATCTCAATTACTTTTGTTCTCATTTGTTCCTGAATTTCTTTGGATCTTGGCATGATGTCTAGCTTTTGAGGTGCTTTTGGTCTACTTCTCTGTGTCAGGTAGCTCCTATTTAAGTGATTTCTTGATTGAAACAGGTGTGGCAGTAATCAGGCCTGGGGGTGACTACAGAAATTGAACTCAGGTGTGATAAACCACAGTTAAGTTATTTTTTAACAAGGGGGGCAATCACTTTTTCACACAGGGCCATGTAGATTTGGAGTTTTTTTTCTCCCTTAATAATGTAAACCTTCATTTAAAAACTGCATTTTGTGTTCAATTATGTTATCTTTGACTAATAGTTAACGGTTTTTGATGAGTAGAAACATTTAAGTGTGACAAACATGCAAAAGAATAAGAAATCAGGAAGGGGGCAAATAGTTTTTCACACCACTGTATATCGCCCACCCCTAATGCATATGCATGATAGCATCAATGATGCTGTGACTACTGACATCTTTAGAGGAAACATAAAACTACACATTGCTGCTATAATTCTATTAGAGTTTTTTATTTATTATTTTTATTTTAAAGGGCAAAGATAAAAAGTGTATATACATTTTCGGGCCTCTCTGGGTAACTCTCCTTCACTTGCACCATGACTTTATTTTTGTTTGTTTGATTGTTTGTTTATCAATAATTAAAAACATTGTTAAATTTTTAGCTCACATCAAAGCTTTTGGTTTTCCTGTTTAAATGAATTTAGCGATGGCGTAGTGAACTAAGCCTTTGGACTGTGCTGTAAGATTTCAGCATCAGTAGCAGCATTACTGTTTCGCCATAGATTATAATTCACGCTCTCCGAATTCCATTATGTTTTCAGTTGATTTCAGAAGATTTCCTATACCTACACCATTTTTACTAATCGTTGCATACAGTACATGTTTGATAGACTACAATGTATTAAAGTAACCATGGCAACCGTGGTGGTGGTGGTGGTGCAGTTGCCAAATTATCTAATGCTTTTATTCTATGTTTTTCTGTACATCCAGAGGGACAAAAATAATCATTTAAAGGAAAAAAAACTTAAAAATTTGAAAAATTTTACACTGGGTCTCATTTTTAGATCACATGACCTACGTTTTTGCCTTGTGTCGAACAGGAAGTCGTGTCCGAAGAAGGAAAGTGAAAAGATTTGCAGAAAGTGTGAAAGGTCATGAGAAGAGTTAAAAAAGACCAGTATGGTGGGTCAACAGGGTCATTATCGTGTTGGACGGACCGAAAGACACGCAGGCGAATTCTTTCAGAGTTCAGTGCTCTGCATCCCGCCTTCACACACTTTGTTATGCTCTTTTGTACCTCCTGTGTGTGCATGTATAGATTGCGGTGAGGTTCCAGATATGGTGTTACTATAGTAACTTTTGTACGCGGATTTGCCCTCCATTAAACGAGTCATCGTTTACTCGCATAAATGGAACATAAACAACATTTTTCTTTTCAAATCTCACACTTCAACACCTTTTATATACTGTAGGCGAAGGCCTAATTCCATTTGGGTGTCATATGGAGGTGTGTGTGTGTGTGTGTGTGTGTGTGTGTGTGTGTGTGTGTGTGATGAATAGCTGTGGACGAGAATGGCATGTGTGATGTGAAAGCTGCGGATCACGTTCTCTTTGATGGCCTTTTTGAAATGCGAGATTTCTCAGCAAGGTGGATAAGACCCCCAAGTGGTCCGCTCTCTCTCTCTCTCTCTCTCTCTCTCTTTCTTTTTCTCCCTCATTCTGTTCCCTTGTCGCATTCTCACTCCCTGCTTCTTTCTTTCCTCTGCTTTCTCCACGCAGATCGACGGACAGGAAGAGGAAGATGATTGACAGAAAGCAAAGCTGAGACGGCTGTCCATCAAAAGTATCAGCCCATAGAAGACGACTCGTATCAGACATCTCCCTCTCTCTTTCTCTGTTTATCATCCTCGGTTCTCCCAGCGGATCCCTATAAAGAGTGCGAAGCGCAGAAGAAGCTGGCATGTTCCCTCACCTCTGGCACCCTCTGCTCGGTAACACTCGGATTATTTTGTAAACTCAGCCTCCTGAACACGCACTCTCTCTGTATCCTCATTTGCTCGACCCGTCCATCCGCGCTCAGGCAGCCATGCGCGTGTGGTTGATGGTGACCCTCCAGGCGGCCTGGCCGTGTTTCTTCGGACTGGCCATGCAGCACTACCCCACCACGTGGGGTCACTACGACATGTGCAAGTCGCAGGTTTACACAGACGACGGACTCACCTGGGATTACATGGCCTGCCAGCCCGAGGCCGCCGACATGACCAAGTACCTGAAGGTGACCCTCGATCCTCCGGACAGCACCTGCGGAGACCCGCCCGAGACCTACTGCGCCCTGGTGAGTGTGTGTGACCGGGTAAACGGGGCCGGAGTGTGTAGTCACTGAACCACTTAGTGGACTGTGAAGTGCTTTTGTTGTTGTTCTGCCAAGAAATCGTGAAAACCTGTTTACACTCAAACGACTTGACAAATGGACTATGAGATGATGATGTATAAGAGAAATGTGCTGCCCTGACTGTACAAGTCATTTTGCTGTTGCTTCACTATATTAGCGATGGGCAAGAGTACAATCCGCTGACAAGATAGATCGATCGAACTTTTTCTCTTTTATCTTTGAACTTCATCAAATCCATTTTACATTGATCCAAGTACAAAAAAATGGAAAACCTTCCAGAGTCAAAGCCATGTCTTTGTTTAAAGGTTTATAGCTGGTTGCAGTGGAAATGGCGGTGGGAACGACTAATCAGCTAATTAACAGCCTGTCCGTAATTGAAGTGGGTGTGAAACGAAACTAAGCTAAAATGTGCAAGGCAGGGGTCTCTCCAGAACCACTGCCATACTGAATCATCAGGTCAATCATTAGTAAACCAATCGCCAATCAATTAATAACCAGTTTAACCTCACGGTACAATGCTTTGTTCATGGTTTTATTTTTTTCATATCTGTCATTGAAATGAAATTAACATTGAGGTGCATATACGTACATTACAGAAGGTCTCGGACTTTATAATGCACGTTTTTCTGCTCTACAGTGAAGTTTGTCAGCCAGAACACATGCGAGTATAATGTAAGTAATGCGGGTCAAATTTCACAAACCCTCGTTCCGTACAAAAATACATTCCCAGGTTCAGCTGAGACTTGTTCGAAGTTTCTGCAGAACCACTGAGCTAAATCAAGTTAACTCTTTCCTTTGCCAGTTAGCCACATGGCTATAGGACTAGCTCCCAGCATGTGCAGTCACTGGTATTATATGCCTACATGTTTCCTGGGTTTGCAGAAATGTTTTTTTTTTTTTTATCAAATATTGATTGCAATTTTTCGTTATCTATCATCGATAATAATTAATGATCATCCCATTAATGATGTGGATATTTTGTGTATGAGAACTGCAGTCCAACTGGTTAAAGTGACAGCGGGAGCAGGAGGTGCAGTCTGATTGGTTAGAGTTGTATTTCAGGTGAGAACTGTAATCTGATATCACAGAATAACTGTGATCTGATTGGCTGCAGCTGTACAATGGGTAGGAGCTGCTGTTCAATGTACCTGAATTAAGGGCAGGATATGTAGTCTTAGAGGTTGGACGCAACTGAAGTCTGAGTAGTTACAGTTATATTGTCGTGTGAACTACAGTCTGATTGATTCTATCAGCATTGTAGAATTTCATCTTCCAATAAATAGGGTTAGAAATTAATGTTGTTAATCTGACACCTTGGTGCATTTGCTATATGTGTTTGAGCATATGGGATAATAATTCGATTCAAGTCAATTCAGTTCAATTTTATTGTCATTGTTAAAAATAACAGGTATAAATAACAATGAGATATCACTTGGCAACATCTCCCAGCCTGTAATATACAGTACAATAATAATAATAATAATAATGAAAACAAAAAGCCAATTAAATCATCTATTTGATCAAGTCTACACCTAATTAAATATCCATGGCAATAACATGTTGTTTAAATCTCAAATGGAATCCAGACCAGTGTTTTGCTTCTATCCCAAAATATCCCAAAAAAGCGATGCCTTTACAGTAGGGCTGCACGAGATTAGGAAGATATGCGATATTGTTGTTGAATATTGCGATAACGATATTTCTTGCGATATAACATTTCCCTAGAGAAATACATTTTTAATTATTATTATTGCCTATTTTTAAAAATTATTTATTTATATGTAATGATCATACTAAAATAAACAGGTAATAGATATTCGTCTGATGTAATTAAATCTAATTCAGGCTAAAAAGAAACTATATGTCAAGGAAGTTGCAAATATTTAGACTTCAAAACACTATGAATGACTTAAACCCCTCAGCAGATATTCTGACTTCTGGTTTGCTGTTACTATAAACCTGCCAACACAATATGAATTACTTTCAAACATTACTGTTTATTTACATGTAACCATACACTCATCAATAGTGTCTTAAAACAAGAGCATCTTTTAAACTAAATATTTTCTTTGGCTTGCCTGTTTTTTTGTTTTTTTGTTTTATTTAAATAAAAATAAATATTATTAAACTAAAATTTAATTAAAAAATACTATTTGTCTCACACACACACACACACACACACACACACACACACACTCGCTCCGCGACCGGCACTAGGACCCGGAAGTAATGCGGGCGCGAACCCGGAAGTATAAGAGGAGTAAACAAACCACCACATGCTTAGTCGCTGAGTTCGCGCATGTCGGTTCAGATTGTTTACTTTCTGATTCGAGTGTGTGTTTATAGGACGCGGGTTAAATGTGTGTTTTTCCCTTGCTCCCCTTCTGTGAGAGTCCTTAAACTAATTTGCGTGGTTATCCTGCCTACTCGCTTGCTTCCACGTTTGGGTTTACCGTCCACGCTACAAAAGGCTAACGGCTAATCGCTAAGTCTTCTGATCATCCCGGGTTAGTTCGCGACAGAATGAAGTATAAAGATATAAATAATATATATATATAGATTTAAGCGAGTATAAACATAGTAAGGGCCCATCTGATTGGTCAAATTTGGACACACAAATGCTTGGCACATAAATTATTTATCGCAACTCTTTGCGATATGGTTATCGCGCATGCCATTATCGCGATAATGATATTTTTTCGATATATCGTGAAGCCTTAGTTTACAGTATGATGCCTACGTCTTTTAATCCATGACTCGGAAATCGATCAAAGACTTGAATGTATATGGAGAAATAAAAAATGTGGAAAGATGAGGCTTTTAATCAAGTAGGTGCTTCCTACATGGTAGTCGTTTTTATTGTTGTCATTTACAGTATATGGGCCTACGGTATAAGTCATCCAAACAATTGCAATAAATAATGATTTATACTGTATATATGAATTACATAATATACAAAAATATACAATACATTAGGCTCTAGATACAGTACAGTATAAGTACTGCAAAGTACTATTTTAGAACAATATACATTATACGTTAGTCAAACAAAACAAAAATAGAAGTCTTTGGCAATAATTCAGCAGGGTTGTGTCGATGATCTCAGGACCACCGTCATCCCCTGAGTGAAACGCGGGGGTGGGAGCATCATGATATGGAGCTGCAAACAGTACTGCGGCAATACACGTCATCGAAGGGCCATGTAGTGGAGAATGAAAGATATTTTATCCTTGGTCAAGAATCTGGGAAGAACATTATCAGACATTTAAACAAAACGATGACAGTAATCCAAGAGGGACTTGCATGGATGAGACCATTTCTTGACTTTAATCTCAGTAAAAATGTGATTTTTGTTTTATTTTTAAGTCCATCAGAGAGATCCCTGTAACCCTGGGGATTTGTAATGAGGGATGGAGCAAAATTGAGTCGATGCTGCAAAAAGCTCATTGTTTCTGAAATAAATATCTCAATGCTGTAATTCCTAACAACTGTCAAAAATAAATAAATCTGGTCAATTCTATTGATTTTATTTGTACGGCATGTTTAAGCATGGACATTGTTGTGAAGCAGATTTATTGAAAAATGCAAATCAGGATATAAGTAATGTCAGATTTTTCTACTGGTAGCGAAACTTGATAGTTATACTAGTCTTTATCAATATCTCCTACCTACAGTTTTAAATTGAAATTGGACTGTGAAAATATAATACATTTCTTTTGCATGTTCTGACACGATCACCACAGTTTTTAACATATTGCTTTTAATGTTTTACAAATATAATCACTATATCTTTAACCCTTTATAGGACACTCATTGACATAAAATTTTAAGACTTTTTTTCCAAGATTTTTTTTAATTCATTGTTGTCATTTTTATGCTGCAAATCAAGGTCAATATAGTAACCATTAGGGTTGTGTACTGAAACCCGGTGCCAATACGGCACCGGTACCTATAGAACCGGTATGTACCGGACCGAAACAGAATGCGAATTTCGGTGCCTCATTTCGGTGCCACTTAAATGCCTGAACTGTCGATTGAAATATTTGTTCTCTAGATTCATATATTTTTGTAGATTAATTGTTTATTAGATTAAATAAAAAAATTAAAAGCACAAATCATCCGGAAATGAGAGACCATCCGACATGCGCGTGAATGCAGTAACTAACGTTACACTCGCTCTGACGGCAGCAGGCGGTCTACCGATAGCTTAGCATGCTAAAGTAAACAACTCTCGTTAAAATGCCTAAAACTAAACAGTCGAAAGTGTGGCTGTATTTCACAAGAAAGGATTCCGGCACCGCGACGTGCAGCAAATGTTTCACAGTAGTTGCGTGTAAAGGCGGAAACACGTCAAAGCTAATGAAACATTCGAGGGCAGACGGAATAAAGTTAAAAGCAGAATAAATACACGGAATAAAGTTAAAAGCAGAGGGAGGCACCGTGTTTAACAGCTTGTGGACAACAGCTGACGCTATCAGTGTGGACGACCTCAGTCCCAGTCACACCAACTGTAGCAAAAAGGAGTCACTGATTATGATGACGTCAGCAGACTTTCCGCAGGTTAGTAGTAGGATAATGTAATGTTAATAGCAAAATGCAAATCTTGCATTCATGCTAACAAATAGTCAAACGATTTGTAAAAAACTAATGTAACATGGATTCTGTTTATAATTGTGGCTTTCCAGCCTGTACTAGTAGCACTACAACAGTGACCCCATTTACCACTGTAAAGAAGGCTATACATGTCCTGTGCAGGGCAATAAGTCAGGAAAGGAGTCGTATTTTGACAGAAAAGGCAAATATGGTGAAATTTCTGCAAAAGAATTGCTAAAATTTGCAGCTTACATATTCATATATACTTTAAACTTTTAATATATTGTTAAATTTTAAGCATAAAATTTTTTGTTCAATAAAAATTCATTCTTGAGTCATCCACTATAATTTTTTGGCTTAAAAGTATCGGTTCAGGCACCGTTTTGGCACCGGTACCGTTTTCAAAGTATCGATTTGGCACCGGTATCGAAAAAAACCCAATCGATACCCAACCCTAGTAACCATATATGGTTCCTCACCCATATAGAGCAGTTAAAAAAAAACAGATAAGTTACAGGTACATTTAAACATAAAACTTTACAAAAAATACTTATTTTCTAAAAATTAATTGAGGGAGTTATACTGGCACTACAAATATTACACATACAAATCAACGTTCAGTTCAGATTAATTTAACCCTAAGTCACGAAGAGCAGCCCTGAACCCTGAAACACTTCTGGAATAACATATTAATGCCCTAACTACAACCTAGACCAGTTTTGTAACATATTTAAAATTTTACCCAATATGTTACCAAATATAGTTCCTCCAATTAACGGTTAACTGGCAAAGTATTCCGGCAATGAATTAGTGTAGAATAATTTATCGAGAATGAATATATACAGTAAATACTAGCCATGGACAATCAGTTACTTACTGTGCAGTTCAGATGGAGAAAGAACAGGTTGTTTTACTTAAACTGAAATGTGAAATTATTATCCTAAGAGCTTTATAATTTTGGAGAAAGTACAGTACGGAGTGTTCAGAGGACAATCAGCTCAGACAGGTGACCGCAAGAGGTTATAAAAAATAAGTGAAGTTGCTAACTGAAATGCAAATGAAACTGAAAAATGGTGGTAATAATAATAATAATAGAGAAGAAGAAGAAGAAGAAGAATATTCAATTATTGTCACATGTACTTTTTACAGCACAGCGAAACGTCTTCTTCGCATATCCCAATTAGGAAACTGGGGTCAGAGCGCAGGGTCAGCCAGCTTACAGCGCCCCTGGAGCAGATAGGGTTAAGGGCCTTGCTCAAGGGCTCAACAGTGGCAACTTGCCGATGCTGGGGTTCGAACCCCCGACCTTCCGATCAGTAACCCAGAAACCCACAGCCTTAACCGATTGAGCCACCACTGCCCTTGAATAAGGGCATACTAGTATAATAATATTAATAGTAATAGTAATGGTTTTCTCCCTAGAAATATGATTAATTTAACAGTGTATATTAGTTTATGCTCATTCCATACTTTTTTTTTCTCACATTTTAAAGCACAAGATCAAAAGACATTATGTGTTTAAATTGGACATGGACATACACTTCATGTTAATTCAATTATAAAATGCCTCCAAACTCTTCTCTCCCCTCACTGTATTATTCAGGCTGAAAGTGGACTTCTGTTTGTGAGGTCATAAACTCGAATCCTACGATCCCCAGGCTGCCCCAGTTGGGCCCTTTAGCAAAACCTGTAACTCGATCCTTGTACAGTATCTCCTGCTCACTCGTATCCCGTCTCCTGCATAAAATTGTCAGCAAAGTGAGCCTAATGAAATGTTTACCTTCCTACATATAATTGCTTTAAATTTATTTTCCCTGGGGGGAAAAAAAATTGCAATCCTGTCAACTCAGGGAAGATTGCAGGGCTGCCGGCTCTCAAACTCCCGCCCACAGTGTTTGATTGAGAGGTACACCCTGTCAACAGGGGGAAAAATAAATTAAAAGCAGGACTGAAACAGGGTTTCATTTTTGGGCCGAGTTGTAGCTTGGAGATGAGAAACTGCAACTGCAAATTTAATAGCAGAATCAGACTTTAGACAAAATATAGATAGATAGATAGATAGATAGATAGATAGATAGATAGATAGATAGATAGATAGATAGATAGACATTCTCAAATGTATAAAATAATAACAATCATGAAAATTGATTGAAAAAAACCTTGAGAGGAGGCAGACTCAACAGGGAACCCGTCCTCATCCGGGATATACCGTAACAGAGCGCCCATAAACTGCATAGGAATTCATGAGGATTAGCGAGTCCTGCAAAGCGTATTCGCTCATACTGACATGCGGCCCTCTGCTGGCGTGGAGTGGAACTGTCATGTGAAACCATGAGAATCTTTCTGCGAGAACTTCCCGCCGGTCGACCACTGAATTAACCTGACGTTAATGATACACGAATCCGGGCCTACAGGCGGTCCGCTGCTAAAGAAGAAAACGCGAACGACCAAAGCGAACGAGTGAATACGTTTGAAATATTATTTACTCACCAGAACCAGAGCTGGGCTTTGTCTCATTTAGAGAGCCATTGGAGAGCTCGCGATTGGAGAGCTCTTCATTAAGCGTGTTTGTCTAGCGCGGTGTCTTTCATTAGCCCCAGAAAAGGAGGAGAAGGGGTTTCTGAAAAGCTTTGAAGCGGCGGCGATGGTGTGCGTCTTCTGTTAGCAGAGGAACCTAATTAGAAAAAAAAAGCTGTCCTTCATTTACGGCACATCGCTTTGAAAGTCACAGCTGGATATGAGATGTTAGTTTAAGAGGGTGTGTAGGTACGTATGTGTGCGTTTAAGTGTGTGTGTGTATATTTTAACCAGCACTCGCCATTCCCATGTGCCGATAGATACGCGGTGTTCTAGCTTCAACAGCCTTAACACTGTCGCTCGAGAAGTAGTTTTCGGGTTCGAACTGTACGTCAGGAGTAAAAATAGCTGGCGAAAAAGTACGCTCAGTGACTCTGTAGCTAATATCATCCACCTCTGAAAAAAAGAAGTGAATTATTCACCAGATGTTTGTGCCTAAACGTGTTTTATTCATGACGTTAAATATTCAGGGCCTCGTCTCGGAGGAAGCGCACGGCACGCTCTGACGGATTAGCATGGCTAGCAAAGGAAGGTGAAAGTCTGTTAACCTTTAATACGCCGCTCTCGATGAGCTCTGAAGACCCGCGTCACACTCCAGCACTGTTCCAGTCATTAAATAAGCCTATCTGAAACCCTAACAAGTGTTGGTAGGTGCCGCGTGGGCCGAATTTCACGGCCGGCGAGTCTGTAATCTCTCGCTGTGAAATGTGGCAGATTGAAATCAAGCGTGTTGTTGTTTGAAGCTTGGATGTGTGTGTGTGTGTGTGTGTGTGTGTGTGTGTGTGTGTGTGTGTGTGTGTGTGTGTGTGTGTGTGTGTGTGTGTGTGCGCGTGCATGTGTGTGTGGTTTATGGGTTTATTGTCCGTTCAGTGTAAGGGCACGTAAAATGGCCCGTGAAACAGCCTTGTTTTTCGCGCTCGATCAACTTCTCAAGCGGTTTAGCCTTTAGTGACGATGCGCTGATTAGGCCAGGAGCAGTTTGCTTTATGACGGAGGTAATCAGTCGTTTATTTTAGGGATCGAGCGCTGATGAGAGAACTCCATCCTCTCTTCAATCCATCCTCATTGATTTCTGCTCATCTCATCTCTCACTAAATCTTTGTCTTTCTCTCTCCCCTGCTTTGTTTTACGTCTTTTCTTTCTAGTCTCATTTCCTTCCTTGAAACGGATCTTTCTTTATTCTCACTTTTGCTTTTATAACCTCTCTCTCTCTCTCTCTCTCTCTCTGTGGTGGGTGGGATTTTGGAAAATGACAAAATCAATCATATTAAATATTATACACTTGACTTTCCACTCGTCACAGTTAACAAAACCGTTGGAATATGAAGAAGAAGAAGAAGAAGCAGAAACCCCAGGAAAAAAATTAATATTACATAAAAAAATAAAACTCTTCCTCTTGCGTCCACAGTTCCTCCTGTGGTTCATCCTTCTTGGTGGAATGCTGACGTTACCCTGGATATCGTGGCTCTTGATACATCACAGAGACTTGCACACAAACAATTTGTCTTCTTTTAAACTCTGATATGTCACACGTAATGTCGTGTGCATTCAATATTTTAAGCAAAACAGTGCTGTTACTCTGATAATTAAACCTCCACACTCGGCTCTTATTGGTGAAATGTGCAATCAATGAAGATCAGCCACCAGACTGGTCAGATTTAGCCATGAAACCTCCAACACTAAATTGGCCAGTGTTTCAGTTTCATTGTCCACAACCCCTGTAGATACAGTATATACACACACATGCAGTACACACACCACTGACTTGCCCTCACCGACCTAAATCCACTAGAACTGGAACATCATGTTTCCGTCTGTCCAATTCCGTCAGGTTGAGCAGCTACAGTGAAATTTCAGTAAAATGAACTAACCTGCCCCATCATTCTAAATGATTTTCGAGGCGTCTGTAGGTTCATCATTTCCATTTCCATCAAACGAAGTGGCATCCTGTCGTTCCTAAAACTACATTCCTACCCAGTCCATATCAGTGCAGATATCCAGCAGGATTATTCATTCATTCATTTTCTATACCGTTTAATCCTGTGTTCAGGGTCGCGGGGGACCTGGAGCCTATCCCAGGAGACTTCGGGCACTAGGCGGGGTACACCCTGGACAGGGTGCCAATCCATCGCAGGGCACACACACATACACACACTCACACAACCAATCACACACTACGGGCAATTTAGAAACGCCAATTAGCCTAACCTGTGGGAGGAAACCGGAGTACCCGGAGGAAACCCACCAAGCACGGGGAGAACCATGCACACAGAGACGGGAATCGAGCCTGGCCGGGGAATCGAACCCAGACCCTGGAGGTGCAAGGCGACAGTGCTAACCACTACACCACCGCGCCACCCAGCAGGATTATTTCCCCTTTGAAATCTCATGTGTTTTCTCCAATTTTTTAAACCTATATTTGAGCCTATATATATATATATATATATATATATATATATATATATATATATATATATATATATATATATATATATATATATATATGTGTGTGTGTGTGTGTCTGTCCAAAATACAGATTTTTTTTTCAGAACTGTGAAAGAACACAAATGGTAATTTGTAACAACAACAACAAAAACTGTTGTTATTTTAAGACATGAAGGTCAACCTTCCTGGAACAGTTCTTGCAGAAACAGTATTTTTAAGAACATTTGCAAAACCCATCAAGCACCATGATGAAGCTGATGAATTGGCTTTGGAGAATACAGACAATATGAACTATAAAGCTTTTTAACTGAGAAAACACAAAAGCATGAGGTATTGGATGAGAAGTAAACGCATTGGCAGGTTCCGTGTTAATCTGCATTAATGGTAACACTCCAACCTCCTACTGTAAGTGTTTTTAATATTCTCCTTAATACTAATTCACTCATCTTCCAGGCTGGATATCGTTTAACTAGAACCTTGAGTCAACGTGGTCACTATTAAACTTTATCCGATTATGTGAAACAGGAAATAGTTTGTGAAACTGAAGCATGAGAACATGATGAAACTGTCCCTCATGAAGACCTTCCCAGGAGAGCGAGACCAAAACCGACCTCTGCTGCAGAGGAGACGTTCATTTAGAGTCACCAGCCTCAGAAATCACCAATTAACCTCAACCAGCACCTCAGATTAGAGCCGTTATGAAGCTTCACAGAGCAGAAGTAGCAGATATACATCTCAATATCAACTGTTCAGAGGAGATTATTGTATATTTTGGATTGTGGATAAAAAAAGAATTTAAATCAGGAAAGATGCATGGAGGTAGAAGAAGGTGTGTCCAGACTTTTGACTGGTAGCATAACATCAAATCGAATGTTAAATATTTTTTTAAACAACTCTTTAATACTTGAACAGTGGGATATAATAATAATAATAATAATAATAATAATAATAATCTCAGTCGTGTGCATTAAATAAATCATTTAAACATTTTAAGGAATATTTCTATGAACAGTTTATACATCCATATCCTCTCACATACACACACACACACACACACTCCTTTACTCGGTGTGTGTAAGTGGGAGTTGTTTTCTCAGACAGACTGAGTGAGCTGATGCGTGGATGTGGAGCTGAAGCTGTAATTGTGAAACAGCAGGTCGACCGTCGACTCCTCGCTCTGAGAGACGATCGACCCCGAGCTCGCACGCCGCCAATTTACCAGCCATTATATCATCATTATAACACGTGCACGTGTGTGTGTGTGTGTGTGTGTGTGTGTGTCTTTATTGTCGTATGTTTCCCCCTTTATGTTTCCTCACAAACAGGAACTGCAGATGGCAGGCGAAGCTCGAAGCGCGGACGTGAGATTCAAATCCTACGCGATCTTATGAGAAATGAAACGAACGGCTTTTACTTGATTTACGTGAAAGAAAACCTTGTCGCTAAACCTTCAATTTATATATTTTTAACTCTGCCTAAATCCTGTGGGTTTTTCGGAACTTCAATACGACCGTGCTATTTAAAAAATGAAAGAAATTTTTTTTTTTTTTATTATTTAGGGCATAACATTATTATAAACATTATTTAATTATATACATTTATTATAAACAGTAATTATAAACTTATAAATATGAATTTCTCTAAAATGTACACATTCCTTAAAAATATATCCCAGCTTTAGTATAAAATAGAAATCTCTTCTGCAAATACTCGCATTTTATAAGAGTATCACTTCTTCTCCTGTTGTGCTTATGAGCACCACCTACTGGACATTTTAGGAATCGACACTTATAGTGGTTTTTAACATTTAAACGCCTGTAAGAAATATAGACAGATTAGACACCAAGCATTACTGCTACTGAATAGAAATAAAAATGAAATGAAACTCAACAGTTCATCTGTAATTTACAGCTCTTGTGGTTAACTAAGCCATGCACGTTATTGTTATGATAAGTGAACCTTCCTAATAGCAAGAATAGCAGTAACAGCAACATCCATGGCTTTTAAACACTCGTGTGTAACGAGGATGAGTTCAGACCTGCAGTCTAAAAGAAAGACAATAACACTAATCCCTAATAATCTGTAGAATCTGAAGAGACGGCCTGCAAGTCGTGAACGCCACAGCAGAGACAGTAGCGCGACGTGGTCTTAATTATAGGATCGTCTTTCCACACAGTCGACGCTCAAGACGTCTCCGTTCCCCGTGTAATACGATTTGGCTGCAAAAGTGAAACTGAGACACGGAGGACAATCTAATCTGGACAGGCGGAGAAATAAAGCCAGCGATGTTCCAGGAGGCTGCAGTTTGCAATAATGATCAACTTTTTATCGAGTAACCAGATGTTAGTCATTATTTGTAACAACGCTGTGTAGTGATATAAATATACAAGGGGTGTTCGAGTCAAACCGGGACTTGTGATGAAATTTCTGGTGAATGAAGGCATAAAACAGGTGATTGACATTGTTTTATGCCGAAGACTTCACGCACAGTACGGTGATGAGATACTTCACACCGCAGTTAAACATTTCAATGGTGCAAAAGTTCTAAAGACATGGCATTTCCACATGTTTGGGCCATTAGAGGAGTTCCTGGGAGGCCAGCATTTCTGATCTTGGCTCCGGTGTACTGAGAAAACTTTGGAAACTGAGGAAACCTTGATGGTGTCCAAGCACTGAGATAAGTGCATTAGTGTATCAGGAGATCATGTAGAGAAATAAAGTGAGGTTTTACTCTCAGAACTGTGTTCTTCTGCACAATCAACAGTCCCAGTTTTGACTCGAACACCCTTATATATGAAGTGAAAATAATATTTAGATTGAGACTAGCTCAGTGGTTAAGGCATTGGACTACGGTTCGGAAGATCCCAGGTTCAAACCCCACAACCACCAAGTTGCCACTGTTGGGCCCTTGAGCAAGGCCCTTAAACCTCAACTGCTCAGATGTGTAATGAGATAAAAATGTAAGTCGCTCTGGATAAGAGCGTCTGCCAAATGCCTAAATGTAAATGTCTGTTGTATAAAGATTTCTCCAAAAGTAAAAGCACACTGAATGAGAGTCGCATCTCACATCGTGATTGAAAATAATAAATGAGACACAACAGTTCACGTCTCAGTGGCTCCACCCACCATCAGTGGCTCCACCCACCAATCATCAGATATACTTTATAAAATGTTTAACCAATGAAAAGTATTAAGAGCGCATGAGTAATTCTCCTAAATCAGCCGGAGCTTCAAAGGCTGCGTTCACACTGCAGCTACAACTGGTCTAAATCAGATTTATTATGATTATTATGATTATTAATATTATAATAATTATAGTCTGTTGAGTCTGGTTCCTCTCAAGGTTTCTTCCTATTGCCGTCTCAGGGTTGCTCATCAGGGACAATCTGATCATTTTGATTCACATTTCCCATAAATTCCCATATTTATTGTGTAAGCCTGCTTTCTAACAAAGACAATTATTAAAAGCACTATACAAATAAAATTATTATTCATTCATTCATTAATTTTCTATACCGCTTAATCCTGTGTTCAGGGTCGCGGGGGACCTGGAGCCTATCCCAGGAGACTTCGGGCACTAGGCGGGTTACATCCTGGACAGGGTGCCAATCCATCGCAGGGCACACACACATACACACACTCACACACCCAATCACACACTACGGGCAATTTAGGAACGCCAATTAGCCTAACCTGCATATCTTTGGACTGTGGGAGGAAACCGGAGTACCCGGAGGAAACCCACCAAGCACGGGGAGAACATGCAAACTCCATGCACACAGAGACGGGAATCGAGCCTGGCCGGGGAATCGAACCCAGACCCTGGCGGTGCAAGGCGACAGTGCTAACCACTACACCACCGTGCCGCCTTTAAAATTAATATTATTATTATTATTATTGTTATTATTATTATTGCAATATTAACATCACAAATCTGTTCCATTCTGGAAAAGACCATTCATTTGGTCTAATTTATTTATTTTTATTTTGTCACAATGAGACCTCAGTCTGAACAGGATAAATTGGAATTTACCAAATCAAAGGGCCGGTTTACCGCCACGTTTGGGCCGAGGCGTTTCTGCAGTCGATTAAACTTTGTGGGTTAAGTGTTAAGTGGCTATAAGTGTTACTAAATAACTAAATATAATAAACTTGTGTTAAATAAATACTTGTCTACTGTTAGATACGTCAAAAATAACAATCTGATAGACTTTATTTATCATTAAAAGCTCATCAATTTCCTGTGAAGGAAAGCAAGAGTGTGTGAGATGGAGACAAGGTCACTGAACTTTTCCCCAGTGAGATAGGAAAAGGGGGCAGAGCTTCTTCAGAAAGTGTTTTTGTCAATGTTGAATGGTTCGAAATGCCTGGGCAGACTGCACAGCTCTTCTACTGGTTTATAGAGTAGTAATAAAATATAATCAACAAGAAACATCACACATATGATTGACACGGCCAGTTTTATTCATTTAGGATATTTTTGGAGGGAAAAAAACTAACAAACTAAGGAATCTATATGATTCAAATCACTTTGATTCATTCATTCATCTTCTATACCGCTTTATCCTGTATTTAGGGTCGCGGGGACCTGGAGCCTATCCCAGGAGACTCAGGGCACGAGGCAGGGTACACCCTGGACAGCGTGCCAATCCATCGCAGAGCACACACACACTCACACACACTCATTCACACACTATGGTCAATTTGAGAACGCCAGTTAGCCTAATCTTTGTACTGTGGGAGGCAACCAGAGTACCCGGAGGAAACCCACCAAGCACGGGGAGAACATGCAAACTCTATGCACACAGAGACGGGAATCGAGCCTGGCCGGGGAATCGAACCCAGACCCTGGAGGTGTAAGGCGACAGTGCTAACCACTACACCACCGCGCCGCCAATCAGTAACTTTTGATTCAATGCAATTAAAAGTTAAAAAATATATATATGTATATAAAAAAAATAATAATAATATATATATAAAGAACAACCATAAATAGAACAAATTGCAAGTAATATTTAAAAAAAAAACAACAACATATACCGTAATGTGACATACTGAGAACAGTAAAGAATAAAAATTCTTAAATAGGTTTTAATGCTACGACTGATCGGTGTGTTTTTAAATAATCCATTCTCCACTAAAGAATTGAAATTTCCCAAAGCATGTGCTGATTTCTAATCAACAAAATGTAACAAGTCAGGTCCATGAGATTTGTGTTTTGTTTATATCGCCATATATTGAATTCTGATATTTTTCAGCTGGCTATGTCCGTAATCGATAGCGCATCACACACTCAGCTGAGAACATTTTTCTGCTGTGATGGTGGAGCAAAAAACCCTACAGTCTTAATTTTCAGTTTTTCGAAATAAAACTGTGCTTGAGCTCCGCCCCTAATAACTCCTGTCCTGTCGAGGCTCGGTTCCTGTGATGGAAAGGCTACTTGTCCCTCAGTATCTTGCTTTGTGAAAAGGTTCCTGTGGCTCGACTCCCATCTCATAAAACAAAACCAAAGTACTTATCAGACACAAACTAACTTCGCCGAATCGGCTTTATTTGTTTTGATCTATAAAGGTGACCTTTTTGCGGCGTATGTCCGCAGGACACGGTGAGCTCACAGAGCAGCGGGAGACATTTCGAGACCCCCCGTGCCTCCGCGAGCGACTCCATGCTGACATTTCACCGAGATTCGAGGTTTCAAATATTTAAATCTGGACGAAGACTTTGCGCTTGCGCGGACAAACGCTGACATTCGACTTTTATCATGCGCTTCATTCACACCGTAATCACACCCTGAGGAGTGAAATAATGCCGCCGTGCAGATTTCTAAGAGCGCTGACTTTTCAGATAGACGGCGCCGGACACAAATATTTGCACTTTAGCAGTGTCGAAGAAAACTAATTAGCTGTTTGATGGCCCTCCAATTATTCAGTGGTCTTTGTGATGGTCAGGCTAGTGAACAGAGAAATCGAAATTTCACCCAGGAACCCAGCGCTGATTAAGGTTTAGCTCGCTCTGCAGCACTGTGCTGGGATTTCTACTCATGATAAGAAAGCAGCTAAACTCAGCTATAGGTTTGGAGGATATGGAGTTATAAGCTTTAAGGATTTACTGTGAAAGTGCCTAGCATGCATCACTTGATAGACAAGACAGATAAAGCATCAGATAACAGCATCGCACTAGTGCTTCATATCGAACCTCTAATATCAGATTAGAGTTTAGTGCCTCATGTTTATCCTCCTCACTGCTTATTTTACATTCCGCAATGGCTGTGATACACAGTAGCTCATTGCGTCGCTGTACTTGTCTGAAAGTCAGGTTACTAGGGTATGCTTGAATGGCTGTGCAGACAGCCAATCAGATTGCAGCTTTAACAATTAGTGGCTAGTGGGTGGAGACTTAAGGTTGAGAAATAATGTTTGTAGGTCCTGAAAGGTGTAACAAAAACTCATCCAGGAACAATTTCAGAAAGTTGTGTCTTTTAAAAAGAAAAATGTTTAAGATCCCTAGTGTAAAAAAATAAAAAAACTGTTTGATGATTGACTTCATCCACATGCAGCGGGTTTTTTAATTGTTGTTTATTATAAGAACTGTTCCTTTCACCTTCCTGCACAATGAAGAATAACTACTGGAGTGTAAATGAACATTTGTTAGATATTCTCGAAGCTGATTGAACCTGTGTCTTTTTAATTGCTCTGATTAAAAATTGAAACGGAATAGAGACGTCTGGTCTTTTATTTTCATTCGTGCTAGTGGCAAAGCTTTCAATAATACAGCTTTTGATGTCTGCGTTAGCTATGTTTCACTATAGAAATCTTTTAACTGTAGAGCATTGCCTGTTTTTGTGAACACAATAAGATGTTTTAACAGAATTGCTCTCGGGATGTCAGCTTTATTCTCACTCAGCACTGGGTGGAAAAGAAAATCAGTGGTCTCAACATTCCACACATGCAGAAAAGTCAAACAACGAGTTCTAAAATTTCCAAAATTTATAAACAAAAAAAGCTTAATTTTTAGTGACATAAAACCTGAATTCTATTCACCCAAACTCTACTCAAGCAGATTGTCAAAACTCTTCATTGTCAGCATCCACACTACGGTTTATATTATTTGAAGATGATGCCTCCTTTATCAGCTTTGGTCGTGCGGTTAAGCCAGGCAGCGCCGATGATGTAATGGTCTAAGCAGCAGTACATTTCTATGTTTCGGTTCGGTTGGCTTTCATGTTGGATTCGAACTGTGGTTGATTGAGTACGCTGTGTGTCACCTTTATAAGTGGACACAGTGTGGAGTGTTCACATGACGCAAATGTACCAGACTTCAGGCTCACGTGTCCTCGGATCCATGCCAGAGTCTGCAGTGTGAACAGTGCTGTGAAAAAGTATTTGCCCCTGTCTGATTCATTTTTGCATATTTGTCACACTTAAATGATTGGGAATATTAAACTAATTATAATTTTACATAAAGATAAGCCGAGTACATACAAAATGCAGTTTTTTAATTTCTTAAAGGAAACAGCTGTCCAAACCTGCCTGGCCCTATGTGGAAAAGTGATTGTCCCTTAAACCTAATAACTGGTTGTGGCACTCTTGGCGACAACGACTGTAATCAAGCGTTCGCAATAACTAGCAACGAGGCTTGAATTTTGGCGCGCTTTTCTTTGCAGAATTGCTTTAATTCCGCCACATTGGAGGGTTTTTAGGTGTGAACGGCCTGTTTAAGGGCCTTAATCAGATTTAATTCTGGACTTTTGACTAGACCACTCCAAAACCTTCATTTTTTTTTTTTGCCATTTAGAGGAGGACTTGATTTTTGGATCATTTGATTAGTTTGAGTCCGGCTGCAAGTGCACATACGCTTGAGGTCACGAACCGATGGCCGGACATTCTTCCTCAGGATTTGCTGGTAGAGCGCAGAATTCATGGTTCCATCAATTATGGCAAGTCATCCAGGTCCTGAAGCTGCAGAGCTTCACTTTTTCATATAAATCAGCATTTAAAAACAAAAAAACATTTCTTATTTACTTTTTCCCCGGCACTGTATTTCTGTGCAGTCCTGGTGCGCTACGTATTAAAATCCACATATCAACAGTCAATCAAAATCCTTCTCTCCATCAGTGTCCGGAGGTACGACTTGGAAATAAACGAATTTCTCGGTGCTGCACTCCGACGCCGGTCACTTTATATCTCAGCAGCCGTGCCAGGCCATGAGCTGCTGGCGTATATTATTTTTGCTTCCCAACCTTTTTTTTTCATTTATATATCTTTTTTTATATTTGGAAGTTGTGTGTGTGTGTGTGTGTGTGTGTGTGTGTGTGTGTGTGTGTGTGCAGTGCTCATATCATTCAGCCCCGGGCAGGAGATGGAGAAACGCATTTGCAAGGTGATGCTGGAAATTTCCATGTGGTCAATTTTAATTGCCCGCGAGGGATGAAACGTCAGCAGTCGTGTCACAGCGCCCCCTGTGGTTCCTCCATGTAACATTCATTTGACCTTTACATCTGTAATGCACCTGAAATATTCAGATATCTTTCTCACGGCTGTCTGAGGAAAGAAATTTTACCGGTTAAACACTCAAGGCTGCATGATATCACTGTACCATTTTTTTTTTAATTCCTAAAGCAATCCCGTATCAGTTTATTATATTTATATATTAAATATTAACATTCCGCACTCTTCAATATCAGCCCCTTTGTAACGTTTGCTTTTCCCCAAACTGTAATGGAGTAATCTGAATAATCTCTCTCCTAGCAGGAAGTGTGTTCTGCTTTTACTCGTCTATCAGCACTCCATCACTCACTACGGTCAATCTGCTACAACACGATAAGAAACCACTTGCTCAATCTCCCCTCCATCCCATAATACTCTCTGACAACTTTTCATCAGCTTAGTGCTTTATATCAGTCATGTTTTCTGTTCTATTCATTTTTTTTCTCTCACCCATCTAAAATCTAGAAGAGAATATCAAACAGAACAGAATTTCCCATCATCCTATTTTTCCCCTGTAACATAGTTTTATTTATTTATTTAGACTCTAAAAACTGAGAATACGTGAGTGTCATGAGATAAATCAGGGAGCAGAGACCAGATTTGACATTTTTAATAAAATTGAAGTGGATGTATTTTAGTTAGCGTTGGAGTGAGGAAAGTAAAAAAAAAAAAAAAAAAACGAAGAAGAAAAAAAAAAGAGTCTCACTGAGATGCTGAAGAAAAACCAAAATAAAGTATCATAACTTCTATTTCTTCATACTTAACCGAAACTCTTGCATCAAAGTTCAGGCACTAGCACACAGCTCTACATGAAACTGGAATTTACACATTTCCAAAGACTAGCGTTGAGCTAACAATCAACAAAACAACTACAAACAAATCAACAAACCCTAACATAACCAGCTAAACCACACCGTACCGGAGTTAGCATAAAGAAAAGGCAAGCATAGCTCTAAGCACAGTTACCCACCCCTGATTAGCATTTACCCACCCCTGACTAGCATTTACCCACCCCTGATTAGCATTTACCCACCCCTGATTAGCATTTACCCACCCCTGACTAGCATTTACCCACCCCTGATTAGCATTTACCCACCCCTGATTAGCATTTACCCACCCCTGATTAGCATTTACCCACCCCTGACTAGCATTTACCCACCCCTGATTAGCATTTACCCACCCCTGATTAGCATTTACCCACCCCTGACTAGCATTTACCCACCCCTGATTAGCATTTACCCACCCCTGACTAGCATTTACCCACCCCTGATTAGCGTTTATCGACCTCTGACAAGCGTTTATACACATCTAACTAGCATTTATCCACCTCTGACAAGCATTTATCCACCTCTGACTAGCGTTTATACACATCTAACTAGCATTTATACACCTCTGACTAGCGTTTATACACCTCTGACTAGCATTTATACACCTCTGACAAGCATTTATCCACCTCTGACTAGCGTTTATCCACCTCTGACAAGCGTTTATACACATCTAACTAGCATTTATCCACCTCTGACAAGCATTTATCCACCTCTGACTAGCATTTACGCACCCCTGACTAGCATTTATTCACCTCTGACTAGCATTTACCCACCCCTGACTAGCGTTTATCCACCTCTGACTAGCGTTTATCCACCTCTGACTAGCGTTTATCCACCTCTGACTAGCGTTTATCCACCTCTGACTAGCGTTTATCCACCTCTGACTAGCGTTTATCCATCTCTGACCAGCATTTACCCACCTCTGACTAGCATTTATACACATCTGACTAGCGTTTATACACCTCTGACTAGCGTTTATACACATCTGACTAGCGTTTATCCACCTCTGACTAGCATTTATCAAACTCTGACCAGCGTTTACCCACATCTGATTAGCGTTTATCCACCTCTGTTTAGCATCTAATCCACCTCTGACTAGCGGCAATTACCTCTGACTAACGTTTACTCACCTATGACTAGTGTTTACCCACCTATCTTCTTTGTCTTTCGGCTGTTCCCTCTCAGGCGTCACCACAGTGAATCATCTGCATCTAAATTCAAATTTTATACATACGCAGTCATACACAGTACGATATGCAGTGAAATGCTTAAATCCTAACCCTATCCTCTGCATCCTCTTCTCTCACACCAACTACCTTCATGTCCTCTCTCACTACATCCATAAATCTCCTCTTTGGTCTTCCTCTAGACCTCCTGCCTGGCAGTTCCAACCTCAGCACCCTTCTACTGTTTACCCACCTATGAGTAGCGGTAATTACCATCGACTAACGTTTACTCATCTCTGACTAGCGGTTATCCACCTCTGACTAACATTTATCCGCCAAAATACGACAATCTGAGAGAGACACAGAAAGAGACAGCGAGGTAAGTGAGAAACAGAACGAGAAACTGAGACAGATAGAGGGACGGAGGGAAAGTGAGACGGATACACAGACGCAGTAGAGTGCTAGCGGTGTAAAACATGATAAGGTGAAGCTGAGGGAATTTCTGCTCTCTGTCACACACAGAGAGTTTGCTGAAGTCTTCCTTCTGTCCATGATATGATCAGGAGTCACCCCTCCCTCCCACCATGTGTGTGTGTGTGTGTGTGCATGTGTGTGTGCAGGATGATGGAGACTTCCCCGTGGAGTGAGGATAAGAATAGCTGTGATACTGTAGCACAGAGTCGTCTAAATCACGTCTCAGAGATCAATTTAGCTTTAATTGCACCCCCCCCTCACTCTCATTCTTTTTTCTCTCTCTCTCTCCCTCCCTTTGTCTGTATCGGACTCATTCAGCTTCAGTCACTTCTCTCTCTCTCTCTCTCACTCTGACTATATCATATCGTCCCCCCACTATCCCTTTATCCACTTGTCTCTCTCTCTCTCTCTCTCTCTCTCTCTCCTCTGATTGCGTTTATCCCTTGATCAAACGAGAAGACAGAGCGGACGCTTGGTGCAGAGAGAGAGCTGGTCCGACTTGAAATCATTAACACTCGGCTCCGCTGACACATCCAGAGTTCTGCCATCAGGAGGTGTTGATTAGTTTTCCCTCACGGCAGTTCTGACAGTAGTGCAGCGTGGGTTTATGTTCATGCGCTCGTGCTGATCGCGTAATCGTTGCTATAGTACACGTCCCTTCACAGGGGTGATTACGGCAAATTTAAACGATTTAAAAAAATAAACAAAACGATTTCAGGTTTCGTAAAATATTTTTATGTCATTGATGGAAGGAGTGGAGCTTCCAATGTCAGCCTCCATGTCCCCCCATCTCTCTCTCTCTCTCTCTGTCCCCCCTCCACAAACCCAGGGGTCACGTGTGAGAGGCCAGTTTGACTTTTATTGCCCAATTAACAGCTGCACAGCTTCTCACAGACACACCGTGTAAAGGAGTTTCAGTATCACTTAGTGGCACTCAAAACCTCTCTCTCTCTCTCTCTCTCTCTCTCTCCCTCTCTTATCTTTTTCTGTCTCTATATTACTGTCTCTCTTTCTGTCTGTGTCCTTATCACTGTCTCTTTCTTTGTCAATTTTCCTCTGTATTTCTGTTGTTCTCTCTGTCTCTAACTCTTTTTCCTATCTGTCTCTTTGTCTACTGCTAACTGTCCTTTTTATTTTCATTCTCTATTATATCTGTGTCTTTCCGTCTGTCTCTCTCTCTTTCTCTATTGTGTATCTTCTCTCATTCTCCACCTGACTTTCAGTCTGTCCTTTTCTATCTCTATACAATAAGTACTTGACTTACGAACATTCGAGTTACGAATTTCCGCAGATACAAACAGACCAAAGTTCTACGGACATTGATAGAACCTGTCTGTCTTGTGAGGTTGTCCTGATGGTGACAGCTCTGTGTCAAAATGGTGTCTGGGATTCCCCTCGCTATTTATAGATGCAGAGACAACACTGTTATATTTCCTTAAGTGTGGTATAGTTTTTGGCCACATGATGACAGTGTGGGGAAAGGGGACAAAGATTGCATTATATACTTATTTGTGTATATAAGTATAATACTGTAAGTATATAATTGTGTTGCATTATATACTTATTAAGACTCACTTTGACTTAAGAACAAATCCGACTTATGAACATTCTCCCGAAACAGAACTTGTTTGTAAGTAGGGGACTACCTGTTCTTCTTTCTTTGTTTCACAGTTCTCCCTATGTTTATGTCTATCTCTGTCTGTTGCTCTATCTCTTTATCTCTTTATCCACTACTATGTCTTTTTTGTTTGTCTCTGTTACTCTCTCTCTCTATCAATCATTTTCTTTGTCTCCCTGTCTGTCCGTTTCTCTGTCTCTCTGTTTAATTATTTTACCCTGTCTCACTTTTTGTCTATTTCCTTCTTTCTTCTTCTCTCTTTCATTTGTTTTCTCTATCTTTTTCTCTGCCCCCTCTCTCTCTGTCTATATCTCTGTCTGTCTTCACTCTCTCGCTTTAGCTCTTGCTGTCTGTCTTTTTCTTTCTTTCTTTCTTTCTTTCTTTCTTTCTTTCTTTCTTTCTATCTCTCTCTCTATCTATACTTCTACCTCTTTACTTTCTCACAGTTTTTCTCTGTATCTCTATTTTGCACTCTCTCTCTCTCTGTTTTCCGAACTTCTTCACCCTCTTCTCACTATCCTTCTTCACTATCTCTCTCTCTCTTTTTCAGTTTATTTCTCTCTTTTTCTTTCCGTCTCTCTCTGTCCTTATTTTCATATTAAAATTAATCAAAGAAACTGATTGTTTTTGATATCTTTACACACCTTCATCTCGATTCTGTCCAGCAAGCCATCTGTCTCTCTCTCTCTCTCTCTCTCTCTCTCTCTCCTGCACTACCATTTAGTTTTCTGTCTTTGTATTTTTGAATGCTTTGAACCAGCCTCACTCTATTTTTAATTGCGTTTCCTTCTTCTTCTCTCTTTCTCTGAGAATAAAGGCTGCTGCATCGTCTTTAGCGGAGCAAAAAAGTGCTGAGATGCGATCAGACTGTATTAACACTCTGTCACTGTAGATGTGTGTGTGTGTGTGTGTGTGTGTGTGTGTGTGTGTGTGTGTGTGTGTGTGTAAGGGAGGATTCATGAGTGTGCAGGTTTGCAGGATATCAAAACAAGCCCATTACCTAAATAGAGATGAAGAAGGAAGGAGTAGTGTGGGAGAGATCGTGCGGATAAACAGATTGATCGCTTCAAACTGCCAATAGATTGAGCGGGAAACAGAGAGAGACAATGAGATGTACAGTAGACACACAAAAACGTGTCAGAGAGAAGGAGTGTGGATAGACTGACGAGATCTGAGAAGGAGAAAGAAGAGAGACGATTTTAGAGAAAAAGAAAGAAGTAAAGACTGAGGACCACTGATCCAAAGAGAGACATACAGACAGAGAGAGAAAAAAGTGGAAGAAAGTGAGACAAAAGCTCCTTTCACACACAGAGACATTGTGCTATAAAGGTGATGATAAGACCCCAGCGATTCTGCACTTTCACCCGTGTTTAGTATTTCACACAGAACCCATGTGAGACAGTGAGACAAACAGAGAAAGAGACAGAGTGAGAGAGACAATGAAAGACTGATGTGAAGAGAGAGACACAGGGAGACAGAGAGATAAAGAAATGGATATCAGAAAGAGAGAGAGACTCATTTAAAGAGACAGAAAAAGACAGAGAGAGAAAGACAGACATAGAAAGACTGATCTGAAGAGAGACGATACAGGAGCGAGACAAAGTGAGAATGAGTTAAAGTGAGAGCTATAGAGAGAGAGAGAGAGAGAGAGAGAAAGATGTAGACACAGACAGTCATGGAAAGACGTACAGAGAGATACTGATCTAAAGAGAGACAGAGGGAGAGAGACAGACAAACAAAGACTGATTTAAACAGAGAGAGAAAGACAGGTAAACAAACAGAGGGATAACAGTGCAGGAGTGAGACAGTCAGACATAGAGGGACAGAGAGAGAGAAACCTGTGTAAAGAGAGAGATACAGAGAGATAAAGACACAAAAAGAAATAGAGACTTGCAGAGAGAGAAAGAGAGAGACAGGCAGAGAGAGATACAGAGACAGGCAGAGAGAGATACAGAGACAGGCAGAGAGAGATACAGAGACAGGCAGAGAGAGATACAGAGACAGGCAGAGAGAGATACAGAGACAGGCAGAGAGAGATACAGAGACAGGCAGAGAGAGATACAGAGACAGGCAGAGAGAGATACAGAGACAGGCACTTATATACGATAGATAAAGGAAGAGATAGATTGCGAAAAAACTGAGTGGGAGACAGACAGCGATAGAGACAAAGAGAGACTGGTCTAAAGAAGTAAGACACAGAAAGAGACACAGAAAGAGAGACGCGCAGCTAAAGTGGAGGACAGAGAGAGAGAGAGAGAGAGAGAGAGACAGAGAGAAGGCATTATTTTTCCGCTGTGTTCTCACAGTCTGTGTCTCAGCTTTGGCTGAACAAATATTAATATTCCTCCTGCCAATAAAGCAGCGTCTGAGTTTGAGTTTGTCAGACAGACAAACAGTAAAGACAAAGAAACATATGGAGAGAAAGAGAGAGACGGAGAGAGGAAGAGAGAGAGAGAGAGAGAGAGAGCTTGTTGAATTGAATTGATAGAGAGACGGAGTCTGAAAGGTGAAAAACTGAGAGAAACAGAGAGACGGGATAAAAACAGACTTCCTTCCATCTGCCTTCCTCCTCTCCCTCGTTCTTCATCACTAGCTGTGTGTGTATGTGTGTGTGTGTGTGTATGTGTGTGTGTGTGTGTGTGTGTGTGTGTGTGTGTGTGTGTGTGTGTGTGTGTGTGTGAGAGAGAGACAGCGGCAGTAATTGAATAGAACACTTAGAACATGTAAAAACTAAAACAAGACGAGAGCAGGTCTGGGGTTTCTTGTAATTTCTGCCTGGAGCTGAGAAGTCTGATCTGGACGACGTGAACACGGAGGAAACGAGACAAGTCGGACAGGAGTGTGTGTGGACGTCTCAGAGACGGAGGAAAATGACTAATAAACAAGACCATGTGGTTGTGCATTACAGCATATAGGTATAGCTGTAGCTGTAGTGTTTAATATAGAGTAACGCTCGGGTCTTAATCTTAATCTGACCAGCTGTCTCCGTCTCTCTCTGTGTCTCTCTGTGTCTCTCTGTGTCTCTCTGTCTCACATTCCAATATGTCCCCTCTTCACATGCGTTCAGTGTAAGGCTGAGATTTTCAGTCTAATATACAATACCATACAATTTGATTTTCTTGATATAGCACTTGTAACGTTCTCACAAAGCAGCTTTACAGTAATAAATTCCAGTTGCAAGTTTAAATCTATGAATTTAAGATTTATTTTCATTATGCAAACCTCTGCTGCTGTATCACAGGCTACATGACTACTCGTTTTTGGAATAGAATCCGACTTCATCCGGCTTCAAACCACCAAAATATTTCTGCATTTTTATTTGTGCACCAGATGCACAAAGTTAACATTACAGTTTATTCATAAAACATTAACATTACATCACGTTCAGTTACATGACCGTTTATAACATGACATTACAATCTATCTCATCTCCTTATATGTAGGGTTGGGTATCGATTGGGTTTTTTTCGATACCGGTGCCAAATCGATACTTTGAAAACGGTACCGGTGCCAAAACGGTGCCTGAACCGATACTTTTAAGCCAAAAAATTATAGTGGATGACTCAAGAATGAATTTATATTGAACAAAAAATTTTATGCTTAAAATTTAACAATATATTAAAAGTTTAAAGTATATATGAATATGTGAGCTTCAAATTTTAGCAATTCTTTTGCAGAAATTTCACCATATTTGCCTTTTCTGTCAAAATACGACACCTTTCCTGACTTATTGCCCTGCACAGGACATGTATAGCCTTCTTTACAATGGTAAATGGGGTCACTGTTGTAGTGCTACTAGTACAGGCTGGAAAGCCATAATTATAAACAGAATCCATGTTACATTAGTTTTTTACAAATCGTTTGACTATTTGTTAGCATGAATGCAAGATTTGCATTTTGCTATTAACATTACATTATCCTACTACTGACCTGCGGAAAGTCTGCTGACGTCATCATAATCAGTGACTCCTTTTTGCTACAGTTGGTGTGACTGGGACTGAGGGTCGTCCACACTGATAGCGTCAGCTGTTGTCCACAAGCTGTTAAACACGGTGCCTCCCTCTGCTTTTAACTTTATTCCGTGTATTTATTCTGCTTTTAACTTTATTCCGTCTGCCCTCGAATGTTTCAGTAGATTTGACGTGTTTCCGCCTTTACACGCAACTACTGTGAAACATTTGCTGCACGTCGCGGTGTCGGAATCCTTTCTTGTGAAATACAGCCATACTTTCGACCGTTTAGTTTTAGGCATTTTAACGAGAGTTGTTTAATTTAGCATGCTAAGCTATCGGTAGACCGCCTGCTGCCGTCAGAGCGAGTGTAACGTTAGTTACTGCATTCACGCGCATGTCGGATGGTCTCTCATTTCCGGATGATTTTGTGCTTTTAATTTCTTTAATTTAATCTAAAAAACTATTAATCTACAAAAATATATGAATATAGAGAACAAATATTTCAATCGACAGTTCAGGCATTTAAGTGGCACCGAAATGAGGCACCGAAATTCGCGTTCTGTTTCGGTCCGGTACATACCGGTTCTATAGGTACCGGTGCCGAATTGGCACCGGGTTTCGGTCCATAACCCTAATTATATGAGGTTACACTATATTATAGAACATACTATTACTATATTCATTTTATCACCTTATCTAAATAACTACAATAACACAACACATCGCATTACAATATATCACATTACATGTTACATGACAGTATCTTGCATTTCATTGCATATCACATCACATGGCCTTATTGCATAACATTGTCTGTATTACCTTTAATTGCAGACTTTTCATCACAACAATTTACATTTTATCATATCACTTTATACAACATAGCATCACATCATATACTGTAACATTTCTTTATATAACATTAAATTACATCACCTTCAGGTTTGTACCTGAACTGTGAGAGACAGGTGTGGACATCATGTAAATTTTTATATAACTTATACTAACAACTTTCCCTTAAGTCTTAAAGGACACTATATAAATTATATATATACAGAGGTGGAAAGAGTAATAAAATTTTGTACTCAAGTACAAGTACTGTTACTTCAGTGAAATTTTACTTAAGTACAAGTAAAGTTACAATTATAAAAATCTACTCAAGTAAAAGTAAAAAGTAGTTCATTAAAAAATGTACTCAGAGTAAAAGTTACCGAGTTACTTTTTTTTTTTTTTTAACAGCGGGGTGGGATGAGGCATTCGTAGTTCAAAAAAGATGAGCAGATATAAAATCTCAAACTAGTTGTTTTTAACTGAAGGAACACCTTTGCATAATAAAGCTGTTGTCTTTCTTGTGCTTGAAAATCAAAGTGGTCACTTAAATATGGTGTTACATCCCAGTCTAGGGTCATACAGCAAAAGAATGGTTCAGGGTTCTATTTATAATATATATAACTGTATGGAAATGGTGGTATATGGCAGAAAGAACTAGATCCAATCATTAACTGATGAAATAATGAGGTTTACGCGCACACACACACACACCAGGAGGAGGATCAGATTCAGGTTGGACCCAGGCCAAAATAATAAACAAAATGGTATTTATATTTAGTAGCTAGATTACCTGAAAAAAATAAATAAAAAAAACCACACAAACAAAAATACAGGTACCTTCCCGGACTCCCTAAACCAAAAACAGTGAAATTATCTACAAATATATACAAAGACCAACCAAACCAAAGGGACAAAGCAATAATCAAAGTCAATTGGAGGCAAAAAGTCAAAACCGGAATACACAACCAAATATCAAAACACCAAAATCACAATCTCTTTCATCTTTCCCGCGTCTCTCTCCGGTTTATACATGGTCGCGCTAGTCGATGACGTCACTCAGGGCGGAAGCGACCGTGTGGAAGGTCAGGTGATGCCGATGTCAGAAAACCTGGAGTGGAGTCTGGAGCGGCGCGTGACCAGGACATCATACACACACGCGAGCGCAACGGGGCATTTATAAAGCATAATATCTTTTATTATTTTATAATTTTCATTCATTTATTTTTTACTCAGTAGCGAATATGATTTAAAATGTAGCGAATTACAATACTTCAAACAAAACGTACTTAAGTAAAAGTAAAATTACAGATTTTTAAAACTACTTTAAAAAGTAGAAATACACAAAAAAGCTACTCAATTACAGTAACGCGAGTAAATGTCATTCGTTACTTTCCACCTCTGTATATATATATATATATATATATATATATATATATATATATATATATATACAGTGGTGTGAAAAACTATTTGCCCCCTTCCTGATTTCTTATTCTTTTGCATGTTTGTGACACTTAAATGTTTCTGCTCATCAAAAACCGTTAACTATTAGTCAAAGATAAAGATAAAATGCAGTTTTTAAATGAAGGTTTACGTTATTAAGGGAGAAAAAAAAACTCCAAATCTACATGGCCCTGTGTGAAAAAGTGATTGCCCCCCTTGTTAAAAAATAGCTTAACTGTGGTTTATCACACCTGAGTTCAATTTCTGTAGTCACCCCCAGGCCTGATTACTGCCACACCTGTTTCAATCAAGAAATCATTTAAATAGGAGCTACCTGACACAGAGAAGTAGACCAAAAGCACCTCAAAAGCTAGACATCATGCCAAGATCCAAAGAAATTCAGGAACAAATGAGAACAAAAGTAATTGAGATCTATCAGTCTGGTAAAGGTTATAAAGCCATTTCTAAAGCTTTGGGACTCCAGCGAACCACAGTGAGAGCCATTATCCACAAATGGCAAAAACATGGAACAGTGGTGAACCTTCCCAGGAGCGGCCGGCCGACCAAAATTACCCCAAGAGCGCAGAGACGACTCATCCGAGAGGCCACAAAAGTCCCCAGGACAACATCTAAAGAACTGCAGGCCTCACTTGCCTCAATTAAGGTCAGTGTTCACGACTCCACCATAAGAAAGAGACTGGGCAAAAACGGCCTGCATGGCAGATTTCCAAGGCGCAAACCACTTTTAAGCAAAAAGAACATTAAGGCTCGTCTCAATTTTGCTAAAAAAACATCTCAATGATTGCCAAGACTTTTGGGAAAATACCTTGTGGACCGACGAGACAAAAGTTGAACTTTTTGGAAGGTGCGTGTCCCGTTACATCTGGCGTAAAAGTAACAGCATTTCAGAAAAAGAACATCATACTAACAGTAAAATATGGTGGTGGTAGTGTGATGGTCTGGGGTTGTTTTGCTGCTTCAGGACCTGGAAGGCTTGCTGTGATAGATGGAACCATGAATTCTACTGTAGATGAGTGGGCCAAAATTCCTCCAGAGCGCTGTAAAAGACTCGTTACAAGTTATCGCAAACGTCTTTGGTTTATAAACTGTGCCACCTTAACCGTCACCATGAGGGATAAGACACATTTTAAATTAAAACTTTTAAATAATATTGATCATATTGGCTGATTTAATCATAACTTTTCCCTTTTCTCGCTACCCTGGAGTCTACACCGTGATATGATTGGCTCTTATAGTTTATGATCAAAGAACCAGCAGCCAGTAACATGTTCAACACTAAAGTTGTATATTTATTTATCTATTTATTTGTTTGTTTGTTTGTTTGTTAATTCATTTAGTTATTTATTTGTTTATTTATATGATTACAGTGAATAACAATAACTGGATCTCTTAACTCATTGTTTTTTGCCTTTTGTTGTTTTTCTTTTAATAATTGATAAATCAAGTGGGTCAGAAATAAATCGAGGGACTTAATATTTACAGTAAATATAAAAAGTATTTGTATTAAGTGTGATGTTGAGGGAAAATGTTGCTTGCAGTGAAAGTAATTTTGTTTGCATAATTCCTCTCACAAAAATATAAATAAATAAATAAATAAATAAATAAATAAACTCCGCTCACTCTGACATCTTTGATTTCTCTCAAATATCGACGCGGACGGAAAACAACATTTCATGCAAAATTGCATTGCCGAAGCCTCTGTATTTCTTCAGCCATAAAAAATAAACGTCAAATTATGTTGAATAGAATAAAACCCCAAACAACCAGACGAATAGAAACACGTAAACGTTTAATTTATTAAAGGGATCAGAGATCAAGTTCGGAGAGTCGCACCGCGCATGCTAGGTTAAAACTGCGCTAGCTTTAATTAAAGCAAAACATTTTTTGCCGTAAATCTGCGTTCAGTGCAGTACGGAGACCTTTAGCATGTCATCAGGGAGCGACTCGAGGGTTCGGCCTTAATTAGCGAAATCTGATTAAATAACATGCGGAAGAATCTGCACTTTTGTAAGGCGGGGGGGGGGGGGGGGGGGTGAAGGTACTGTAAGGGGTAAAGTGTAGAGCACATGGATATAACGTGTGTAATGTAGACAGAGAGAGAGAGAGAGACGGGTCTGTCTGCTGTTTTTCCATCTCTCTATCTCCCAGAGCAGCCAAAAAAAAAAATCGCTCCTCCGTGGCACTAAACGCTGAGTGCAATCTGCTGATCGCGGCCTCAGACTGCAGCGCTGCTCCTTAACGTCCTCGTTTCCATCTTTAATTGTTTCGTCCTGTTTCCTTTTTCAGGAATAAAATGTGCAAATCAGCTGAATTTCCTCATTTCACTGCATTTTCTGCTGTTCCCCGTGGATATGTGTGCTTACAGTCTTACAGTGTGTATGTGTGTGTGTGTGTGTGTGTGAGAGAGAGAGAGAGAGAAAGAAGGAGAGAGTTCTCATATCTTTTGGCTTTGTCTATTTTTTCCTCAGAAGCCTTGGCTCCGTATCCTCTCTGTGCACATTACAGGATAAAAATGAAGTGATTTAGCAGTGTGTGTGTGTGTGTGTGTGTGTGTGTGTGTGTGTGTGTGTGTGCATTGCACTGTGCCTGGCGGCCCGCTCTGGGAGCGCACCGCCGTCCTTCGCCGTGTAGCCGAGCGCCTTAATGGTGTCTAATGCCGTCGTTTCCCCGCCAAACGTCATAGCTCAGAATGACAGCCACTGTGTGTGTGTGTGTGTGTGTGTGAGTGTGTGTGTGTGTGAGTGTGTGTGTGTGAGGCCTATTTTCTCCTGATGTATGCCCAAGTTTGCTCAAAATCTTGTTAGAGACACTTTCTCCCCCATCTCTCTCTCTCTCAGCCAAACTGACTGTACGTGCCAGAAGAGAAATTAATAAATAAACAAATAAATAAACAAATAAAACAAGCAACTACATAAATAAATAATCAGAAACTCAGTATGTCAGCCATCAACGCCAGAAGCTGGGAGAATGTAAATCCTCACAACTACACACACACACACACACACACACACACACACACAAGGAGTGTAGATTTCCACTTTATCACTGCGGACATTTCCTTATCTGCGTAGCCTCACCGCCGTCTCTGCTTCTGTTCATTTTTGCTAATCATTGATATAAGTGTAATATTTTATCACTGCAGTTGTGACACGTCAGTACTCAGGAGGCTCTGGACTGTCTATCAGAGGATTGAGCTGGATAATATAACCTATATTATACACACACACCACACTACATGCTACATGCTACATCGTGGTTCTGCCATGGTACATACTTTGGAACTACAGCACCTGTACTGTTATATTATAACCGTCTACTGTAGTACGGTGCTGTGAAACTGTATGATGCAATAAAAAATATGTTATACATGTTTATGTAGCATAATGGTAATATTTAAACAGTACGGTACCTGTTACGCTACTCTCGAATGGTTAATACATAGAACACATCGTCTGGTATAAGAAAAGGAACGTCGTCTGGAGATAAAAGACTCCGTCTGGAACTTGACTAGCTGTGACAAAACACATTAACATCGTAAATTAACTACTATATAGAGACAAAAAAGACAACATAAAGTGCTGCATGTGCAAACGAGCGACAACATACTGTAACCGCAACGTGACCCCGGCCGCTGCTCTGTGCAAGTAACTTGTGAGATAGACGATGGGTGAGAAACAGAAAATGTCAATCAGACGCCAATCAAGGGGCGTGGCCGGAAGATGAAAGCTTATAAAACTAAAATGAAATTAAATACAATAATATATACAGTATGATAACTTCTGCAGCTGGTGTGTCTGTAAACAATGCTACTATGATAAACATTGTATAATATATCATAGTATTACCGTGGATGCTGATTAGGGGCGGAGCACAGATTAAAATCCAAGGGTACTTTTTGGGTACCACACTGGCTACCAAATGCCTCTTTTCCACTGCATAGTACGGCACAGCACGGTTCAGTACAGCTCACTTCGGTTCGGCTCAGTTCGGCTCGGTTTGCGCTTCCACTGCAGTTTAGTAACGCTTTAGAGTGGGCGGGATTATTCACGTGTCGTTATAGTTGCGACGCCTCTACTGCCATGACGTCTTTGTAAACGCGCCACAAACAAACACACAACAATGGAGCATATCGACGGCATGGTGTTCTTCATTCTCGGCATGTGGACGTTTTTAACAGCGAGACGAAGGAGTTTGTTTCAAAAGAGGCTGATGGCAGCCAAAGAAAATTTTTGGTTAATACAAAAAGGTGCGTCCGATCCTTCTCTGGCTGTTCTAAATATAGCGGTTCTGTTGTGTCTCGTGTCGCAAGTTCAGTGACGCAGTAATGACGATTTTCTCCGGCCAATCAGTGACCAGCAGAGTTTACATGTCACGTGGAACCTCGGCAGAGGTGGTACTAAAAAAAGGACCAGGTACCAGGTACTGTTCCCAGTGGAAAACCCCCCAAAAGTGAGCTGTACTGAACCGTGTCGTGCCGTACTATGCAGTGGAAAAGCGCCAAAAGTTCAGAAGGTAGCTAATATGGTACTGGTTGTACTGGGGCAGTGGTGGCTCAGTCGGTTAAGGCTGTGGGTTACTGGGTTACTGATCGGAAGGTCAGGGGTTCGAACCCCAGCATCGCCAAGTTGCCACTGTTGAGCCCTTGAGCAAGGCCCTTAACCCTATCTGCTCCAGGGGCGCTGCTCCATAAGCTGGCAGCCCCTGCGCTCTGATCCCAGTTTCCTAATTGGGATATGCGAAAATTGAGCAATTTCCCTCTGGGATTAATAAAGTTCTATAAAATTAAAAAAAAAATTAAAATTAAAAAAAAAAAAATAACAGATATTTGATTCCTGCTGAAGTGTATGTGGCGGTGCTACATGGTGTGAGACACAGGACATTGGTGACATGGTCCTTATTGGGTAACGTGGTGTTCACCGAAGTATTGTGGTACAAACCCGTTAAAGTGCCGTAGTAACTACTGTATCATGGTACTCTCGAGAGTCATATGGTGTCTCGGCAATACTGTGGTGTATCAGGCACATATCAGCAGTACAAAAGATACCATATAAAAGTTTTTTATTTCATATTAGTTTTATAACCTTTGAAGTGACATTGACTATATGCAGGGTTAAGATGGAGTCTTTTATCTCCGTGACGTCCGTTTCTGTCCATTTTTACACCAGAGAACATGTTCTACAGCATAGGCTCTCAGATTAAGTTCTAACCTGAGACCAGCCTACACACTTCCCCTCGCATTAGCGTCCTCCATTAGCTTCGGACCAAACCTTACACACCTTCCAGTCTTCCATTTGAAGTGAAAGAAAGGGCACCGTGTCTTCAGGCGAGCAGTAATTCTCCCGATTCCCTTCTGAAAGAAAGAAAGCGGCGCCATGCATATTTTCTCCAGTTCTTTTTTCCTTTCTTTCCTCTCAGCAGGTCGTAAATGACACGATCTGTTTAAGCAAAAACCCCAAAATAATCATAATAATCCACTGCACGATGTTAGCGGCTTTAAAACTGTGTTCATTTTTATTTTTTTTTTCGTGCATAGAAACACCTCAGCAATTTCCCTTTACTCCCCCTCGAGTAAATTACACCCTGCTAATAACCCTAATTAGTCCTCCTAATGCGCGCTGCCTCAAACCCTTCCTCTGGAGAGAATGTGTGTGAGAGTGTGTGTGTGTTTGTAAGGCGGTCAGCTCGGAGGTGAACGCTGTGATTTTGATCAGTGGCTGCTGAATACTGTAGCGCTGACACAAATCTACCGAAATCGCTATTAAAATTCTTCCTCTTTTTCGCTCCTCTGGCGGATAATTTCGTCCCAACCTGGATTTGTAGCCCAAAGCCACTGTTATTTTTTTTTCCCCCCCAAAATAAATCGGTGTGTACTAATAACGTGTCATGGCGCCTCCGTTAATGCTGCGGATCCTTCATAATTCTGCTAAACCCCGCTCTGCTTTCACATCGCGGATGAAAGCGGGAGAAAGTGCCAGCGTGCCATGTGGCACCGAATCTGGGCTTACGCTCGGCCTGATAAGAAGCCTCCGTAAGCCGCGCTCTTCACAGATCCACGGCCTTTTCTTCCCCGAGATGGATCTCCTCTTTTGAAACACGGCTGTATGAAAACCTGGCGCTTTTGGAAGATTCGACGTTGGCTTTCTTGATGTTTTAAAAAAGGTGGTGAGTCACAGCGGGTGATGTAGAGCCGATGATTTGTTTCGATTCCGTGACAATCTGAGACTATGTGAGCTGTGTTTGATCTGCTGCTACGGGCGTAATTGGCAGGTTGTAGCACCGGGCCCTATTTATCGCCATTAGCTGAAGGAGCTCTTACGATGGATAACGATGTTGTTATAAAGCATGTCAGCGCAGCTCCGGCCTACGATTTGATGACTGGTTGTTTTTATGTTTTTTTTTTTTCTTTTCTTTCGAGCACTACAGCTTAATTGAGGCAACTGGAGAAGAGAATGTTATCCGAGGGCAGCCATCAATCTGCCAGCGCTGTTTAGCGTGTTCAGAGTTTCAATCAGAACCGGAAACACTTGGCTGCAGAAACCCGGGTGTCAGGAGCTTTAGATGGCGGAGAACACCTCTCACGGTTTTGACTCAAAGTCTGGCATGAGATGCGCCATCGACTGTTACTGCGTTATGATTCGCAACAACACCATTAGCTTGGCACGACACCGTTATGCGCGGACTATAATGCATAACGATCGCATTAGCATACAGAATTACGAAGCTGGATGCTCTCTTCTGAAACGCGCTCCTGAGATCTCGAACTGTCAGCGTTTAACTCGCCGTGTGAAACAAGTGAAAAATGCTTTTCTGATCATTTAAATTACCACAAAGGTGTTGATTTATCAATTAAAATGCACTGCTTTTTATAAAATAGAAGTAACCCTGTGTTTTTTCTTCCTTTCATGTGGCAAAATTAGAGCTAGCATATTCTCCACGTTAGCGAGATTAGCCTGGACGTGCCGTAGCTGTGATGTTGTGACCTCACCGAATGTTGTTTCTGATTATACTGATCATGTCTAGTATTTGAATAATTCTTGTGTTTTTTTTTTTATGTAATGATTGTTTTTTATTAAATGTAATTGACCAAATCTGCGTGTATAGACAGGATTAGCGCTGTGTACGAAATGTAATCTTGTTTACTGATATAAATAAGATAATGCTTGATTAGTGTTAGGAAATCTCCTAGCTGATACATGAACACAAAACCAAGCTGATCTGCATTTTTATGAATTTCGAGGGTTTTTTTTTGTGAATAAATCCAAAAGCAGAATCCTTATTACAGTTTTGAAGCGTTTTCATCCTTGTTTAACGTCATCTTACTGTGAAGCTGTAGTCTCTATTTTTCCTCCTGTTCATTTCTCCTCTTTCTAAAGTCCTACAGTCTGCTCCCGAGGTCGAATGCAGCTTAGGAAGGATGTGAAAACTTGCTGTTTTGTTGACTAGATAAAAGTAGAATGTTGTACAATTGCTCTTGTTATATATATCTAGCCAGTCATATCTGTCACCTCAAAGGTCTGGGTTTGATTCCCGGCCAGGATCGATTCCCACCTTGGGGTCAGTGTGCAAGGAGTTTGCATGTTCTCCCCCGTGCTTGCTGGGTTTCCTCCGGGTTCTTCAGTTTCCTCCCACATTCACGTTAGACTAACTGGCGTTCCCAAATTGCCTGCAGTGTGTGTAGTTAAAATTTTTTATTTTTATTGTCAAGTTTCAGTTTTGTATGTGTGTGCCCTGATATGGATTCCTACTGTTCAGGCCCAGTGATACTGTACTGTATGTATATGTATATCATATGTATAAGTATATTACCTGTAAAAATTGCTGTTAAAATGAAAGCATTCCGTGCAAAATGTATAATTGTTTTCCACAAAAAATGTGTAGTGTCCGTAACCATTTCAAATTCATGTTGCAATATCTTAACAAATTAGCATTTTAGAATGATACAGTTTTTCAGGTTTATGTCTTTTCATGTGAAATGTAAATTGGCCAAGTTTCATCTGAATGACAGTTAAGATTTTTGAAAGATTCGAATTAAAAAACGTTACGGACAGTAAAACATAAAAAGGCATGAGATGAGTATGTAGCAAATGTGTTTCTTTTTATCTGATAAAGATATAAATGTGTGTGCATATTTACAAAAGAACGAAGCATGGATCAGAAGATAAGAAGCATTAAGTATTATGAAAAATGGTCTTATGATCTATGATCCTATTCTAAAAATTCTTTTTTTTTCACCAAGGCGAGACACCATCAATACCATGTTTTTTTCCTGACTATATTACATTATTTGACAGATGCTGAGCCATTTCCTTTTTTATCTTAGTTTCCACCTGAGCAGTTGAGGGTTAAGTCAATTTGGTGCTGGGGTTTGAACTAAGAACCTTGCGATCAGTAATCCAACACCTTATTCCCTGACACCCCATCTCAAGGAATCTCGATTCATTTCCAAACAGAACCGCAGTGTGAACTTGATCTCTGACACTGACTTTACTTTATCCGATTATTTAGTTAAAACACAAACAGAAAAGAAACACCTCGTGACTCACGGCTATAGACGCTGCAATGAAATGGAGAAAAACAAGCTGGTAAATTAAGGGAAGGATTTAACCTCCGAGGAATTTCTGTCTTTAGATCCTCAGCTCTGTAGTCTAATATATTTCTACCACTGAGTAATAGATGTGTTTTCATTATAGTCCAGTTTCCTCAGACGTAGCTCGGGCTCTGCTAGCGAGTACACAGTGACGGGAGGGCTGCCACAGCCAATCTACCACTAAGCCTGGTCTCAATCCTGCTCTGTAGCCGGGTGGACGGAGATCTTCCTGGATTGCAGCAGATATAAATATTTATGAAGTGGAATTAAAGAAGATCACTTTGTTTTAAGAGTAAATCTAATGTTATAACAGAAGCAGATCCAGTTTGGGGGAATCTTGTGTAAAATCAATAGCAATGGAGTTTAGCAGTATTTAGTTTTCAGACAGATGTGATGGATGTTTAGTTTAGTTTAGTTTAGTTTAGTTTAGTTTGGAGGAGTGATGGGATCTTGGTTGAGAAATTGAAATGGACAATTTTCCAGATAAGACATGAAATAATAATAAAACACACACACACACACACACACACCATGCTTGTGGTGAATTCAGAGTTCTCCTCCTGTCACCGGTGCCTGAGAGAGCGCAGCCGACAGGATGATTAAACGCTCATGGCTCCGAGGTCATTATACACACTGAAGAGCTCACTGAGAGAGGGAGAAGCAGCGAGAAACCCAGAGAGAAAGGGAGAGAGAGAGAGAAAAGGCCTTATTTGGCAACTTAAATCCTGAAACTTACATTATTATGTAAGCTGGGAAAGTGATGTGTGTCAGTCAGGTTACGTTTTCTGGCCTCAACTTTCAGATTGTTAAAAATCATGTCTCAAAAGTTGTCAGACTGTTCTTGAGTAGAAGAGACCAGCATGACGTTAATGAAAATTAATAAATTTGTTAATTAACGTATAATTTTTTATTGTTATTTTATTTTAGATACTGTACAGTACATGAGCCCAAACTGCCCAATACTGTACATATTCAGGAATAGAAAATACTGACCAAGAGTAATGGATTTTTGCTTTACAATGTATTATTATGCTCACAGATATCACAGCTGTGCTGATATTCAGTACAACAGCACGACGCCCAAGGCTCATCTATGTCCGCTGGGTCCCACAGAAATGCTGAAGCAGCACAAATCATTCGAAAAATCACGCAGCAGCCAAAGAGCCCAAGGCGACTGAGCCGGCCTCCAAACTCCCCAGATTCCAACCTCAGCACCCATGTGATCAAATGTGATGTGACAAATCACTCCCAGATGCCTGGCAGGGCCACGCCCATTGGGGCCATAGCCACCTCAGTGGCACCAGGGGAACCCAAAACTCTGGGGGGGGTTTAATGTTAATGGTTTTAATGTGTATATACGTATTAAGAATATGGCGTGTGTGGAAACAAATCTAGTGTATTACATAAATAGTCCATGTTTAATTATTGCATTAATATCTGGTTTCTATCCCTGGAGAACTTAGGGCAGGAGGTGGGGTACACCCTGGACATGATGTCAATCCATTATAGGGCACACACACGCAGTTATTCATCCACTACAGGCAATTTGGGAACGCCAGCTAACCTAATCCTAACCTAAACCTAAGTCTTTGAACTGTTGGAGGAAACCGGAGTGCCTGGAGTACCAGGAGGAAACCCACCAAGCACGGGGAGAACATGCAAACTCCATGTCTCTGCTCCATCTTGTGAGCAATGTGTAAGTCTGTAGCGAGATTTATGTAAATGTTAAACTCTCACTATATGGACATAACTCACTCCTGAGTAAGAGAGAACTAGATAGTGTGTCTCGTTAACCGAACGGCGCTCGGTATAACTCTTCCATCGCGAGCTCCACCTTCCTGTTCCATCAGTGCATTCATATTCATCGAGATTCACGCTGACACTCCTTTATTAACCAGCTCTCAAATCCCCCTCGGAAAGTTCTTTAATCATTTCACGCAGATGCCGCATGTTAAGCTCAGAAGCGTTCGGCCCCAGGGGAAGCCCGTGTTTTGATTCCCTACTACAAGCTCTTGAGAAAAACGGCGTCTAGACACACAATTACTATCAAAGGCAGTCAGAAAACATAAATATCTGTGACACTTTATCGGGGGACGTCGGTGCTTTTACCTTTATTGTATACAGAAGAGCCCTTGGCAGTATTTTCATGCTAGATTAACCTGATTAACAGTTTAGCGGCTGTCACGGCGGAGCCCGGGGAAAATAAAACCTGCGCCGTAACTCCTCTATCTGATTGGCAGGAATTCTCAAATGCAGCGCCGATGTGTTTCACATTTCTGCATCTGGCTTCACGGTCTGCTTAATGATCGTTCCGTTCTGAAAAGTTTGTTCGTACTCGGATTTGATGATGATGCTAAACGATAGGGCACAAACTATATAAGTTTGTGCACCTCTGATCATCAAACTCCCTTTGTCTTTGTTGACCATCAAATTATTTGCGGTTATAATGAGCTCCACTGTTTGGAGAGGTGAGCAGTTCGGGTAGTGATGTCAAGATGTCCACAAGGTTCTTGTTGAAGTTGATATTAAAGGTGTTCAGGCAGGGCTCTGTGCAGGAAACTCGAGTACTTCTAGTGCAACCTTATGCCTTCTTATGATGGGTCGTTCATCAACGATTTGTTCTTTTTGAACGAGTCTTTAACGTGACTCAGAAAACCGACAGGTCTCAGAGAGTGATTCGTTCATTTCCTACTGGGCGTGCATGTGCAAAGCATCCAAAACCTCCGTAGGTTATGTACAGGAAACAGAAATAAGTAGTTACCTCTGAGTCTTTTGGTCCGAATCGTTCATCACGTGACTCCCATAGAGGCTATGCAGTGCAATAGATTCAAAAGAACGAATGACTCAGACTAGAAGATATGAGAGATGAGCTGCTCATTCTGTTTATCATAATATGTCCTTAGCTGCATTGTAATATTTTCATTACTGGAACTATAGCCAAAATTTGTGTATAGTATGTAGACGTGTTGGGTGTCTGGTTATTGAAAATGTAACATTTTATTTTATTTCTGATCAAAAGAACGAAATAACCTAAAAGACTCAAAAAAAGATTCATTTATTTTGATGAACAAGATTCAAAGAACCGAGTCACTAAAATGATTTAAACTTCCCGTCACTAGTTTCTTCACGGGCCTCGCTTTGTGCACTTTTGTCATGCTGGAATAAGTTTTCAGAAATTATATGTGTAGAATATTAGGGATTTTTGGCATTTGTGTACCATAAACGCTGTTTGTAAAAGAGTCACATATGACCATGGAGATGGCCTTGGACTTGGCTGACACTGACTGAGGTCGCTCAATAGTTTAGCACTGAAATTCCCTGAACACTCTCCAACAATGAAAGTGGACTTCATATTAACTGAAACACCTTTCCTGTTATACTGAAATTTCAATCTTGTCGCACCGAATCAATGGGTTTCCTGTTGAGTCTGATTCCTCTCAACGTTTCTCCCTCTTGTCTTTTCAGGGAGATTTTAATTTCCATCGTGAACCTCGGCTTCCTCATCAGGGACAATATGAGAGTTATAATTAATATTCCAGATTTTTTTTTAAATCCCTTACATTTTCCAGATTTCTTTCCATTTTTGACTCTGTAAAGCTTCTTTGTGACATTGACGACTGTTAAAGGTTCTATACAAATAAAATTTAATTGAACTGGACTGAATTAAACACGGTGGCATAATGAGTCCGACCGTGTCCTCACACCTCCAGGGTCGGAGTTTAATACCCACCTTGGGCTCTTCTCCCCATGTCCTCTTGGTGGGTTTCCTCCTGGTACACCGGTTTCCTCCCACAGTCCAAAAACATGCTGGTTAGGTTAACAGGTGTTCCCAAATTGGCCGTAGTATATGAGTGTGTGATTGGTTGACACCCCATCCTGGATGTACCCCGCCTCGTCCCCTGGGATACGCTCCAGGCCTCTTGTGATGCTGTACAGGATAATGAGACTGAAGTGAACATATTATGGGTGTAATGGCCAGGGGTATACAAACTTTTGGCCATATAGTTGTAATCTCTTCAAGATATGCTATCTGAGCTGTTACTATAGAAACTGTATGATATTAAAATGATCATATAAATATAAACCTGTTAAGAGAGAACTATAATCAAAAACAATGGCCAGCTTCCGACCAATCAGATTCCAGAATTCAACCAAAACATTGCTGTTTAATCTTGGCAAAGCATCAAGATATCAATTACAGCGATAAAGAAAATGTGTTATTTTTAGCCCCGCCCCCAGAGAGCCCAGAATTGACCCTGGGTCCAAACTCAAGTGAGAAAACGTGTTAAATAATACAATTTTAAGTTATAACAAATAAGCTTCATTATAAAAGGAATTAAAATCACTGAGAGTAATTAATAAAATACTGACATATGGAAAAAAACAACTGTGGCTTCATGACGATTAGAATCAGGGAAGCAAAATAGTTTCAGCACAAAGAATGCTACATGATTATCTTGTGGTTATGATCATTACTGTACACGTGTATCTGATCTATCCCGTGTCCCCGCTGTCTCCGTGTGTCCGAGTGTGACTGTACCCTGGCTGTGGTGTGTGCCGGAGCGCGTGTGTCTCTACGCCTGAGTCATGCTCACGTGGACGCCTCAGTGCTGCTGATCCTCTCGGCCGTTCGTAATCAATTCCCGTGTTTGAGGAATGCAACAGTCGTCCAAACACGTTCGGTGTAACAGATGGCGAGTCCTTGCGCTTTTGTGCTGTAGGAGTTTGTAGTGTGTTTGTGTGTGTGTTCGTGGTGATGTGTGGGTTCGAGGACGAGGACGAACGCCACAGGCTCCTGCGCGCATTTGCATTTTATCTGTTCATATGCTGCGAGAAATCAGCGCTCTGTTATATACTGGTGTGGAGACACATCACTGTCTGTCTGTCTGATTGTCTGTCTGTCTGCTTATTTAACTGTCTATCTATCTATCTATCTAGCTATCTTTCTATCTATCTATCTATCTATCTATCTATCTATCTATCTATCTATCTATCTAAACAGTTGTCTCTGATTTTATGTGCAGTGATTTTATGTTATTTAGGATGTGCAGTATTTTAATTCATCACATTGCATTGTGGGAAGTGTAGGAACAAGACACGTGTAGTTGAGTCCTCTCAGCGAAGAGGAAATTTGACAGGCAGCTAACGGAGGTCAAAGGTCACGACTCTGGAACCGAGACACGTCTCTGCGCGCAGTGACCCAACATGACTGGATAAATGTCAAAGAGTTAGAGACTGAGAGAGACGAACAGAGCGGGAAAACAAGCGGGAGAGGAAGCCGGACTGATTGGTATTCAGTGTGTGAAGTGATTGCTCTTCTTCCCTCCCTGTCTCTCTCTCTCTCTCACTCTGTCATTCTCTCTGTCTCTCTCTCTTCATGTATCTGTCTCTCTCTCTCTCTTTCTGACCCTCTCTTTTTCCTCTCTCTTTTCGTCTTGTTCTTCATTTATTGCTACCATACCTGGGAGATTTTTTTCTATTACTTACTTACACACAGACACACACACACACACACACACACACACACACACACACACACACACACACACACACATACACACACACACGTGTTCCCAAGGTGAACTCCAGTGTGTGGAAGAAGAGGTGAGAGGCTCTGATAGCAATCACTGCGCTCAAATCCTCCCTTACTGACTTCAGAACTTATTGTTGTTGTTTGATTACGTAGGCCTCATATAATGGGCGTGGCTTCACATAGAGGGTGTGGCTATGATTGTATAGTCCTTTACTGTAAGTCCTTTGTAAAGGGGTGTGGCTTCTTGTAGCTTCCTGTAAAACTTCCTGTGACTAGTTAGTAATAGGTCACATGATTATTTATTTCTTTTGATTTAACCTTCCTGTTCCTGATAAACGGTTGTGGCTAACGCTTAAATAACAACTGGTGACATGATTGTTTAACCCTTTATTATATGTGCTTCCTGTAAGGGCGTGGCTTTCAGCAGAGGGGATGGCTAATCACTTATACGTCACATTATTGTTCAGTCTTTTATTATAAGTGCTTCCTGTAGGGGGCGTGACGTCCTGTATTGAGTGTGGCTAGTCACTTATAGGTCACATGATTTTGTAGCCTTTTATTATAAGTGCTTCCTGTAGGGGGTGTGGCTAGACACTTATATGACATTGATTATAACGTCCTCCTGTAGGGGGTGTGGCTAGTCACTAATAGGTCACATGATTGTTTAGCCTTTTATTATAAGTGCTTCGTATACAGGCTATGGCTAGTCACTTATAGGTCACATGATTGTTTGGACTTTGATTAGAACCTCCTCCTGTAGGGGGCGTAGATAGTCACTAATAGGTCTCATTATTGTTTAGTTCTTTATTATAAGCTCTTCCTGTAGCGGGCATGTGTGTGGGGTTATGCTCATTCATTTATTCATTCAAGAAATTAATTCATCAAGATTGTACTGGAAATACTGGATTTGGAATAAATTCCCAGAGACACTCCTGAAACACCTGCATAACTCCTCCCACATTTACATGAGAAACCAATCACGTCCAAATATCAAAAATCACCATGGAAACGGCACAGACACACACACACACACACACACACACACACACCATCTCAGGACTGACTTTGTCATAGTGAATAGGAAATCGTTGTGTGTGTGTGTGTGTGTGTGTGTGTGTGTGTGTGTGTGTGTGTGTGTGTGTGTGTGTGTGTGTATGATCGCTATTGGCATTCAGCATGCGTAGTGAAAACACTTCAATCACACACAGCGCTAATGAGATGCCGAATCAATAGCTTCAGTTTCCTTTGCTCTATGTGTGTGTGTGTGTGTGTGTGTGTGTGTGTGAGAGAGAGACAGAGAGAGAGTTAAAGGGACTATCAGAAGATCAGTGTAAATCTCTAAAGGCCCGATGCTTAGCTGCCCCCGTTTGAAGCTGAATGTGCCGGCAGGATCACTGCTGCAGAGCGGAACGTTCTGGAATTTCACTTCCTGCTTAGCGCTCTGTCAGAGGTCAAAGTTCAGAACTCTCAACCCCTTTTTACTGAGAGAGAGAGAGAGATGGACAAACGGGAAAGAGAATAAGACAGAAAAGAAGCCAACAACAATATATAGAAAGTGGGGAGAAGAGAGACAGTCGGATCAGGAGACAGATGGAGAAGCAGAGTGAAAAAAAAGAAAGGACGCTGGTCCACTCCGCCCACTCTCGCACACTCTTCCTCTCCTCCTACTCTCGCACACTAGGGCCACTCTGCCTACTCTCACACTCGTCCACTCTGCTTGCATTCGCACAGTTGTCCACTCTGTCTTCACTTGTGCACTCTTACACACTTATCCTCTATAATTACTCCGGCACACACGTCCTCTCTGTCTTCTCTCAGACATACTCTCGGCAACACCGCCTATTCTCACACCTGGTGACTTTTTTCACACACACTCGTTAACTCCACCTACTCTGACACACTTGTCCATCCGCCTATTCTAATACACTCCATCGACTCTCACACACTTGCACACCTCACCTACTTTCTCACTCATCCCCTTTACCTCCTTTTGTTCACTCCACACTATTCTTTACACTCTTCCTAGTCCCACACACTTGTCCACATCTCCTAGTCCCACACATTCATCCCTTCTACCTAGTCCCACACACTCATCCACTCCGCCTAGTCCCACACACTTGTCCACTCCGCCTAGTCCCACACACTCATCCACTCCTCCTAGTCACACACACTTGTCCACGTCTCCTAGTCCCACACACTCATCCCTTCTACCTAGTCCCACACACTCATCCACTCCGCCTAGTCCCACACACTTGTCCACTCCGCCTAGTAGCACACACTCGTCCACTCCGCCTAGTCCCACACACTCATCCACTCCTCCTAGTACCACACACTTGTCCACTCCTCTTAGTCTCAAAAAACTCATCCACTCCTCCTAATCTCACACACTCGTCCACTCCGTCTAGTACCACACACTTGTCCACTCCTCCTAGTCTCACACACTCATCCACTCCTCTTAGTCACACACACTTGTCCACTCCTCTTAGTCTCAACAAACTCATCCACTCCTCCTAGTCCCACAAACTCGTCCACTCGGTCTAGTCCCACACACTCATCCACTCCTCCTAGTCACACACACACTTGTCCACTCCTCTTAGTCTCAAAAAACTCATCCATTCCTCCTAGTCACACAAACTCGTGCACTTCTATTCTCACAAACTCGTCCACTCCTACTAATCTCACAAACTCGTCCATTTCGTCTAGTAGCACACACTCGTCCACTCCGCCTAGTCCCACACACTCATCCACTCCTCCTAGTACCACACACTTGTCCACTCCTCTTAGTCTCAAAAAACTCATCCACCCCTCCTAATCTCACACACTCATCCACTCCGCCTAGTCCCACACACTTGTCCACTCCTCCTAGTCCCACACACTCATCCACTCCTCTTAGTCTCAACAAACTCATCCACTCCTCTTAGTCACACACACTCGGCCACTCGGTCTAGTACCACACACTCATCCACTCCTCCAAGTCCCTCACACTCATCCACTCCTCCTAGTCACACACACTTGTCCATTCCTCTTAGTCTCAAAAAACTCATCCATTCCTCCTAGTCACACAAACTCGTGCACTTCTAATCTCACAAACTCGTCCATTTCGTCTAGTACCACAAACTTGTCCACTCCTCCTAGTCCCACAAACTCGTCCATTTCAATTCTCACAAACTAGTCCACTCCTAATAATCTCACAAACTCGGCCACTCCTCCTAGTCCCACACACTCGTCCACTCTGTCTAGTACCACACACTTGTCCACTTCTGTCGCACCTGTATTCTCTGTAATTACTCTCACACACTTGTCCACTCTGCCTACTCTCACATTCTTAGCTATTCTTCCTGCTTTTGCACATCCAAACATTCTGCCTTTTCTCACACACTCGTCTACGCTGCCTCTTCTTGTGCACTCTGCCCTACTCTCACACACTCATCCTCCCCCCTCACTCTTCCACACTCTTGCACTCTTGACCCCAGCCTCCACCATTCTGCCCCGGGTCAGTCCTTACCCACGCGTCTGTTCTGTCTGAGTGCAGCAGTGATAATAACGCACATGACACATAGGAGTGGCGTGATGGAGACAATATCAGGTGTGAGACAGACACTGAGGACAAACTGGTGTGTATAAATATTTGTCCATCAGAGTCTCCTTCAAAACGGGTCTCAGTATTAAAAAACACACTTCTTTAAAATAAATATTAACTGAGAGAAAAAAAAAGTTATATAAATAATCAAATAAAAAAGGTCTTCATAGCTGAGGTGTTTTAGTGAGGTGCCAGGATGGTGTGTGTGTGTGTGTGTGTGTGTGTGTGTGTGTGTGTTGTGGTTATGCCGTTTTAGGCAGAATCTAGGACAGTGCTGGGAGATGGATAGCAATGCAGAGCAAAGCAGCTGTGGGTGTGAGTGTGTGTGCGTGCGTGTGTGTGTGTCTTTTTCTCTCACTTATAGAGACACAAAGAAACACGAGAGACAAAGAGATAGGAAGAGAGACAGAGTGGCACACAGAGGTAGAGAAAGATAGGTAGAGAGACCTGCAGAGATAAAGAGGAGGAGAGAGATAGAGAGACGAGCTCGTGGAGATGGAGAGAGAGAAAAGAGAAATCTATCAGCGAAGGTGGCCGGAAGCCGACGGCTGTGAAACTCACAACGCTGTCAGCCGCATCGATCTCAGACTGAGAGCGGTGTCAGGCTGGAGCTATGGGGAAAAAACAGGCGGAAAAAAAGTACAGAGAGAATAACAGAACGGAGAAATGGAGTGACAATAAACACAAACACAGCGGAAGATGAGGGCGGGAAGGTGGGAGGGGAAATGCAAGAGGGAGAGAGAGAGAGAAAATAACAACAAACCTGAAGCTGTGACAAGAGCGAGGGGACAGATGACTGACGCTCAGGCATTATGTGCAGTGATTGATTTGTGACAATCTTTCTGGGAAGAAAAGAAAACTTTAAATGCTTTTATAAAGTCTCTCGTGACGAGTTTCTGTGTTACAGTGAGTAAGAGTGTGTTAGAGGGAGTTAGAGTCTGTTGGAGGATTAGAGTTTATTAAAGTGTGTTAGAGTGTGTTAGAGTGTGTTAGAGTGTGTTAGAGTGTGTTAGAGTGTGTTAGAGTGTATTAGAGTGTGTTAGAGTGTATTAGAGTGTGTTAGAGTGTGTTAGAGTGTATTAGAGTGTGTTAGAGTGTGTTAGAGTGTATTAGAGTGTATTAGTGTATTAGAGTGTGTTAGAGTGTATTAGAGTGTGTTAGAGTGTATTAGAGTGTATTAGTGTATTAGAGTGTGTTAGAGTGTATTAGAGTGTGTTAGAGTGTATTAGAGTGTGTTAGAGTGTGTTAGAGTGTATTAGAGTGTATTAGTGTATTAGAGTGTGTTAGAGTGTGTTAGAGTGTATTAGAGTGTATTAGTGTATTAGAGTGTGTTAGAGTGTATTAGAGTGTGTTAGAGTGTGTTAGAGTGTATTAGAGTGTGTTAGAGTGTGTTAGAGTGTATTAGAGTGTATTAGTGTATTAGAGTGTGTTAGAGTGTGTTAGAGTGTATTAGAGTGTATTAGCGTATTAGAGTGTGTTAGAGTGTATTAGAGTGTGTTAGAGTGTGTTAGAGTGTATTAGAGTGTGTTAGAGTGTGTTAGAGTGTGTTAGAGTGTATTAGAGTGTATTAGAGTGTGTTAGAGTGTGTTAGAGTGTATTAGAGTGTATTAGTGTATTAGAGTGTGTTAGAGTGTGTTAGAGTGTATTAGAGTGTATTAGTGTATTAGAGTGTGTTAGAGTGTGTTAGAGTGTGTTAGAGTGTGTTAGAGTGTGTTAGAGTGTATTAGAGTGTATTAGAGTGTGTTAGAGTGTGTTAGAGTGTATTAGAGTGTATTAGAGTGTATTAGTGTATTAGAGTGTGTTAGAGTGTATTAGAGTGTGTTACAGTGTGTTAGAGTGTATTAGAGTGTGTTAGAGTGTGTTAGAGTGTATTAGAGTGTGTTAGAGTGTGTTAGAGTGTGTTAGAGTGTATTAGAGTGTGTTAGAGTGTGTTAGAGTGTATTAGAGTGTATTAGTGTATTAGAGTGTGTTAGAGTGTGTTAGAGTGTATTAGAGTGTATTAGTGTATTAGAGTGTATTAGAGTGTGTTAGAGTGTGTTAGAGTGTATTAGAGTGTATTAGAGTGTGTTAGAGTGTATTAGAGTGTATTAGTGTATTAGAGTGTGTTAGAGTGTGTTAGAGTGTATTAGAGTGTATTAGTGTATTAGAGTGTGTTAGAATGTATTAGAGTGTATTAGAGTGTATTAGTGTATTAGAGTGTGTTAGAGTGTATTAGAGTGTGTTAGAGTGTGTTAGAGTGTATTAGAGTGTGTTAGAGTGTGTTAGAGTGTATTAGAGTGTATTAGTGTATTAGAGTGTGTTAGAGTGTATTAGAGTGTGTTAGAGTGTATTAGAGTGTATTAGAGTGTGTTAGAGTGTGTTAGAGTGTATTAGAGTGTATTAGTGTATTAGAGTGTGTTAGAGTGTGTTAGAGTGTATTAGAGTGTATTAGTGTATTAGAGTGTGTTAGAGTGTATTAGAGTGTGTTAGAGTGTGTTAGAGTGTATTAGAGTGTGTTAGAGTGTGTTAGAGTGTATTAGAGTGTGTTAGAGTGTGTTAGAGTGTGTTAGAGTGTGTTAGAGTGTGTTAGAGTGTGTTAGAGTGTATTAGAGTGTGTTAGAGTGTGTTAGAGTGTATTAGAGTGTGTTAGAGTGGATTAGAGTGTATTAGAGTGTGTTAGAGTGTGTTAGAGTGTATTAGAGTGTATTAGAGTGTATTAGAGTGTGTTAGAGTGTGTTAGAGTGTGTTAGAGTGTATTAGAGTGTGTTAGAGTGTATTAGAGTGTGTTAGAGTGTATTAGAGTGTGTTAGAGTGTATTAGAGTGTGTTAGAATGTATAAGAGTGTGTTAGAGTGTGTTAAAGTGTATTCGAGTGTGTTAGTGTATTAGAGTGTATTAGAGTGTGTTAGAGTGTGTTAGAGTGTGTTAGAGTGTATTAGAGTGTGTTAGAGTGTATTAGAGTGTGTTAGAATGTATAAGAGTGTGTTAGAGTGTGTTAAAGTGTATTCGAGTGTGTTAGTGTATTAGAGTGTGTTAGAGTATGTTAGAGTGTGTTAGAGTGTATAAGAGTGTGTTAGAGTGTATAAGAGTGTGTTAGAGTGTATTAGAGTGTGTTAGAATGTATAAGAGTGTGTTACAGTGTGTTAAAGTGTATTCGAGTGTGTTAGTGTATTAGAGTGTATTAGAGTGTGTTAGAGTATGTTAGAGTGTGTTAGAGTGTGTTAGAGTGTGTTAGAGTGTATAAGAGTGTGTTAGAGTGTATTAGAGTGTGTTAGAATGTATAAGAGTGTGTTACAGTGTGTTAAAGTGTATTCGAGTGTGTTGGAGTGTGTTAGAGTGTATTAGAGTGTGATATAGTGTGTTAGAGTGTATTAAAGTGTGTTAGAGTGTGTTAGAGTGTATTAGAGTGTATTAGAGTGTGTTACAGTGTGTTAGAGTGTGTTAGAGTGTGTTAGAGTGTGTTAGAGTGTGTTAGAGTGTGTTAGAGTGTGTTAGAGTGTATTAGAGTGTGTTAGAGTGTATTAGAGTGTGTTACAGTGTGTTACAGTGTGTTAGAGTGTATTAAAGTGTGTTAGCGTGTATTAGAGTGTGTTAGAGTGTATTAAAGTGTGTTAGAGTGTGTTAGAGTGTGTTAGAGTGTATTAAAGTGTGTTAGAGTGTGTTAGAGTGTATTAGAGTGTGTTACAGTGTGTTACAGTGTGTTAGAGTGTATTAGAGTGTGTTAGAGTGTGTTAGAGTGTGTTAGAGTGTGTTAGAGTGTATTAGAGTGTGTTAGAGTGTATTAGAGTGTGTTAGAGTGTGTTAGAGTGTGTTAGAGTGTGTTAGAGTGTGTTAGAGTGTGTTAGAGTGTATTAGAGTGTGTTAGAGTGTGTTAGAGTGTATTAGAGTGTGTTAGAGTGTGTTAGAGTGTGTTAGCGTGTATTAGAGTGTGTTAGAGTGTGTTAGAGTGTATTAGAGTGTGTTAGAGTGTGTTAGAGTGTATTAGAGTGTGTTACAGTGTGTTAGAGTGTGTTAGAGTGTATTAGAGTGTGTTAGAGTGTGTTAGAGTGTGTTAGAGTGTGTTAGCGTGTATTAGAGTGTGTTAGAGTGTGTTAGAGTGTGTTAGAGTGTGTTAGAGTGTATTAGAGTGTATTAGAGTGTGTTAGAGTGTGTTAGAGTGTATTAGAGTGTGTTACAGTGTGTTAGAGTGTATTAGAGTGTGTTATATTATGTTAGAGTGTGTTAGAGTGTATTAGAGTGTATTAGAGTGTGTTAGAGTGTGTTAGATTATGTTAGAGTGTGTTAGAGTGTATTAGAGTGTGTTAGAGTGTATTAGAGTGTGTTAGAGTGTGTTAGAGTGTGTTAGAGTGTGTTAGAGTGTATTAAAGTGTGTTAGCGTGTATTAGAGTGTGTTAGAGTGTGTTAGAGTGTATTAGAGTGTGTTACAGTGTGTTACAGTGTGTTAGAGTGTATTAGAGTGTGTTAGAGTGTGTTAGAGTGTATTAGAGTGTGTTAGAGTGTGTTAGAGTGTGTTAGAGTGTGTTAGCGTGTATTAGAGTGTGTTAGAGTGTGTTAGAGTGTGTTAGAGTGTGTTAGAGTGTGTTAGCGTGTATTAGAGTGTGTTACAGTGTGTTACAGTGTGTTAGAGTGTGTTAGAGTGTATTAGAGTGTGTTAGAGTGTGTTAGAGTGTATTAGAGTGTGTTAGAGTGTATTAGAGTGTGTTAGAGTGTGTTAGAGTGTGTTAGAGTGTGTTAGCGTGTATTAGAGTGTGTTAGAGTGTGTTAGAGTGTGTTAGAGTGTGTTAGAGTGTGTTAGAGTGTATTAGAGTGTGTTACAGTGTGTTAGAGTGTGTTAGAGTGTGATAGAGTATGTTAGAGAGTGTTAGCGTGTATTAGAGTGTGTTAGAGTGTGTTAGAGTGTATTAGAGTGTGTTATATTATGTTAGAGTGTGTTAGAGTGTGTTAGAGTGTGTTAGAGTGTGTTAGATTATGTTAGAGTGTGTTAGATTGTGTTAGATTATGTTAGAGTGTGTTAGAGTGTATTAGAGTGTGTTAGAGTGTGTTAGAGTGTGTTAGAGTGTGTTATATTATGTTAGAGTGTGTTAGAGTGTGTTATATTATGTTAGAGTGTGTTAGAGTGTGTTAGAGTGTATTAGAGTGTGTTAGAGTGTGTTAGATTGTGTTAGATTATGTTAGAGTGTGTTAGAGTCTATTCGAGTGTGTTCGAGTGTGGTCGATTATGTTAGTGTGTTAGAGTGTGTTAGAGTGTGTTACAGTGTGTTAGAGTGTGTTAGAGTGTGTTAGAGTGTGTTAGAGTGCACTGTAAAAAAATTCTTGCTACTCCAACTAAAACATTTCTAGTGACCTGTTGCATCTAAAATTTTTAGTTGGCTCAATTTAAGTTGTATAAACTATTTTGTTTTTGCTGTGCTGATTACCTCTAAATGTACACACAAATTGAAATAAAACATTCTGTTAACTAAATGTTCTATGCTGAATAAACATGCCTAGTTAGGCCAACAAGCAGTCTCAAATTGAAATATAATGTTGTGTCAATTAAATGTTCCAAGTTGACTGAAAGGTATATTTTGAATTGGAAATTATGCTTGCATAATTATGAAATTAACATCTTAAAGTTTACTTGAGTAGGTTATTCACTGTAGCCACATTTCAAATAACATGACACATTCCTCTAAATTTGAATATTTTTTTAATGTAAACTTTAAACACCTGTTAAAGACTATCAACATTGATTAAGTGCAATCCAGCTACTATTTCAACAAATAAACAACTGCTGCATTGTTATAACAAAATATGCAAATAACATTCCAAAATGCAAGAATGAAACTGTGCCCTTAACATTCATGTTACAAAGCTTACTAATATCACACTCAGTCAAAACAGTATACTGGATAAATAGACTTCTGCCTTGTAGAACAAAACATACTGATATTTCTCAGTAAAAACGTGCAGTGGCTTATTTGAAAATAAAATATTTGCTTTAACTCAGAAATGTTTTAAGATTAAAAAAAAAAAAGTAAATGTTGTGAAATAATTTTGCCAAGCTCCAAGATTGTTTGCAGATGCAGTAAGCACTGTTTCCCAGATATTCTCCCTAATACCTGAAATACAAAAAGATAAATATATGAATAACTAATTAAGTAACCGTTTGTAGTTCAAAACCATTAAAAATCCTAGACAAAAAATGTCCGTTTAGCCATTATAACCGTTTTCAGACAATATACGGTTAATGAATGATGGAGTGAGAACATTAAGCTCCCTCAGTGCTGCACTAACGCGCCGTCTTTTTCAAATAGCCTTTGAAATTATCAGTCATTAAAATGTATGTAACGTAAGTAAACTTTAGCGGTTTCATAGATTAACATTAATGTCAATGTACATACCATCTGAAAAAAAAAATGCGTTAGGAGCTGAAACGAGTGCATTGCCAGATAACTACTGTAACACTCCAAATTATATACATAAACACTCGAAAATATAATGTTCTAAAGCTTGCTGCTGGATAATATATATGTTATAAAGCTAAAATTGCTGATTACTTTGCAGGACAGTTAGTTTCCATGAAGTACTCACCATTTCGGGAGGAAATAGCGGGAAGTTCGAAAATTCTGGAAGAACGCGTTTGCGCATGCGCAGAGGTCCGTCTTGTTCTTCCAACATAAAATTGTTTGTGTGCAGTTAAATGTTTCATGAACACAGTTATACTCGTTGCCTTGATGAAACTTTTGTAGTTGAGTAATGAAATTTATACAATCATTGAGAAAACATATTTTTCTTTTTTGACACCAGCATTATATTAGCCCAACATATATTTCTTTTTTCCAACAACTATTTTCAGGATTTATTTTTTACAGTGTGTGTTAGAGTTTGTTAGAGTGTGTTAGAGTGTGTTAGAGTGTATTAAACTATGTTAGATTATGTTAGAGTGTGTTAGAGTGTATTAGAGTGTATTAGAGTGTATTAAACTATGTTAGATTATGTTAGAGTGTGTTACAGTGTATTAGAGTGTGTTACAGTGTGTTAGAGTGTATTAGATTATGTTAGAGTGTATTAGAGTGTGTTAGAGTGTATTAGAGTGTGTTAGAGTGTATTAGAGTGTGTTATGGCGCTTTTCCACTGCATAGTACGACACGACACGGCTCAGTTCTACTCACTTTTGGGGGGTTATCCCCTGGGAACAGTACATAGTACCTGGTCCTTTTTTTAGTACCACCTCGGCCGAGGTTCCAAGCACGCCGAACCGTTACCAAAACGTGACGTGTAAAGACGCTGGTCACTGATTAGCCGGAGAAAATCGTCATTACTGCGTCACTGAACTTGCGACACGAGACACAACAGAACCGATATATTTAGAACAGGAGGATCAGTCAGTGATGTGTGCCTTACTCCCGCCTCCTGTACCTCCATTGGACAAGCACTTCCTGAACCTGTGTGCCTTACTCCCGCCTCCTGTGTTGCCATTGGACTAGAACTTTGTGCAGCTCTATTTAAACGCCATCCTGCCTGCTGCTCGAGAGACAACTGCTTGATTTGTTATGGTGTTTTGCTGGTATATATTGGACTCATTGTGTATCGACTTTTGCTGCCCTTTTCGACCTCGATTTTTGCTATTGCCCTTTGTATATAATTTTGTATATAACTTTGTAAATATCATCGTGTATATAGTGGTAAGTAGGGAGTCGACGCCCTTTTTGTTCTTCCCCCATTTTTTCTCCTGGTTATGCTACTCAGGGAGTTAGGTAAGACTATATGTATTTTGGTATGTTTTTGTTGTTAGGTTAGGTAGACTTTTGTGATTCTAGTTAGTGGGTTTGGTTTATTATTTTGGCATTGTCGGCTCCTGAAGATATTACCACCTTTGTAAATATTTGTACATAGAATTAAACTGCAGTTGATCTCAACACCCCATTTATTTCCCCATTTATCTTCTTTCCTTTTCCTAATTTATTTTATTGTCTGTTGCGGCCTGACCCTAGACCAGGACGTAACAGAATTGGGGGCTCGTCCATTGTTTTGTTGTTTATCTGCTGGTTTTTGGTTTGTTTTTGGCTATAGGAGGTGTGTGTGTTTGTCACTAATATGGCAACCAAATTTAATTTAGACCAGTTTGTTATTTGTCCTTCAGTGGAGCATTTTGAAAGGTGCAGGAAGGATGACTTATTGTTGCTTGCTGACTTTTACAGCATCTCGGTCCCACGGAGCGCGAATAAGCGCGACATTAAACAAATGCTTCAGGCAGAGCTGATTAAACAGTGCATTCTTATGGATCCTACCGAGGCGGGTGTTGTATATCAGTCCGGTAAGTCCGAGGATTCAGCTACAGCGGAGGCTGTGGTCAAACCCAAGGACCCCGCACACATAGATCCCGCGGTAGTAGGTCCGTCACTGAATGACCCGAAGCTCGCGCTGCAATTGAAGCAGTTGGACCTAGAGTTAGCCCGTCAGCATTATGAATCTCAAATGCTTCAATTTCGTATGGTGGAACTCGAGTCTCAGAGGGAAATTAAATTAAAGGAATTGGAGTTGGCACTAAGGAGTAAGCCAGCTTCAGATTCTCTTGTTCATGGCCCTACAACCCCTGTACAGGCGAGTGACTCACCACCCGCACCTAGTGGCTCTTCAGCTGTAAGTTCATCTGGCTTTGACATTAGCAAGCATATTGCTTTAGTTCCTATGTTTAGAGAAAGTGAGGTAGATACATACTTCACTGTATTTGAGCGTATTGCAGCCACACTACAGTGGCCTAGAAGCATCTGGTCTCTTCTATTGCAATGCAAGTTTGTTGGGAAGGCACAGGAAGTGTGTTCTGCTTTAAGTTTGGAGCAGAGTTTGGATTATGAAACTGTTAAAAATGCTGTTTTACGTGCTTATGAGCTTGTCCCTGAGGCCTACCGGCAGAAATTTCGTAAACATGTAAAATCTGCCAATCAAACCTATGTTGAGTTTGCACGTGAGAAGTCTGTGATGTTTGATAAATGGTGCACTGCCAGTAAAGTTAGTACTTTTGATGGATTGAAGGAGTTAATTTTGTTGGAGGAATTTAAGAATTGTGTTGCGGAGAAGGTGGTAGTTTATCTAAATGAGCAAAAGATCACTTCACTTTCAAGTGCAGCCGTCTCAGCTGATGAGTTCACACTGACTCATAAAATCACTTTCTCTCCCCCACGAGGTGAAGATTCCCAACGTAGTGTTAGAAGCCCTCCAAGTTCTCAGAAAGTTACTCCGGAGAGTCGGGAATGTTTCTACTGTCATGAAAGGGGTCATCTCATTGCTGCTTGTCCTATCTTGTCTCGTAAAAACCGTAGGAAAATGCAGAACCAGCCCAAAAGTGTCGCATTAACACACGTACCAACAATGCATCAGAAAGATAGTAAATGCTCACAATCCCCTGTAGATCCTGCTTTTGAACCTTTTATTATGGAAGGTGTTGTGTCCATATCTAATTCTGAGTTAGAACAAAAATCACTTCGCCTGCTGAGGGACACAGGTTCTGCCCAGTCATTCATTTTAGAGGGTATTCTGCCATTGTCTGATAAAACTAGTTGTGGTGCAGATGTACTAGTACAAGGCATTGAAATGGAAATAGTGAAGGCTCCTCTACATAACATATTTCTGCGATCTAGGTTGGTTACGGGTCTTGTTAAGGTGGCAGTCCGTTCCCAGTTGCCCGTAAAAGGCGTTTCATTCATTTTAGGCAATGACTTAGCTGGGGGGAATGTTTGCCAGTTGCCTATTGTTACAGATGTACCTGTAATTGATGAGAATGAGACAATCTCGCGTAAATTTCCACGAGTGTTTAACTCGTGTGTGGTCACACGTGCTCAGGCTCGTAAGAAGAGAAGTGCGGAAGATTTTTCTGATTCATTCATGTGTGCGGAAGACCCCATATTTAAATTTTCTGTTGTGCCTTCACCCCCTGTGAATAATCCAGATACTGTCTCTACTCCAATCTTTGGACCAAGTTGTGCTAAACCTATATTTGGACGTGATCAGCTGGTAAATGCTCAAAAATCTGATAACTCCCTTCAACCATGTTTCACTTCGGCAGTTAAGGAAGCAGAATTGTCACAGCGGCCTACTGCATATTTTGTTAAGGATGAGTTGTTAATGCGTAAATGGTCACCTAAAAATTCTGATAACAACTGGAGTTCAGTATTCCAGGTTGTGGTCCCAAAACCTTATAGAAGTCATGTCTTAAGTATTGCTCATGACCATGACTTGTCTGGGCATCTGGGTATTCGAAAAACATATGCTCGAATTCTAAAGCATTTCTTTTGGCCGGCTCTGAAATCAGATGTAGCATCCTACTGTCGTTCGTGCTCAATCTGCCAAATTGCAGGTAAACCTAATCAGGTCATCCCTCGTGCTCCACTCTGCCCAATTCCTGTGATGGGAGAACCTTTTGAAAGAATTTTGATAGACTGTGTAGGTCCCCTTCCTCGAACAAAGTCGGGAAATTCATATTTACTCTCTTTAATGTGTGCTGCATCTAGATATCCTGAGGCTATACCACTTCGCAACATTAAGTCTCAAGCTATCGTACGTGCCCTTACCAAGTTCTTTTCTACTTTCGGGCTACCCAAGAATGTCCAGTCTGACCGTGGTTCCAATTTTATGTCGGCCCTGTTTAAAAGAGTGTTGGAAGAGCTTGATATAAAGCATCAGGTCTCTAGTGCCTATCACCCAGAATCACAAGGTGTGTTAGAAAGATTCCACCAAACACTAAAATCGATGCTTCGCACATATTGCTTGCAGCACGGAAAGGACTGGGACGAAGCAGTTCCATTCCTACTATTTGCAATACGGGATACCGTACAAGAGTCTCTTGGATTTAGCCCAGCAGAGTTGGTTTTTGGCCATTCTGTTCGAGGTCCTTTGAAAGTGCTTCAGGAGAAAATGTTGTCTCCTACTTCGGTCAGTCCTCTACCTAGAAACGTTTTAGATTATGTAAGCCTGGTTCGAGAACGCCTGCACACGGCATGCAAGTTAGCTCATCGTTCGCTCACCTCCTCCCAGGCCAAGATGAAGAGGAGATTCGATAAGAAGGCTGTGGTACGTGAATTTAAAGAAGGTGACCAAGTGCTTGCTTTACTCCCGATTACAGGTTCCGCCCTTCAAGCTAGGTTTTCTGGTCCATATATTATTAGTTCTCGATTAAGTAGCACCGATTATGTGATAAAGACACCTGACAGAAGGAGGAAGACTCGTGTCTGCCATGTAAATATGCTAAAACCTTTTTTCTCTTGAAATACTGAGGAGATTTCCCCAATCACCCCTGTTGCGATTGTCTCCACAGGCATTACACCTGAATATTCTCCGGAATTCGATGGTCTCAATTTGGGTAGACCATCTGTCCCTTGTGCGAGTTTGTCAAACTCTGTGTGGCTAAGTAAACTTGAGTGCAAACTTGTCCATCTACCAGCTTCCGCCCAGGAAGACATCATTAGGCTCATAAGGAGTCACCCCGCACTCTTTTCAGACACACCCTCACGCACAACCGTCATTGAACATGACATAGATGTAGGCGACCACCGACCTATTAAACAAAATGCCTACCGAATTAACCCGACCAAACGTGCTATAATGAAGCAGGAGACTTCATGATTATTTGCTAAGAAATCAGTTAGCCATTCCCAGTTGTAGTCCATGGTGCTCTCCCTGTCTTTTGGTTCCAAAATCTGATAATACTTATCGATTTTGCACAGATTATCGTAAAGTTAACTCTGTTACCAAGGCTGATTCATTTCCTCTTCCCCGGATGGAAGATTGTGTTGACCGGATAGGTCAGGCAAGGTATGTCACAAAATTAGACCTTCTAAAAGGCTACTGGCAAGTTCCACTCACTCAGCGAGCCTCTGAAATCTCTGCTTTTGCTACACCTGATAGATTTCTTCAGTATACAGTCATGGCTTTTGGTTTAAGAAATGCACCTGCTACCTTTCAGCGTTTAATGACACAAGTCTTAGGTGATGTGAATAATTGTGAAGCCTACCTTGATGATGTAGTTGTGTTTGCAGATACCTGGAATGAGCATCTCTCTGTTTTAAACTGTGTGTTTGATCGCCTCCAGAATGCTTCTCTGACTCTGAACCTTGAAAAGTGTGAATTCGCTCATGCTACTGTTACCTATTTAGGCAAGCAGGTGGGACAAGGCATGGTTCGCCCGCTGGATGCTAAAGTGCAGGCAATTAAGGCATTTCCAGCCCCTAGGACAAAACGAGAACTCAGACGTTTCTTAGGTATGGCTGGATATTACCGAAGTTTCTGTAGAAACTTTTCAGATGTGGTCCTTCCACTAACAAACCTTCTTCATGACTCTATCCCTTTTGTGTGGTCTGCTACTTGTCAAGATGCATTTAATGCTGTGAAGCTATTGCTGTGCAGTGCACCTGTTCTTTCTGCCCCTGATTTTAGCAAACCCTTCCAACTTGAAGTAGATGCCAGTGGTACCGGGATAGGTGCAGTACTCACCCAAGAAGATGCTCATGGTATCGATCACCCTGTGAGTTTCTTCTCCCGTAAATTTAACCGTTGCCAGCTTAACTATAGTACCATCGAGAAGGAAGCTCTTGCCCTCTTACTTGCACTTCAGCATTTTGAGGTGTATATTGGATCCAGTCCTGAACCCATAGTGGTGTTTACTGATCAAAACCCTCTCGTATTCTTACAACGTATGACTAATAGTAATCAACGACTCATGCGCTGGGCCATGATTGTGCAGGGATTCAATATTGACATTCGGCATAAAAAGGGATCTGAAAACATTGTAGCAGACACGTTATCTCGCTGTGAGTCTGAGTAGGATTGAACTTGATGTTCAATCTTAAGGGGGAGGGTGTTACGTCCCTGACGTATTATATACTGTATATATATATTTTTTTTTGTGTTGCCTGCGCTCTTGGGTGTGTTTCCCTCTCTCTGTTTTTAAACAGGTTTAATTGGCCTCTACCATGGAGAGGGGTGCTGATTGGAGGATCAGTCAGTGATGTGTCCCTTACTCCCGCCTCCTGTACCTCCATTGGACAAGCACTTCCTGAACCTGTGTGCCTTACTCCCGCCTCCTGTGTTGCCATTGGACTAGAACTTTGTGCAGCTCTATTTAAACGCCATCCTGCCTGTTGCTCGAGAGACAACTGCTTGATTTGTTATGGTGTTTTGCTGGTATATATTGGACTCATTGTGTATCGACTTTTGCCGCCCTTTTCGACCTCGATTTTTGCTATTGCCCTTTGTATATAATTTTGTATATAACTTTGTAAATATCATCGTGTATATAGTGGTAAGTAGGGAGTCGACGCCCTTTTTGTTCTTCCCCCATTTTTTCTCCTGGTTATGCTACTCAGGGAGTTAGGTAAGACTATATGTATTTTGGTATGTTTTTGTTGTTAGGTTAGGTAGACTTTTGTGATTCTAGTTAGTGGGTTTGGTTTATTATTTTGGCATTGTCGGCTCCTGAAGATATTACCACCTTTGTAAATATTTGTACATAGAATTAAACTGCAGTTGATCTCAACACCCCATTTATTTCCCCATTTATCTTCTTTCCTTTTCCTAATTTATTTTATTGTCTGTTGCGGCCTGACCCTAGACCAGGACGTAACAAGTACCACCTCGGCCGAGGTTCCAAGCACGCCGAACCGTTACCAAAACGTGACGTGTAAAGACGCTGGTCACTGATTAGCCGGAGAAAATCGTCATTACTGCGTCACTGAACTTGCGACACGAGACACAACAGAACCGATATATTTAGAACAGCCAGAGAAGGATCGGACGCACCTTTTTGTATTAACCGTCGGCCTCTTTTGAAACAAACTCCTTCGTCTCGCTGTTAAAAACATCCACATGCCGAGAATGAAGAACACCATGCCGTCGATATGCTCCATTGTTGTGTGTGTGTTTGTGGCGCACTTACGATGACGTCACGGCAGTAGCGGCGCCGTGCGTGTGAGTAATCCCGCCCACGCTAAAGTGTTACTACACTGCAGTGGAAGAGCAAACCGAGCCAAACTGCACCGAACCGAAGTGAGTTGAACTGAACCGTGTCGTGCCGTTCTATGCAGTGGAAAAGAGGCATTAGAGTGTATTAGAGTGTGTTAGAGTGTATTAGAGTGTGTTAGAGTGTATAAGGGTGTGTTACAGTGTATTGGAGTGCATTATTTTTGTATTATTATGAACACTATTACGGTATACACTATACATTATTATGTTTTCTTTTTTTAGGCATGTGATCTTCCATACATGCAAATGTTCCACTGCCATGTTTGCACAGATCTTACATTACACTGTATTATACTATACACCATTATATACACAATGTTGCACAGTTATACTGTACATTCCTATATCACTATATACTGTATACACCAACTCTATTACCAAATGCATCTTCTGGTTGTATAACACATTGTATTTATTTAGTGTAAATAAGCCACTTATCCATGTCTGGTTAGATGCTAACTGCTTTTGATTGGCTGTATGCAATGACAATAAAATCTAATCTAATCTAATTATAGTGTGTTAGAGCATGTTAGAGGTTGTGGTGTGTTAGAGTGTATCAGAGTGTATTGGAGCATTTTAGTGTGTTAGAGCATGTTACTAGAGTGTGTTACTGTGTACTAGAGTGTTTAAGCCTTTGCTAGAGTGTGTAATAGTGTACTAGAGTGTGTTTCCATGTACTAGAGTGTGTTACAGTGTGCTAGAGTGTGTTACCATATGCTATTGTGTAGAACTGTGTACTAAAGTGTGTTACCGTGTCTTAGAGTGTGTAACTGTGTGCTGTTGTGTGTAACCGTGTACTACAGTGTGCAACTGTGTACTAGAATGTGTAACCATGTGCTAGAGTGTGTAACTGTGTGCTAGAGTGTGTAACCATGTGCTAGTGTGTAACTGTGTACTAGAGTGTGTAACTGTGTGCGTGCTAGAGTGTGTAAATGTGTGCTAGAGTGTGTAGCCATGTGCTAGTGTGTAACTGTGTACTAGAGTGTGTAACTGTGTGCGTGCTAGAGTGTGTAAATGTGTGCTAGAGTGTGTAGCCATGTGCTAGAGTGTGTAATAGTGTACTAGAGTGTGTTTCCGTGTACTAGAGTGTGTAACCATGTGCTAGAGTGTGTTACTGTGTACTAGGGTGTGTAACCCTGTGCTAGAGTGTGTTACTGTGTACTATGGTGTGTAACCCTGTGCTAGAGTGTGTAACTATGTGCTAGAGTGTGTAATAGTGTACTAGAGTGTGTAACTATGTGATAGAGTGTGTTACCGTGTACTAGGGTTTGTAACCATGTGCTAGAGTGTGTTCCCGTGTACTAGAGTGTGTTTCCGTGTGCTAGAGTGTGTAATAGTGTACTAGAGTGTGTTTCCGTGTACTAGAGTGTGTAACCATGTGCTAGAGTGTGTTACTGTGTACTAGGGTGTGTAACCCTGTGCTAGAGTGTGTTACTGTGTACTAGGGTGTGTAACCCTGTGCTAGAGTGTGTAACTATGTGCTAGAGTGTGTAATAGTGTACTAGAGTGTGTAACTATGTGATAGAGTGTGTTACCGTGTACTAGGGTTTGTAACCATGTGCTAGAGTGTGTTCCCGTGTACTAGAGTGTGTTTCCGTGTGGTAGAGTGTGTAATAGTGTACTAGAGTGTGTAACCATGTGCTAGAGTGTGTAATAGTGTACTAGGGTGTGTAATAGTACTAGAGTGTGTAGTAGTGTACTAGAGTGTGTTTCCGTGTGCTAGAGTGTGTAATAGTGTACTAGTGTGTGTAATCATGTGCTAGAGTGTGTAATAGTGGACTAGAGTGTGTAATAGTGTACTAGCGTGTGTAATAGTGTACTAGAGTGTGTTTCCGTGTGCTAGAGTGTGTAACCATGTGCTAGAGTGTGTAACCATGTGCTAGAGTGTGCAATAGTGTACTAGAGTGTGTAATAGTGTACTAGAGGGTGTAACCATGTGCTAGAGTGAGTAATAGTATACTAGGGTGTGTAATAGTGTACTAGCGTGTGTAATAGTGTACTAGAGTGTGTTTCCGTGTGCTAGAGTGTGTAACCATGTGCTAGAGTGTGTAACCATGTGCTAGAGTGTGCAATAGTGTACTAGAGTGTGTAATAGTGTACTAGAGGGTGTAACCATGTGCTAGAGTGAGTAATAGTATACTAGGGTGTGTAATAGTGTACTAGAGTGTGTAATAGTGTACTAGTGTGTGTTTCCGTGTGCTAGAGTGTGTAATAGTGTACTAGAGTGTGTTTCCGTGTGCTAGAGTGTGTAATAGTGTACTAGAGTGTGTAACCATGTGCTAGAGTGTGTAATAGTGTACTAGGGTGTGTAATAGTGTACTAGAGTGTTTAACCATGTGCTAGAATGTGTACCCATGTGCTAGAGTGTGTAATAGTGTACTAGAGTGTGTAATAGTGTACTAGGGTGTGTAATAGTGTACTAGAGTGTTTAACCATGTGCTAGAATGTGTACCCATGTGCTAGAGTGAGTAATAGTGTACTAGAGTGTGTAATAGTGTACTAGAGTGTGTTTCCGTGTGCTAGTGTGCTAGAATTTTCCAGTGCACCTGCGAGCGTATTAAGCCTCATTGTATTACTGCACATTGAAACCCCTCCCCGTGCACTAAAATGGCTGGGGCTATAAATGGGTGGGGCTATAAATGGGTGGGGCTATAAATGAGTGGGGCTATACATGGGTGGGGTTATAAATGGTGGGGCTATAAATGGGTGGGGCTATATACAGTACAGGCTTCATCTATCTCTCTATGTATTGCTCAGGCAGGCTTTCTGCCTCTTTGTCTTGTTATGCATTTATTTGACATTCTTTCCCTTTCTTTGTGTGTGTGTGTGTGTGTGTGTGTGTGTGTGTGTGTGTGTGTGTGTGTGTGTGTGAAGTCCAGAAGGCCGATCTCTTGCCCCACAGAGCCTCCTGTCAATCACATTTTTCCTTTCAGTGATAAAAAGACAGGAAAGGAAAAAGACAAAGTGAGGGGCAGAATTCCCAGCAGACACGACACTGACATTCATCCAAATTGTGTGTGTGTGTGTGTGTGTGTGTGTGTGTGTGTGTGTGTGTGTGTGTGTGTGAGGCGGTGAATTCCACCATCACACTGAAACACTTGGAATGCCTTCATTTACAGTCATATTGATTTTAATCAGCGTGGAACATGTCTGCTCTTAGAACCCAAAAGCCTGTGTCCGTATTCTAGAGGAATAGCTGAGGATGTTTTGCCGCTGGGACACACACACACGCACACGCACACACACAGTGATTAGACTGACACTTTCCACAACACACACACACACACACACACACACACCGAGAGACACATACTGGCCTTGAGATGGTTGAGCTACGCTAAATCTACGCTAAGCTCATCTGGCCCGACACACACACTCACTCACACACACACACACACACACACACATATGCATGCACAGACTAATTAAAAACACAGCCTGTATCTTTTCCCATGCACCCTAATTAAACAGTGTTGACGTGATGTAAAATGTGCATAGTGGGGCTCAGATGGCAGTCTACCTCACCTATACTTGTGTGTGTGTGTGTGTGTGTGTGTGTGTTTCACACTTTGCTTTAAAACCCTCTGGCTGCTGTTAACACAGATTCATCTTTCACACGCTGCAAATACCGCCGGCAGATAAAAATAAACACCAAAATAATCTATACAGTAGCTGTATGTTCCTGAGTGTGGCACCGGTACGGTGTGGTCTTATTGGCTAAGAGAAGCACACATGACACTAAAGACCTGCACCCCCGCTGGAGTACCGGGAGACCCAGCGGCGCGGGACAAGATCTGGGGCCTCATGTACAAAGACTTGCGTTGAATTCATACTAAAACATTGCGTACGGACAAAGCTGTAAATGTGCGTACGCAGTAAAAGAATCTGATGTATGAAACACTGCGTACGCGGAATCCCGCGCAGATTCTCTTTGTACATCCGAATTAACGTGAAATTGAGCGCACATGCAGGAGCGCAAAACCCCTCCCTGCCTCCTCCCCCATATAAATATGGTAATGACTCCACTGGCAAAACCAAACGAAAAAGCAATGGCAAAAGCTAGCAAGAAGAGAAACTTCACAGAATGTGAATTGGAGGTGCTCCTATCGGAGGTAGACCGGAGAAAAACTGTTATTTTTTAATTAATAAAAAAAAATAAAAAACTTAGCTGGAATAATATCTTTAAATACATCACTCACCAAGAAGCCACTGCCACCTAGGGTTAACCCTAACCCTAACCCTAACCCTGCCACCTTGGAGCCTCATCCCAACCATGCTGTTTGTGAGGATGAATGAATCATGGGTTGACCCAGGCCACCTCGCCACAATATTTGTTAGGCGCATTTGAGCAGGGCCGGTTCTAGACCAGACCATATGGGGGGGAGGCGGGGTGCGTGCGGTCTGATCATGCAATTGGGGGGGAGGGAGGGGTGTGCGCGGTCAGATCATGCGACGGGGGGTTTGCGCGTGCTGCAACCTGTGAAATCTAATACCGTATTATGTAGTGTCCCTTTTTAGGCGGATTTTCCGCTAACGCAGATCATTTTATCAACTTGTTATGAATTCATTTTGTGAGTATATTAACATGTGCTTTCTCAACATTTCAATTTTTTTATTTGAGGGGGCAAGACATTTATTTGAGGGGGCGCTGCCCCCTCTTGCCCCCCCGTAGCACCGGCCCTGTTTGAGCATCACATATTATTTGTACATTTATTTTATGGAAATGTGGGCGGCACGGTGGTGTAGTGGTTAGCACTGTCGCCTTGCACCGCCAGGGTCTGGGTTCGATTCCCCAGCCAGGCTCGATTCCCGTCTCTGTGTGCATGGAGTTTGCATGTTCTCCCCGTGCTTGGTGGGTTTCCTCCGGGTACTCCGGTTTCCTCCCACAGTCCAAAGATATGCAGGTTAGGCTAATTGGCGTTCTAAATTGCCCGTAGTGTGTGAATGAGTGTGTGTATGTGTGTGTGTATGTGTGTGTGCCCTGCGATGGATTGGCACCCTGTCCAGGGTGTACCCCGCCTTGTGCCCTAAGTTTCCTGGGATAGGCTCCAGGCCCCCGCGACCCTGTATATAAGGATAAAGCAGTATAGAAAATGAATGAATGAATGAATGGAAATGTTTCCGATTCACGTATGCAAATTCTATGGCGCCTTTATAGCAATGTGCGTGCAGTCGATGGCTCCGATTACATTAGGAAAATCGGCGATCGCTGCAAATTGCGCTTTACTGTTTGGCTGGTCAACTGCATGATATGGAAACCTTATATACCTGCTAGACATGCGTGTGATCCCGTCCCATACAGCTGGCACTGCACGGCTCAAAGACGACTGGCTTAACCCCGAGCAGCCTGCCAGTTCCCTTTGGAAAGAACCAGTTGCCAGGAAACCAAGCGTTGTCAGCACCTGTAGGGGAACGGGTAATGCGTGGCTCCTCGCTGTCTCTCTTTCAAAATTTGAACTCAACTCGGCACAGAGCTCCAGGAGGATAGCTATTGGAAATCTGAAACGGCTAATAAGCCAGTCATCATCATGGGCCAGAAAATCACTGTGATCCCTAACAATGTCCTCTAATAAGGCCAACACTGCCATTGTGTGAAAATTATTGTGTCAATTAACCCATTTTATCAATTATAAATGAATAGCAATGTTTTTCACATGTGTTAGTGCGATACTGTGTAGTGTGCAATTTAACATAATTGCCTCTAGGAGTCGCCAACGGAAATAAAACAAACACACACAAGAAATACCGGTACGCCAGAGAGGAGGTTGGCGTGGAAGAACGCACATTCTCACGTTAATTTCACTGTTAGTAAATCCGACCGTGAGCGTGAAAACTGGCGTAAGCAAAGTTTTTGTGCGTACGCAGCGTTGATACATGAGGCTCCAGATGTGTGAATGCGGGCGGTAAGGTCCTCGTGTATGTGCGGGTTGCGGGAGAATAAAATTAATCGTGGGACTCTCGCAAAATGGAATTATCTTAAAATTAATTAATTGAAAACAAACACTATATTATTTATCTACTGCACAAAAGTAACAGAACGATTAAATAAAAATAAAAACAATTTACAGGCGCAAGGTCGGAACTTATTTTTATTTATTGAGAAATAAGGATAACTTATGTTAAATATTTGGAAGTTGCTGAAGGCAAAAACGTTCTGAAGCAGTATTCGGCCAAATGCTTTTCTGTTTCACCACTTGAGAAATCAACGTTTATTATTATTTTATTTCATTGCAAAATTATTAGCCTATTTCTAACAGTTCTGAATTTATTTCTATGTTCTGAAAAGCTCCTCGTTCGTGTCCATGTTCATCATTTCCTTTAATCAAACTCAAATAAAATGAAACATATTTATTTTCCGTTTCTTTTTTATATATAAACTCAAAAGGGAAGCAATTGAAACATATAACAGAGTAGCGGGAAGAAGCAGTAAAAATAAAACTACTTATATGTTTGCTTGAGTTCGACCTTGACACATCACGTAGACGCTCACGCTGCACATCGCTCACTGTATGAAGCAGAATTACAGACATCGCTTACGACCGATGATTGTCCGATACGCGCATGATTTCCTCACTAAAGTACTACAACATAAGCCATAAATAAAGTGAAAAACTGTGAAATCCAGTTGTTTTGTAATATTCTAAACATGTTTGTTGTAGATGTTGCTGATGGTAAAATGGAATGATGGCTTTAGACAGCAGTTTAAACTTTCAGACACACATTGACTCTGTTGTCAGAACAGGCTTTTTTCATCTTCGCCTCCTCGCAGAGGTCAAACCCTTTTTGAATCGGAGCGACCTGGACAAAGCCATTCATGCTTTTATTAGTTAGACTACTGCAACGCACTTTATGTTGGAATCACTCAAGCGCATCTACATCCTCTGCTTGTACAGAATGCTGCGGCTCGTATGCTGACCAATAATCGTAAATATGACATCACACCAATCCTGTATTCCCTCCACTGGCTTCCGGTTCAGTTCTGGATTCAGTTTAAACTTTTGATGTTTGTTTTTAATGCGGTTTTAATGGTCTGGAAGCTTCCTACAGTAAGCTTTTATCAACAAAGTAGAGCCTTATGTTCTGCTGACCAAAGCCTGCTAGTGGACCCTCGGTCAAGGGGCAAACAGTGGGGTGATCGCTCCTGTACAGTGGCTGGTCCTAAACTCCGGAACACCATTCGACCGGAGTTACATGACGGACCTCCCTACGTTTAAAGCAAAACTAAAGACTCACTGGCTTTTAATATTTTATAATTGTATGTTGTTGTTTTTTTTTATAATAATAATAATTAATTTTTATTATTTGTTATATTAATTATCATTATTATTATTATTATTATTATTATATTTTTCATTTATTTATAATAATGTGTTTTATTTCGTTTTTGTATTTTTTTTATTTATTGCCACTTTATTGTCATTTTTAGTGCTGTGAAGCACTTTGGTTCAACTTAGGTTGCTGCAAAGTGCTATATAAATAAATGTTGATTTGATTTGATGGCTTAAACATGTTTTTTTGCAGAAAGAGTTAAAACCTAAAGCCGGTTATTGATCTTGAATAGGTTGTTGTTTTAAAACTGTTTTCTAGTTTGTTGTAAAATGCGATGTTGTCCTAGAACATTTTGCTGTAAAATGGATCATTGTTCTTGTGAGTCAGCCTTAATTTGACCCCCCTGGAGCAGAGAGGGTTAAGGGCCTTGTTCAAGCGCCCACCCCAGAGCCTTTGTGTTGTTGTCCAGCGACCCCAAATTGAAGATCGACAAGATCTCGCGACCCCCACTATCAAAAACAAGCAATAAACATAACAAGCTGTTCACAGTATTTTGACTACATTTACTATCAAAATAATTGTGGCTTATTTCAATGGGAAGGCTGTACTGTACTTGTTTTTGGCAGCACAAAAGCTTCATTCGTGGCCTGATGGTGGATACAGCTACCCGCATATCATCTTCGACATCATGACGTGAGCTGTAGTTATTTTTTATATATGTAACAGCGGAAAAATACTGCTCACACAAATATGTAGATCCAAATTGAAGCAGTACATCCACTGCTGCACGGGACAACTCGTGTATTCGGTTGCTACGGCAACTTAGTGAATACTGATACTGCACTTTATGAATTCTTCCTCATATTTCCGACGTTTCCTACTTTGGTCTGACGGGGTCTTGCTCTTTTGCTTTACATTTTTAGATTTGCGAATAACAAATTTATCCATCTCGGCAGTTGTGCTTTTCACGTGCAGTTGTGCGCTGTAGCTATAACTAGTGAGTCAGTCGCTGCACAGTGATGTTATATCTTTGAGTCGCAATTTTTTTTTTAACACTCAATTTAAACACTCAAACTCAATCAATAATATCTTTACAAATCCAAAAATATTTATTTATAGTATTCACTTGTAATACTGAAAAGTGTGTATTATAATCACAAAATAATTTTTATTTTTTAATCCCTCTCGCGACCCCTTGAAATTATTCTGCGACCCCAAGAGGGGTCGCGACCCCCAGTTTGTGAACCACTGTCCTAGAGAAGCTTGTTCTATGATGTGTTATTCTAGAGCAGCTTTTTGTAAAAATGTGTCATTGTTCTAGAACATCTTGTGATAAAATGCATTGTTGATCTATTGAGGCTTGTGATAAAATGCATTGTTGTCCTAAAGCAGCCTATCGAAAAGGAAATGTGTTGATGTCCTAGAACAGCTTTTTCTAAAATGTGTTGATGTTATAGAGCAGCTTGTCGTAAAAAAATGTATCGTCCTAGAGCAGCTTGTCAAACAATGCGTTGTTATCATAGAGCACCCTGCCGTAAAATGTGCTGTTGTCCTACAGCAGCTTGTTGTAAATGTGTTGTTGTCCTACAGCAGCTTGTTTAAATGCATGGTTTCCTAGAGGCGTTCACTTACTGGGACAGTGTTTTATAATCAGTAATTGTAATCAGTAATTGTTCTTAAGAATGAGTCTATATTTATTTTTTTCTTCAGAAAGTGTGAGAAGACGGTCCAGAATGTGCCTTCTCCTTATCCACAGAGCAGTGATTTAGCATGTCATGTAGTGTTCTATAGGTTGTTGTTGTTGTTATTAAGTAGGCTAGTGTCCTTGAAAACAATTTCAAGCTATTTTTTATATTAGTTATGTACAGTATGTAGAACATTAAGGTACCTCGAGAAGTTTGAAGAGTGGTAAGGTCAGTTATACGCATGACTATGAACCCTGCATTCCCACAATGCAGTGCGACAGAGGCAATGTGGGCTGATGGTCCAGAATGGGTTTAAACTAACCACTCAGCTCAGGAAGCTAATAATAGACTGTTGTGATCACGTGGTTCTCGGAGTGAGGGAACATGAGTTAATTAGTTGTCCTAGCTACACTCCAAAAAGTAGCATGGGTTTATTTTTGTGTGCTGAGAGTGTTGAGTGTCGAGAGCATCTTTGCAGTTAAGGAGTGAGAGACAGGTGAAGACAGCCATGACTGTGCAAGTGAGATCTTTGAGTAGTGCGTGTGTGTTTGTGTATGTGTGGTGTCTTTCTCACTCCACATCAAATCACTGGTGTGAATCTCAGACCAAAGACCATGTGAGCAGCTCCATTCTTCATTCTCTCTGTTGCTGCACAAACACAAACAGCTTCACAACATCATTGGAGAGGAGAGAGAATTGACAGAAACAAACAAGAAACAAAGGACAGATGTATGAGGTAGTGTGTGTCGAGGTTATGCAGGAGGAATGTTTAAATTCACATGAATGTATGCTGTACGCAAATACATATCTTGATACCCATTCCTGATTATGAATACAGCTGTGATGGAAGACGAATGCTTTAAATACTTTATATGGTCAAAGGTTTATGCACACCTGACCATCAAACCCATACATCCTTGTTGAGCATCTTATTAAGGATGTATTCCACGTTTGCTCTTCTAATAAGCATCACTGGGAAGACTTGACACTAGATTTTGGAGCGTCCACTGATCAGTGTGTTGTGGTGGAAATTCAAGTGTTGGTGAGCTCAGGGACTGATGCCAGGATGTCGAAGAGGCTCCAGCTCCAGTTCCTCCCAAATGTGTCTGGTGGAGTTGGGTTCATTCAGGTCTATTTGCAGAAGTTCTTCTTCTCCAATCTCAACACACTGATCAGTGGATCGTTCGTCCATTCTGTAAAATTGTGTCCTTCTAACATTGTGTAAACAGTTTGAGATAGAATCACATGGTGGTTCTTCTCTGTCATTAAGCAGAACCGATGAAGAATCTCGGACAAGTGACAGTCATGGCAAATCTTCATGGATGAATCACATGCCTATAAGACTTTTTTTTGTATGTGTGTGTGTAGATATATGTATACACAGCTGTGATAGTAATTAGTGAGATGAACAAGCAGAGAGTGTAATGGAGGGAGGTCAGTCTTTGAGTGTGTTGTTTTGATCTTTTTTTTTGTTAGTGTCTAATGAGTTCTGCTTTAAAGTGATGAGAGAAACTAATATCCGCCGCTTCTGATCTGGAACACAGACGCAGCTTTAACCTTTCACACTTCAAACTCAAGAGTTATTTTTGCTCATTTTTACATTTAGTTGTGGTCTCATTTTGCTACATCTACAGTTAAAAACCAGTTTGCTCTTTATGGAAAATATTGAGAACAGGAAGTGAACGCTCTGGTTTAGAGCTTAACAGAACTTAGAACAGAACCGAAACTTAACTGAGTTTTGTAAGCAAGTGAATTGTCACACTCTACGATATAAAAGCAGTTTAACCGTAAATGATTCTCTGCCCACTTTCATTCTCATAGAATGTAATAAGGTTCTAATTACAGGTCTACCGTTAAACGATCTTTACTGAATAATCGGACATGCAGAACACATTAAAGCAGTATATAGAGAATGATTGCCAGTTCTAAAAGTACATGCATTATTCACAAGGAATAATAAACATAAAGCAAGCATTTAGAGCTTTAATATTGGCACCAGGTGGCCATCAGTCATGCAGCTCTCTCTCTCTCTCTCTCTCTCTCTTACACGCAGACATATCGCAACGAAGTTCGCTCATTCAGAACCGTAGTTCCCTAGAGAAGGGTGTGTCATGCCAAGCTTGTATCATGACGTAAATGAGCTGAATTTCAGTCCAAACCCCGGACAAGCCCAAACATTCTGTCAAAGCTTTCATTTAGCTTACCGCAGTGTACCACTGATCTGAACAACACAAATGAAGAGTTTCTAAGAAAGTAACATTCTGGAGCAGTTTTTTACACTCTAAAAAATGGACCTACTGATCACCACTAACTCGTACAAGTCCATTCTACAACACTGACACATTGACCAGCCCTGAATCATTCTAGAACCCTGACCCACTGACAAGTCCTAGTTCGTTCTGCCTATTCTAACACACTGACACAATGAACAGCACAAGCTCATTCTAGAACTCCGTCCCACTGAATAGTACTGCCACATTGTACTGTACATCACGGACCAACTGACAAGCACGGGCTTATTCTAGAATATGGACCTTCCCACTGACTGACATTAAGCCGTCCAGGACTTGAACTTCTACTTGAACTAAAACATGTCAGAAAAAAGCACAAACCTATTTTTTGAACAATGACCCTTGCTAGAACCTTTAAAGTTCTCCAGCCATTTAAGATCATTTTAATCACTATTTCTACCAACAGTCTATTAGTTGCAATGGTGTTAGGGGTGGGATCTGCGGTCCGATTGGTTACATTGATATTGGGAACTTAAGCCTGATTTGTTGCCGCAGCATTATGAGTAGGATCTTTGACCTGATTGGTTACAAAGCCATTGTGTGTGGAAACTTTCAAACAATTGTTTAAACTGGAATTTTAGGTGGAAACTGTGGTCTGCTGTCTTACTATGGAACACAATTCAACTTAATTTTATTTGTATAGGACATTTCAGAGTGGATAATTTCACTAAGCTAAAACCAGAGGCACATGTCTTCACTAGGTTCCACTGCCTCCTAATTTCCTCTAGTTCCTAGCATCCCAAGTTTCTAATGTCCTCTAGTTTTCAATATCCTATAGTTTCAGATTGTCCTCTGGGATAAGATCCCTGAAGGCCTCCTTCTTCAGTCGCATGGCTTCCCTGACCACTGTGGTGGACTGGAGTTACCAGCCCTTGAGGCACCCAAGACATTTAGACCACAGCTCACAGCCACAGCTTCAGCAATAGAAGCTTTGAACATTAACCATTCTGGATCCATTCCCCCAGCATCCACAGGGATGCCAGAAAAGGTCCACAGAAGGTGGGAGTTATAAACCACTTGGGCAGGGGCCTCCCCCAGATGTTCTCAGTTCATTGAAACTACTCAATTGGCCTTTCCAGGGGTGTCCCCTACCACTAAACCAAACTCACCGTTAGTTGGTGATCAGTTGATAGCTCCACTTCTCTTTACCCGAGTGTCTAAGACATACAGCCTCAGATCAGATGATACGATCAAGAAATTAATCAACGATCTTTGTTCTAGGATGCTCTGATAGTAGAAGTACACTTATGTGCAACTTTATGCTCAAACATGGTGTTCATTACATTGAAATTCCAGTGTCCCCTAAATTTCTAGTGTCCATTTCCAGTTTCCTTGCATGCTGCTCCTTTGCAGTGTTCATTTTCTTCAATATTAATGTTCTCCTAGTTGGCCTGGTTCTTTAGCTGTAATTGTCACCTGCTATTTCCAGTGTCCCCTAATTGTCAGCATTCTCTCATTTCCTAGTTATTCTAGTGTCACCTGTGGAATGATTGGGACTTGAGTATAAAGTGTTTTTGATAATTGCAGGCTTAAGGCTATTTAAGTAAAAACAGAGCCATGTTTATGATGTTCCTGTGGTATCATCAACAAAAGTCTCATGGCAAACTTTAGGCCCATCATCATCATCATCATCATCCTCATCCTCATCCTGATTATCATCATCATCATCATTAGGGAGTTATTGTCCAGTGCAGGAGGCTCCAAGCAGAAGAAGAGCATCAGGCAGGTCTGCAGGGCAGGTAGCTCATCAGGCAGGACGAACACGTAGCTCGAAGGAGACAAAGAAAGAGATCCAGATAGAGAGACACAGATTATCAGGCATGCTCCGGTCTTGTAAGTGGGTAAGATAATGTACGCTGTGTGAAAATACAACATATCTAATAGCCAGAATATTAATAGCCCTGATGCTATTAAGTGTTGTTTATATAGTAAAACTACAAAAGCAGCTGTTATCTGGCTCTCTCACACACATACACTTCTCCTACAGATTACTGTACACATCACACACACTTTACCGTGTAGCGAGAGGAGGGGTGGGGGTGTGGGGGGTGGGTGCAATCGTTCTTCACACTTGTGAGTGAGCGCTGAGCCGATTACACAGCGGATTTTACAGAGAGAACACTCGAGCTGATGCATAGTAATTCCATCTCACAGAAATTGATATTGATCTATTTTTCATCTCCTCAAACAACAGCCTCGTTTCATCTCCTCAAACACGTGATAGACATCAGAACACCACACTGATGGACAGCTTATCCTCCTCTGTGTGTGTGTGTGTGTGTGTGTGTCATCAGAATGTATGTAATATGTATGTAATATATCTAATTACATATAAACATTAACATTGTTGTAGATATTTTTGTTGTCCATTAGTTCATTTGTGTACTTTCCACATACCTTCTAGTTTCCAGTGTCTCATACGTAGTTTCCAGTGTCTCCTAGTTTCTGTTATCTAAAAGTTTCCATCGCTCTCTAGTTTCCAGTGTCTCCTAGTCTCCAATGTCTCCTAGTTTCCAGTGTCTGATTGTTTTGGATGTCTTCTAGTTCCCAGTGTTCTTTAGTTTTCAGTGTCTCTTAGTTTCTAATGTCCTCTAGTTTCCAGTGCTTTTCTAGTTTCTCATGTATAAGATTTCACACTGTCTTTTGGCTTCCGGTGTCTTCTAGCTTCCTGTGTCCAGCAGTTTCCAGTGTCCTTTATTTGCCAATGTCCTCTAGTTTCCAATGGCTGATACTGTAGTTTCAGATGTCCTCTAGTTTTCAGCGTCCTTCGGATTCCAGTGATCTCTAGTTTCCAGTGTCCTTCAGGTTCCAGTGTCTCCTGGCTTCCACTGGATGAAAGTCTCCAGTGTCCTCTAATTGCCAATGTCCCCTAATAAGTGTCCTCTAGCGTCCAGTGCACCCAGTTATATCCTCTAGTGTACAGTGTTCCCTGGTTTTCTTTTCTTTTAATGCCCGGTGTCCCCTAGTTTGTCCTGTTCCCTATTTTCCAGCGTCCTCTAATTTCCAGCGTCCTCTAGTTTCCAGCTAGCTGGTTAATTAGAGAGATAGCTGGAGCAGTAATGACAGAGTGTCTTCATCAACACTACAGGAGGGTTAAACAGTGTTCACACACACACACACACACACACACACACACACACACAAGAACGCTTCAGTTATTTCTAATTCCTCTTTATTTATACATTACATTTTCTTCTCATTTTCACTTCTTCTTCGTGTGATACGCAGCACAGGACGGTGATTTTGCATTAACGAGATGGAGCGAGCATTACCTGAGATTATCTCCTGATTACTGCATGCTAATCCTGCTTCAGAGTTCATGCTAACAGAGCCAGGATCAGGACATGTATACTGTCAGAAAAAAAAGCATAGAATGTAGAAAACGAAGGAAAAGAAACATGGAAATGTGTTTCCGAACCCTCCAGTATATCTCACTACACAGAGGTCAGGCGTGTACACCAAATAGTTCGTTTATCGGTCAGGTTGCATGTGTGTGTGTGTGTGTGTGTGTGTAAATGAGCAGGATGTGATTGATGGTGCCGCCATGGTCGGAGTCCACAGGGGAAATTACCCAGAATTCCTCTAATGGGCACTACAAGCTTGGGATCAGAGCAGCTGGCAGAGTTTATAACCTACACATCTCTTTTTCACGTCTCTCCCTCTGTCTCTCTTTCAGCTCTATCCACATAGTCTCTCTTTCATTTTTATCTGTTTTTGTGTCTCCTCGTCGCTGACCATCTCTCTCATTCTATCTTAGTCTCTCCATCTCTCTCTCTCTCTCTCTCTGTCTCGCTCTCTTTCTCTTCTTGTTTCTTTTTATTTCCTCAGTCTCTCTCTCTCTCTCTCTCTCGATCGTCCTCTTTCTCTCTATCTCTCTTTCAGACGATCTTAATTTTTTCTATCTTGTCTTTCCTCAGCCAAAGAAAATAGCCCAAAACAACTCTCTCTCTCTCTCTCTCTCTCATTCTGTGTCTTTATCTCTCATCATCTCTTCATCTCTTTCTTTCTCTCAATCTTGGTCTCTCTATCTCTCTTGACCTTTCTAGCTCTCTTAATCTCTCTCTAGTGCTCTCCTTCTCTCTGTCTTGGTCTCTTCAGTCTCTCTCCGGCGTCTCTCCTTTTCTCAATTTTTGTCTCTCCAGCTCTTCATCCCTCTCTCGCTCATTCTGCCTCTTTCAATCATTTAAATTTTTTTTAAAAACCTCGTGTTGTCTCTTCATTTCTCTCTTTTCTTTCAGACTGAAATACGTGAATAAAAAGAGCCTGTGTTGGGTTGAAGGGTTTTTTTTTTTTTTTTGTCATTTGGCATCTCTCTCATGTTTTCTTGATGTCCTCTCATCCCGTCATTAGCACCAATCCATCCAGCTCTGTCATCTCCTTTATCTGCAATCGCTTCATCTGTGAAAATCCAAACGGCTCATCAGATTAGCATTAAAACCACCGTCGCTACTAATTACTGACCTCCACTCTGCCAGTGACAATCTCATTTACGCTAATGGCTGTCCATTGATCCACTCGCACTAACAGGAACCTTGTAGAGGGTTTCGTCCGATAATTCCGAGCCTTTCATCATTTCTCAACAGGCGGATTTTATTAGAGCTTCAGTGTCTCCGCCGTGAGACATTTTATTAGTTACCAGATGGTTATATCTAATTAACTTTCAGCTTCAATTTTATTAGATATTTATTTAAAAGAACCCAGACATTTAGCCCGTTAGAAAGTTTGCACACAGTGCTCTTCCATCACCTTGCTTTAAACGACAAGATAAAAAAAAAAAAAAAACAAGAGCTTATTAACGCCAGCACTGTTTTTCCCTTCTTTCTGTCACTTTTTGTTTTCTTTTTCCTTTTCATCCTGCGTGTTGGACTCGCACAGAGAAACTCAGCCACTCTGCTCTCTTGTCTTGATAAATTGGAGCTTGTGTTTCTTAAAAAAGCTGATATGAGTGATTGCTGAAGTGCCCTTCACTCCGTGCACTCCACGCACACACTTCCCGCGTACCCTCTCATCATCTTGGTGTCGAGCTCCAGAGGTTGCAGAGCATTGTGGTGTAATGATTTGCGGCAAGGACGTTTTTACTTCTCAGAGCAAAGACGATACGCTCGCGTCTTCTCCGAGGTGTCTTTGTTTCTGCGCTCCGTTCTTGATGTCTTTTCGCTCTCCGGTTTCAAACCCGTTTTTGACGATGTTTCCTTTGAGCCGTGAGATGATTTCCATTTTACCCAGTGGGTGTCCTTACCTGGATCAAGGAGGAACGGTAAACGAAGGGCGCCGTGTTATTTCCAATTTGTTACTCTGACCTTTGGTTTATCCACACGCCTAATGATCGTTTCGCATGCTGTTTCCTCGCATGCTGTTCCTCACTAGCCACTTCTGATCATCCAGGATCTGTTCGTTTTTTATCTGTTTATTCATTTGATATGCGCCGAGTGATGAAGCCCATGTGCAGCACCAGTCCCGGGGGCGTCAAATAAGTCTTGTAATAATAATCATAAAAACATTTTTGATTGTCTGAATCTGAGAGGAGACATGAGGTGATAAGATGTAATAAAAGTCTGAAATACTTTGTGAAAGTTTGGCTGCACGTTTTCTCCTCATCCACGTCCTGCAAGTGGCTGGGGCCCAATTCAGAGAGCGTGAATTACCCGTGTAGTTACACAGCGTTCTCACCAGACCTGTGGGAGCTTTTAACTGTCTGCTGCACAGTGGATTTGGTCTATTTACACACACTTCAGTCAAAGCTCATAAAAGACAAAACAAATGCCACCGTTATTGCTCCCAGTTTGACTCTCATGTTCTGCTCACTACTTAGCAGTGGCTATCTTATTGAGCAAGGCCATGTCTTTACCATGGAGACAGTGCCAGTCATGTACCAATTTTAAAGAATTTCCAACTATAGTTTCCTTTTTCCCAATCCCCTAGGAACGTGGTTATATAAATAAAAGACGGAAGAAACTCTAATATCACCTTTTGTTTGCTTGTTTTTTGTTGTTCCCTGTTTCAGGAAAACCCATACATGTGCAACAACGAGTGTGACGCATCCACAGAGGAACTTGCTCACCCTCCAGAACTAATGTTTGACTTCGAGGGTCGCAACCCCACCACCTTCTGGCAGTCCAGTTCATGGAGGAAGTACCCTAAACCCCTTGCAGTGAACATCACACTATCCTGGAACAAAACCATCGAGCTGACAGATGACATCGTCGTCACGTTCGAGTCTGGTCGCCCCGAGCAGATGGTGCTTGAAAAGTCATTGGACTATGGGAAGACATGGCAGCCATACCAGTTCTATGCCACTGACTGCTTAGACGCCTTCACCATGGAGCCAAAGACGGTGCAGGAACTGTCCCAGTTCACTCTGCTGGACATCATCTGCACAGAAGAGTATTCCCGTGGATATGTCTGGAAGTATGACAAGACCGTGCGCTTTGAGATCAAGGACCGCTTTGCCCTGTTTGCTGGACCACGTCTCCATAATATGGCATCATTATATGGCCAGCTGGACACCACAAAGAACCTGCGAGACTTCTTTACCATCACAGACCTGCGCATCCGGCTCCTCCGACCCGCTACTGGCGCCACCATGGTGGATGAGGGCAACCTGTCCAGATACTTCTATGCTATCTCTGACATCAAGGTGCATGGAAGGTAAGAGAGATTTTGTCTGTTTGTTTTTATTCCCTTTTGCAAAAAAAAAGGAAGAAGTATAAATGCAGTTTGAATGGGTCAAAAGGTTAATCTGACTCGGTTTCAGTTTAACTTTTGGGAAACAAATTGACTCTGAGGCACAAACTGACTCCGAAAAACAAATGTTGCCCAAAGGTACAATCTCACTTTAAGGAACAATTTGACCCTTACAGTTACAAACAAAATGCTGGGTTATAAACATGACTACCTTTCCCCTCAAGTACAAGGAAGACCAAGGCTCATCCTCATCCTGAGGAGTAAATTTACCATAGGTACAAATCGACTCAGAGGTACAACCTGACAGTAAGGTACACTACCTTAGTGTTAGGTTGTGCCATCTTAAGGTAAATCTGACCAACAAATCAATCATTATGGTGAAATGTTTGAAACCCCACTTTAAGGTATAACCTGACCCCAAGGTACTCATTATTAATAGGTACTACCGCAATTTAATGAGAAAAATCTGAAAAAAAAATTTACCCTGAGGTACAATCTCTTCTTAATGTACAAATCTGACTCGGGGAGAAAAATAAGACCTTATTCAAATCAATGCCATGTTTAACCATACCGAGGCATTAGTGATGGGAAGTTCAAATCATTTTAGTGACTCGGTTCTTTGAATCTCGTTCATCAAAATGAACGAATCTTTTTTTGAGTCATTTCGTTCATTTGATCAGAAATAAATTAAAATGTTGCGTTTTCAATAAAAAATACCCCTAATTCGTCTACATACACAAATGTTGGCTATAGTTCCAGTTATGAAAATATTACAATGTAACTAAGGTCATATTATAATAAACAGAATGAGCAGCTACCCTCTTATATTTTCCAATCTGAGTCGTTCGTTCTTTTGAATCTATTGCACCGCATAGCGTCTGTGGGAGTCACATGTCAAAAGAACGAACGACTCGGGACTCGAAGACCCCCTAGCACAATCGTTCAATACTGTTTCCTGTGTACTGCACCGCATAGCGTCTATGGGAGTCACGTGTCAAAAGAACGAACGAACTCGAGACTTGAAGACTTATTGCTGAGAATCGTTCAATACTGTTTCCTGTATATAACATACGGAGATTTTGTGATGCTTTGCGCATGCACGCCCAATAGAAAATGACTACAAGGCATAGTTCTGACCCTGAGGTGCAAATTTGGCCCTGAGCTACAATCTGGCCCAGACGAACAATCTCCCCCCACCTTAAGGGGGTCAGGGGTAGCTCAGTGGTTAAGGCATTGGAGTATGGTTCAGAAGATCCCAGGTTCAAACCCCACAACCACCAAGTTGCCACTGTTGGGCCCTTGAGCAAGGCCCTTAATCCTCAACTGCTCAGATGTGTAATGAGATAAAAATGTAAGTCGCTCTGGATAAGAGCGTCTGCCAAATGCCTAAATGTAAATGTGACCCTGAGGTACAATTTTACCTTGATGTACCGGCCAGATTTTGAGGTACAATTATACTTTAGGGTACAAACCTGAGGTACAGTTCTGACCATGAGGTACAACCTTACGTGGTGGTACAGACCTAACCTTGAAGTATGATTCTGACCTTGCAGTAAAAATCTGAGCCTGAGGAAACCTCTGACTGTGAGGTAAAATCTTACTTTAAGGTAATTACTGGGGCCTGGAGATTCAATCTTGCCTTTAGGAATAAACCTGCCCCTGAGGTATGAATCTGTCCTCGAGGCACAAACCTGACCCTGAAGTACAATTTTACTATAATGTAGAAATCTGACCATGAAATACAACTTTATCTTAAGGTGCAATTAGATTCTGAGGTATGTTGCAACAGTCCAAAATTGACTTTAAATTAAATGAAATTAAAATCGCCTCATATTATGGATATCTGTATATTTATGATTCACCTGTTTAGTGTAGATAATGTCAACAAAAACCCTGAGGTGATCTGCAGTGATGATCAGATTTACTCAAGAGTCCAAAATGCATTTTCTCTTCAGCTTTCATAATAAAATTCATATATATTCTAATGAGGTCCTTTTACCCCTGCAAGCAGGGTCTTACAAGATAACCCACACACTGGGACATTTTTTACAGTGCGTGTATTCCTGCATCATAACATCATGGTTTGACATAACTGAAATTGTTATGATCTGTCATCGTAGGTAAATACAGCATGTGTGTTATGACCTTGGGTGCTGTACAGTAAGGAGATTAAAAAGGATTGAGGTCACTCTGGATTGGATATAATCTGGCATTCTTGGTTGAACTAAAGCCTGGTTTAAGCTTCATTGCTTATTAAATTTGTCATTGTGTTTAGTCCTGTGTTATTGAACCCGGCAGGTTTAATAAGGTTGTGTGTCCTTAGTATGCCCTGGATGCATTCTGGGAAAATTACAAACCATGAGTGTACATGTACTAGGAATTATATAATTGGTGGAAAGTATTTACATCTTTAAAACTACTTTTTATTTTAAATTTTTTTTATTGCATCATCTTTAAAAACAGGTTTTGTATATATGTCGCTTGTTTTTCTTTTCAGTGCTCTTAAGTCACATTAATAATATAAAAGCTAATCCCAGATCCAACTTTAGACAATCCCAGGCTTAAGATAATTTCAGCTCAGTGTCAAAACCTGGACCAACACTTAAATCACTCTACAAGACCAGTCTAGAACGTATACATTTCCAGACAGAGTATAATCCAAATCTCAGGACTAGACTTTGACTACAGGAAGTCCCCAACATATGAACAAGTTCCATTCCAAGTTTGTTCATAAGTCCAAAAAACATTGTCTACAGTACTGTAGGTACTAGGATACTAACACAATTGGCTACATGCAGTATAAAACTAACTTGTTCTTTAGAATTTTGACGATGGATAAACAATTCAAGTTAAAAGATTCGCTCAATTATTTTTTACTTTTGTCTCCATTGTTATTGTTTGGCACTTCTTAGCAGTACCAGGTTCATCACTGCTGCTTTTATGCTCGCTCCGGGACATCCTGGGATGCACGCTGGGCGCATGTGACAATGTACGGCAGACACATGATCTAATTTATATCTAACGCATATCATATCTTCGAAAGTTCGTTACTCAAATGTAGGGGACTTACTACATGCTAGTATCGCTAAATTTAGCCGTCCATTTTCCATATCGCTCATACTGTATTATGTAGGGTCACAATGGTTCAGCAGGCTATCCTAGGTAATTTGGGGACCTAGGTGGGGTGCTGACCCATCACAGGGAACAATCACATGTACAATGTGCAAATATGAAAGACCAGTCAGCATGTGTTTAGACTGGGAGGAAACCGGAGAGCCTAGAGGAAAACCATCATGCACTAAATCCCCCCCGACCTGCCCGCGGTGTGAGGCAAAAGAGATAACTGTTACTCCACCGTGCTGCGCTGCTTATTATTATTTTTAGTGACTCTATGTTACCTGTGTCATCCTTTACATGAATGCTGCTAAGAAATCAGTGCAGGTATGCGGAAGGAGCGGCTAGCGCTTTCCTCCGAGTGTGTTACTCCGCCCCTAATGATGCGTGAGCAAGCAGTTCAAAAAAGATGCGGTCGGCTGACTTCACGCGGTTGGGAGGAAACACATGATAGTCTTCGGTCATCCCAGCTGAGTGGTAGTGGTAGCCTTAACGTGGGAGCCCCCTAGTGACGGGGAGGAATTGGCCACGACTAAATTAGGGAGAAAAATAGGAAAAATCCCCCCCCCCAAAAAAGAAAGAAATCAGTGCAGGTACACACCTCACTAGCGCCACTACCAGACAGAATGCACCAGTATCTATGCGAACAGCAAAATATCATCTCTCTCATAAAACACTAATTATAAGCATTTGATGCCTCAAGGAGTTTGCACCCTGCTGAATCTGACACCATGTGGTCCCACCGCCTGAATGTGTGAAATTCACTGTTTTGACACCTGGCCTGGTAAATGAAGAAGATTTCTTTCTTATTATATGTAGATTCTGGCTGATACTTCTCTGTCAAAAAGATGAGGCAACATGAGACCGGGAGGATCCATGCCAAGAGTCCGTTATTACTAAAGGACAACTTCAAAACACAAAATCAGTCTGGCGAACACATACCAACAAGACCACATCCAAACACCTTAAAAACACATCCCTGAATTATTCAAGGTATAAATGTGAATGACATCGATGATGAGCTGCTCCGTAGTACACTTGTGGTCATTTTTGGAATCATGCTCTAGCGTGTATCGTCCAGGTTATTTATACGGGATTTGGAGCTTCAAGAGCTCTGCATTATAAGTGCGTTAATAGTTTCCTGACATATTCTTGTGGTTGCTGTGGATTTTATTTGCTGGCAATTTTGACAGATTTGACAGGGTGCGCTCGAAACAAGACGTCGGAAAAGTAGATACAGAATACATTTCGACATCTCGCTCAAATTTCACCAAAGAAAAAAAATAAAAAAACAGCAAGGACACTGAAGACCATAATGATAGAGAAAGAAGAGTCTGGGTATTTCTCCACAGCTTCTGCTATTACATCATTCCAGATCGACTTGTTTGGGATTAATGGTCACGGATGGGCAGTGTGAAGCTGGGCATCGGCTGGCAAATGTTTAGGAGGAAAGTCAGGGAAGATCTGTGTAGATTAATGGTACGAGACCCATATCACTCGCTCCTCCACGGAGCACTTAACAGTTTAGCACTTAAAAGGGCAATTAGACTGCAATGCTCCAGTTTGGAAAATTCATTAAAGTGCACTGGGTAATGCAGAGCTCAGCTTCTGGACTCGCTCTTCGTACAGGGTTTTAGGGCCATGTTCAGACACGGCAAGCCTGTTTACACGGGTACATAACTTGATTTTATAATCTGGTGTTGCTGGATTTATGACTCGCCCCTGAAGCCACAAATATCAAGCCCTATTTACTTTCATGGATTTATGATTATTTTGCTGTTAAGTGCAGTAAAATGTACACAGCATAAGGACGGCACAAGAGAGAAAAATCCTCTTATTAAGGCAAATATCGATAACGAGTAGCTCTAATAGTTTTGAGGTCATAATTGAACAGTATTGGTATAGAACAACATTTGTTGCCGTACTTTATGTGTTACTTTATGTTGGTTCCTTGAGGGAGACTTGTACTGTACTGTAGCTGTGTACTGGAAAAATGTCTTCAGTTATTCAGTTATGTCTAGACGTTTTTGCCATATTCCCCACCCCTAGTCTAATCTACCTATTTTGTAAGTCTCATTGAATAAAAATGTGTGCGAGATAAATAAACACGAATGCATGAAAAAAACACACACACACGTCTCCAGGCGAACGTTTACAACCTGAACAGCAGCACTAGGGAGCGTGTAATTGTGTTTCTGAAACACAGCGAGCAGTGAGACAGCGCTAGCGAACGTCCCACGAGACCCCGCATCACTCACAGGCTCATGCATTTCAGAATTCCCAGAAGGCCGCGGCGGAACAGCGCCGATGATGCCGCTGACGAGTGAGTGATTGATTAACTCATTGATTGGTTAGAAAAGCACCTGCTGATTAGAGGAGAAGGTCTCGCAGGGTTCAGCACGGGCGCCGAGCAAATCTTTACGCCACACGCATACAGTACACACAAACTAATCCCGGCGTTTTAGGGTTATGCTATGTTTAATCTCATAACACGAAAGACATTTCAACATCACTTTTGGTGAAATATACTGTATTTGGTTACAGGACAGAACTCAAAGTGCATCCTTACACATTCTTTGGGGATTGCTTTTTTAAAAATGTAGCTTTAACAACTAATTAATTAATTATTCTACCGATCATCAAACTTGCTCAATACATAAAATGTATACTAACGTCATGCTTTTATAATTTTTTGGAATTAAACTTTAAACATACTTCAAAATAATTGTATTATAGTACACTTTCCAAAAGCATATTATAGGAAAATATATTTTAAGTGAAAAGTCAGTGTAATTTCCAAAGCATACTTTGGAAATAAAACAATCAAAATCATCGTTGTAACATAAAGTACAGAAAGTATTCATTAGAATACAAATTTTCATTTAAATTAGAATGTACTTCGTCATATGTACTTATTTATGTGTTCGAATTCTCTCTCTTCTGCGCGCTCACCACTATAAAGCTACACGTGCGCGAACTGTAGCCGCGTTAGAACTCTGCAACTATTCCAGCCAATCAGAGACTGGAGGCGGGCAGATTCGGACTGGCTGTTCTCTGATTGGCTCCCCAGTCCCCCACTTCAGGTTTGCATTCACGGCTGGAAGCTGCATCATCACGTGCGTTAGTTCTCATCGTTATTATTTTATTTTCATCGGCATAAGGTCAGTTTCGTAAATCTAAATCTCATGTACTTGTGGTAAAATGTCTCCGTATCTCTCGGCCTGTTTTCAGTCTCTGTGTAACAGAATCAACACACCAGGTTTAAACTAATACTGTACCTGTAGATTCTAATACTAATGTCTGTCTGTGTTCACACACCAGGTTATATTTTAGTTTGTGTGTTTGTGAGACAACCTGACTTTTTATTGAACACAAATAAACTATAATACTGTTTTATTTTTATAACCTTGTGCACATTAAATCTGTTGAATTTATGAATAAAATCTGTAGTGTAGAAAATGCATTTAGCATTTGTAAATTATCCTAAACACCTTTAATGTACTGGTAACACATTTGCAATAAAGTAGTATAGAAGACTTTTTGTACTTTTGTACTTTTATTAACCACACAGTGTACATTTTTAGTGTTTGTAATTGACCAGAAATACAGTACCGTTCAAAAGTTTTAGATCACTTTCTAACTCCATGATGGTTGCTGATGTTTATTTCTTTCTACATTGTAAAGTTTTGCTGAAGGTGTCCAAAAACTGCATTAATTTCCTTTGAACAGTGTAGAGTATAACAGCACGCTACTGCTGCAATAAGAATATACTCATAGTCAGTGGTGTCAAAAGTATTCACATTCATTACTTGAGTAGAAGTATAGATACCAGGGTTTAAAAAAACTTCTTAAGAAGTTGAAGTATCAACTCAAGCTTTTTACTTAAGTTAAAGTGTAAAAGTACTGGTTTCAGAACTACTTAAAGTACAGTATAAAAGTAAAAGTAACTTGAGGGGGGAAAAAGCATTAAGGTCACGCGTTTTGATCATGTGACGGGGGGGGTAGGGGGGTGCGCGTTCTGATCATGCGACGGTGGGAGGGGGGGGTGGCAGGGGGGTGCGCGTTTTGATCATGCGAATGGTGGGGGGGGGGGGGGGGGCGAGTAACGAGGCGATTTTTAAAATGTGAGGAGTAGAAGTAAAAAGTCGGCTGAAAAATAATTACTCAAGTAAAGTAGATACCCAAAATTTCTACTTAAGTAAGGTAACGAAGTATTTGTACTTTGTTACTTGACACCTCTGCTCATAGTATATTAATCATGTATTTGTAATACAGTAAAAATAGCTGTAATGTACTTATAATACATTAAATATATACTTAAAATGTATTCATTACTGTCAGGTATGTATGTTAGTACACACACAGCCATATACTTTAAATGCACTAAGTATACTTAAAGTTGTTCCACTTTAGCACACAAACGTATACTTAATACACTTAAAATTGTGCTTTTACAATTTAATTACACCTAAATACACTTAGTACAAAATTAGTTGTTCCAAAACAGCAAACTTCAAGTCTACTAGTCATTAGTCTGGAGCAAGTACATTTAAGTATGCTTTGGCACGCTAGGATTTAATATACTTACTAGGGGGGGAAACGTACCGTTGTTGCGTTTGTAGAAAGAGTTAAAAGGTTAAAGCTAATAATAATCTGCTTTGATCTTTAATGTAATTAGATATATTATTATCATCATTATTATTATTATTATGATTATGATTATTATTATTAGAGGTTGAAGTCCACGTCCGTGTCTGTGTGTGTTTCTGTACAGCAGAACTCTCTGTATAACTTATTAATAGACAGAAATGACATTCTGTAAGGTTGAGTATCTGACGCCTTGTTTACACTAAGTTGTCCTTCTTTGGTGCTCAGACAAATACACTCCCTGTTCGGTAATCGGAGAGAGAATCACAGATGAGAAATGGGAAAAATAGATGGGATAGTTAAGAAGTTAAGTCTTTATTTGTCACATATACATTACAGCACAGTGAAATTCTTTCTTCGCATTTCCCAGAGTAACTGAGGTCAGAGTGCCGGGTCGCCATGAAACGGCTCCCCTGGAGAAGACAGGGTTAAGGGCCTCGCTCAAGGGCCCGACAGCAGCAACCTGGCTGAGCTGGGGCTCGAACCGCCGACCTTCCGATCAGTAACTCAGTGCTTTATAGCCCTCCGAGCCCCCACCGCCCCCACTACACTGGATAAAGATGAAGTTTTGTCTTAAAACGACTCCAGTGTGTTAAAATTCACTTATACCACTTCAGCACTGTTATTTCAGTGAAAGTAAAAAGATTAAATAATCCCAGTAAAAATATTCACTTTATCTTTGCTGATTAAAATCTATTGGTGCAGGTGTTTGTTTACACTGAGTGAGAAGCAGCGAATTCAGACCAATATACAGAGCAAAGCTTTCTTTAGTTTAGATAGAAGATTAGAAACTGTAGGTGAAGTAAAGCTCAAATTAGTGGAGGATCTGATAAAACCTCAACCCTGAAACAGTTCTATTGTGTGTGTGTTTGTGTGTGTGTGTGTGTGTGTGTGTGTGTGTGTGTGTGCACACAAGACTTTACGCTCCTCAACCTGTCTTCCTCTCTGACCTACTTCTTACTTTCCCGAGTGAAACGAATCATGCAGTCTGGCCACTTAAAGAGAGAGAAGTGAATGTTACACACACACACACACACACACACACACAGATAGTGCAAACTGAAAACACACAGCGTGAATTATTAACTGCGATTTCATTATTTTTAATTATGAATACCGAGCCAGATCAAAGCAGCTGGAACAGAGGATCAATAAAGAGCATTAGAGAGAGAAAAAAAAAAAATGAAGACTTTTTACATTGTACAGAGGTGATGGTGAACACACACACACACACACACACACACACACACACACACACGAGGGCGTTTATTACGACTGGGTTGACTTTACCCTGCACCATAGTGGACCAGAATAACAAATTATATTTATGGGCTGATAATTGACAGGTTTATTGCAAGCCAGCGTCAGGGTTTAATCATGAGCTCCATTCAGGCTGACTGACAGAGTAATAAAGGGTGTGTGAGTATGAGAGTGTGTGTATGAGGAGCTGTATACAGCTGTTTCTGTAGAGTTCACCCGAGCACGAGAGACGCTTCAGCTTAATATCTGCTTCCGAATAAACGCGAGTGTGCAGGTGCTGAGGCGTCTCTGAGCGCCGCGCGGTTCCTCATCACACCCTGTTCCTGGTCAGTCCATCACATCTGTATCTGCTCTTAAAGGGATTCACTCATGTTGTGTTTGCTTTGTGATTCAGATGACCGGGCCAGCATGTGTCCTCTCTGACCAAAGAATCTACTTCTGAAGTTTATGCAACATGGAAGTGGCCGATCTCGCTTCCCAAAAAATTTCAAGTTGCTAGGTTTAGCTGTCTTGAAGAGGTGATTGTACAGTATATGCGCCCATTTTCTCTCGCGTCAAATTATAATCATTTAAAATGCAAATAGTTCATATCTCATTATGAGTATTGATACTAAAATTATTAGTAATATTAACGTCTAGAAGGATATGACCTGTAAAATTTGCTGCTTAAATGGAAGCATTCCAAAAGCATGCAAAAATTAAGGATTTTATTCCCCCAATAATTGTGTAGTGTCCGTAACCATGTAAAATTCATGTTGTAATATCTTAACAGTTTTTGCATTTTAGAATAATAAACTTTTTCAGGTTTGTGTCTTTTCATGTGAAATCTAACTTGGTCAAGTTTCATCTGAATGACAGTTAAGACTGTTGAAAGATTTGAAATCGAAAAAGTAACGGAAACTACGGACATCAAAGGGCATGAAATTGTATTTACTGTAGCAAGAGTGTTTGTTTTTATCTGATACAAATATAAATGTGTTTGTATATTTAATACATATGTTTAATGAAATTAATAGGTAGATAAGATGCATTAAGTGTTACGCAAACGTTTTAGCACCAATACCATGTTTTAGCCGAGATGTTTATTACAGTCTAATGTAGGATTTTAGATCATTTCTTCATTTATTACTTATAAGGTGATGTGTTACTTTTACACAAGATAATTAGGAGAGTACAATAAAACAAATACATAAACAACAATAATTAATAATAAAACAACAGTATTATTACAACTAGTGGAAAGAAGAAGAAAAAGAAGAAAAGTAACTACATGATTACTAAAATTAGTATAAAATAGTGTATAGTTTATAAAATAGTGATATATCAGAGCATTTAGAGTTACTGTACAGTATATACTGGAGTACTACTACTGCTAATACTAACTATTATCGCTGTTAATATATCCGTATAAAATCATCATGTGTAAAAATTTGTGCCCCCTCCTTGAATTCAATGTGTTTTTGTGTAAAAACATCATAAGAATCATCCAGTCGTAGAAGGTCTCAGTGTTAGGAAAATAAATCCTCAGTCTAACAACGTTTTTCATCGTGACATCATTTATTAATCATTATGTAGGTGATATGAGGGAAACATCATGGAGCCCCATGTAAGTGGGTAAGTTGAAGATATATATATATATATATATATACAGTAGCAGAGTACACACACTTTTATATTATATTATATTATTGCTATATTATATTATATTATATTATATTATATTATATTATATTATATTATATTATATTATATTATATTATCGCTATATTATATTATCGCTATATTATATTATCACTATATTATATTATATTATCGCTATATAATATAATATTTCATTGGACCGCCTTTGATTACGGCACATTTTCGCTGACGGATCTTGTATTGATGATGCGAGAGTCGGATCGCCGCGTAAAGTCTTCTCTACCACATGCCAAAGATGATATTGAATACTACAATAAAGTTGAGTCTTTATTGAAAAATTACTGAAACACACATTAAAGTCACACAAACCGTACTGGACCGTGTGAAGCTCAGGCACACATGAAAAATAAGAAAGCGAAATGAATACCAACTGGTTATATGACTGAGTCTACTGTATCTATTCCAGCTGCCCATTTTCCCAAAAAAGTGGACATACAGTATTGGATTGGTGTGATGTTTTGTTAATGCAAGGTAAATCATATCAGGTTACCAGGAGACAACATCCTACCACCGGGGGTTGAAATCTTCTGTATGTGTTTCTGTCGCTCAGAGACGTTTTTCACACCTGCAGTTGTTCCAGCAGTTCTTCACCTCACCTTTACCCCGAACAAACGCTCCAAATTTAAAACATGGTCATGATTGCGGTCCTTCGGCATGTGCTACCATGAGCGATGGCTAAATTGCAGCCTTAAGCCGCGCCTCCTACTAATGCGCCGGTTTACAGGATGACAGATAATCTATCCGTGCTAATTTCCATCTCCTCTCCCATTCCTCCTCCTCCTCCTCCTCCTCCTCCTCCTCCTTCTCCTCCTTCTCCTTTTCTCTTCGGGAATAAGTCATCCCTCCCTCTCTCTGTCTCTGTCTCAGCTCGTTCGATCCACAGCTGCTCAGTAAGCTCCTTTTATTAATCAGATTTGCATTAATAACGTCTAAATCACACTGCCATCAGTGAACTTACTTTAATAATAATATGATTTAATTGATAATGATGATCATCATAATACCACTGCTCTGTTGGATTCCTTAATCTGATTAGTCAGATCAGAATTTGTTCTAATACTTTATCGTTTCCATAGCAACAGCTTGTTCACAGATTATAAAGTGTGTCCTGGTGAAGTTTTCTACATTTAAACGGACATGTATTTAATATGGGTTAGGGAAGGAGTCTCCAGTGTCAGTGCTGAGGACCATTAAGTTTACACACAGTTTGTAAAATGAAGCCTCTGCTTCATTCCACAATCCCGGAGTTGATTGTTTTCCTCATATGGCATTAACATGGAGTGTTTTGAGATGAAAAAAAAAAGAAAGAAAGATTACTTTATTTGATTTGTAGCTTTAGATCAAATTTGTTTAATAAAACAGACCAAAAGAAAACTTATAAAAGTGGAATTGATCAATATAGGTTTTAAAAAAGTTTTTGAGAAACTAAAAAAAAATTACAGTTTAAAAGATCATCAGACTGAAGTCATCCATGTCTGTGTAAGAGTACAACGAGAAACAGAAATCTAATGCAGCGTTTATTTAGTGTCCTGAGAAATGTCATATAATAATAATAATAATAATAATAATGATAACAATTAGGGCTGGGACTCGATTTAAAAAATAATCTAATTAATTAGAGGCTTTGTAATTAATTAATCGAAATTAATTGAATTTTAATCGCATATAAATATTTGACCTGAGAACAGTGAGAAGTACGTTTTTTCATATGGATTTTTAGTATACCGTTGAATAATGACTGAATACATAAGCTTAAGCAACAAAATATTGTTGTTTTTTGTTCAACCAAGTCCAACGGACCAGTGCAATATTGCCATTAAGTGTAGCAATAGAATATTTAGAAATATAGTCGCCTACATTTCAGAAATTCAGGTACCCTATAGGTAGGTAGACCTTCTGTAAACTGTTTTTTTAAGTAAAACACAAAACTTTCAAGTACATTCAGAACATTGGAAACCCTGACTATTAAACCCTGACGCTTCCGTCCATTCATTTTTTATAACAACATTTCCCATCCACAGGGCCAACCAAAGCGTCTCATCAGCTTCTTTGTCCATGTTCACTGTGGTTTGTTTTTGTCTGAACGCTAGTTGGTGCTCCAGTATAATCGGTCCGCCGGAACTCATCCAGTGCAAAAATAAGTGCGATTAAAATGCGTAAAAAAAATTTTTACGTGTTATTTTTGTGTAATTAATTAATTCAAATTAACGCGTTAAAGTCCCGGCCCTAATAACAATAATTTCCTTTTTTTTTTATTCTGTGGAGCTGCTTTTAGATAATACATATTTAGGGCCCAAGCACTGGCAAACGATGGCTTTCTGGAGGTCTTAACATGCTCAAAATAACACACAGGTGTGGTGTACCCGCTAGGCGATGGTGCCAGGTGCTTGGGCCCGCTCATCGCAACTAAATTTTTATTTAACCCCTGTGGCGCAGTAGATAGATAGATAGATGTATGGATGGATGAATGGATGGATGGTTGGCTGGTTGGTTGGTTGGTTGGTTGGATGTATGAATGTGTCTGTACACCACCTCACTGATTTTGAAAGGAAACACTGAAGATGTGAAAGAAGTAGAGACTTTCAGCTTTAATTCAAATGGTTTGACCAAAGTGCACCATTAACCATTCAGGAATCACAGCCATTTTCATACATACATTTGGAGGTCATAAATAATGGAACAAACGACTGACCCCAGAGTTGCAGGTCCAGATGTGTCGTGTTCCCTCGTTACTCTGTGTCTAATCAAGCAGATAAAAGGCCAGGAGGTGGTTCTGAGTGTTACATTTGTATTTGGTAGCTTCTCACTCCAACTCTGAACATGAGATCCAAAGAGGTGTGTGTGCAAGTGAAGGAGGTCAGACTAAAAACTTAAAAAAAAAAAAAAAAGGGAGAGAGAGAACAAAAACATTAGTGGATGGACGGTAAATATATAATTAGTATAATGTAATGCTATAATAATGAGTGGAGTATTTAATAATAAATAGTGCAGGTTATTTCTACTGTATATTTTATCATATTTTTGTTATTCTTGTCGTATTCTTAAAGTGCCTACATAACTCTTTTAATTCAGTTTTTACGAACACGATATGAGCGTGAAGGAAAGTCCGAGTGTCGAGATCAGACCCGCGATCAGACTGAAGTCGGCCGTGTCTGTGTGAGCGTACAGCGAGAAACTGAAATCTAAAGTAACATCACGCTTGTGTTCACCGCGGCGTTTATTCAGTGACCCGAGCGAATCACATTACCTTCCCTTCCTTTAGTTCATGACCTGTAAACTCACTCTGTTTGACCTCCATTAGCACTGACGCTAACAAATCCCAGGGCATTGTGGGTAATGTAGATGTATTGATAAACTGTAATTACACGTGTGATTGATTTTGTCACCTCATTCATCCTCCTTGTCACACCATTATCTGCTAACTAATCACCACGGCAACGACAACGAGAATAACAACCACAACGACGGCATCAATACCACTATTACTGCTACTGCTATTAATAATAATAGGAACAACAACAATAATAACAACAACAATAACAACATGTAGAGTATAAAGTGCACTTATACAGTGAATATACGTTTTTCATTTTCATTTCATTTTTATTTTATTCCTTTCATGAAAATGCATTATTTGTACAAGTCACATACAACTCATTTAAGTTTTCCTTTACATATCCATGATCAGAAAGGAGCAGATGGAAGAATAATTTTCTTATATTTATCTGCCCCCTTTATTAACCTAAACAGTAGATGGCATTAACATTATTCCCTCCACCATCACCCAAACTCCAACATATCTAATATTTATTTGAACATTTTACAATGGTCACATACAAATTGAATTAAACTTTAGTTTGATATAATTCAAGTTGTTTCTTTTTATAACCCCTTTTAAATAGCAAAATATTTTTACAACTTTTTAAATCTTTTCTCAGAGAATTCCATGCTTTTACTCCAACAACAGACAAACACATTTGTTTCAGATTTGTTCGTACCATTGGATATTTAAAGTCATATGGCCGTCTGTGATTTCCATCTTCAGAAGTAAAAACAAATAACTTTTGTAAGTCATGTGGAAGAGCTTTACTTCTAGCTTTGAACATTACCAATAAAGTTTGTAATTCTACAATGTCTTTTAATTTTAATAATCCTGACCTAATAAAGAGTGGATTTGTATGGTCCCTATATCCTGCTTTGAAAATAATTCGAATGGCTCTTTTCTGTAAAATAAATAAAGGCATGATGTTGCTATGATATGTATTTCCCCATATTTCTACACAATAATTTAAATAAGGTAAAATTATTGAACAATATAACATTTTCATTTCAACAACTCTTTTATTTATTATGTATTCATTGTTTATTAATTATAATAATAATAATAAATAATAATAAATAATAATAATAATAATAATAAACAATAATAATAATAATAATAATAAATTATTATAATAAAAATTATTTTTTGCAATATGCAATTATTAGATTGTTATATAGTGGATAACAATAAACAAAAATATTTAAAGATAGATAGATAGATAGATAGATAGATAGATAGATAGATAGATAGATAGATAGATAGATAGAAAGAATTTAAACTATGTAAGTTACAATGTCCTCAGATTTGCCACATAAGTATTTGACCCCTATGGTATGCTCTAGTATTTTATTTGTTCCTGTATTCATTTGTTATTTGTTTGTTTGTTTGTTTGTTTTTCTCTTTGCCTGTTTTGCCTGAGTGCTATACACGCCTGTTCCAGTTCACCTCATGTTTACATAAGCAGTGCAGATTTGCATTATGGGTAATGTAGTGGTGGTGGATTAGAGAGTGAAGTGTGATGAGGTGTAATTTCACATGCCATCGATTTCGTCGCCTCATTCGTCATCCTGTCAAAGCGTTATCCTCAAACATCATTTCCATATGTCGCCTCGCTCGGGAAAAACAATTTCATATGTAAAAATACACACACACACACACACACACACACACACACACACACACACAGAGTAGCAGCAACGTCCCACTGGGAGTAGAATCTCTACGCTGTAAATCACAAGTCATCTTTCTCTCTCTCTCTCTCTCTCTCTCTCTCTCTCTCTCTTCAGAGGGTGTGTCAGAAGGATTTCCCCTCTGCATCTCCCTCCATCCTATTTTCTCTCTCTCTCTCTCTCTCTCTCTCTCTCTGTATCCCTCCTGTCTCCCTCCTCCTCCTCTAAGATGAGTGTGTGTGGGGAGTAATGAGTGAAGGATTTACCCCAGTAGAAGCCCTGGTGCAGACAGAAATTAATCCTATCCTTCGTGATAGATGGAGCACTGTGTGTGTGTGTGTGTGTTTGATAGAGAGAGAGAGAGAGAGAGAGAGAGAGAGAGAGAGAGAGTGTGTTGGAATGCATCCCTCAAAAGCCTAAAATGTCACAACATCATAAATGTAAAAAAGTGGGCGGTACTAAAGGAGTTTGAGGTCAGAAGGTGTTGATTAATTTTCAGCTCGTTCTGATACCTCATCGTTTCTGAATCACCTTCATGATAACAGAGACTCCGTTTCTCCACACCCATCCAGGGGTCATCCAGGGCACGGTACAAATCAATCATGCTTAATGTGAAAACGCCCTAAAACATACAGTAAAATTCGCAATATAATGCATGGAGCCCATGGAGTCCATCCAGTATTCAGCGCTCTACAGTATAATGGAGAAACCAAACCTGTCTCAGCACAGGAGGGACATCACTAAAGGAGTGTCTCTGGTTTTAAAAGGAAAAGGAGGAGACATATTTTGGACAGAGAGGAGAGACGGTTCGCATCCACCAGGGGACACCAGACCTAATGAGCCTCTTTAGGGATCACAAGTGAGCATCTCATTTTAACTACTTCTCACCTTCATTATTGTCCATCTGTGAATCTACTCTGGTGAGAGACGGCCCATAGAGGATATTTGGGATCCTTAATCAACCTTTTTCAGACAGAAGAAGCTGCTTGGATAAGGAGGGAAATGTTTCAAGTCAACAAATAGGAGTCTGAATGACATGACTCAACTTCCAGACAGTTATAGTTCATGTTTGTTCTTAAGAGGCCTGATAATAAGCAAAATGGGACAGTGGCATGATTGATATCATAGCATCTTATCCAGAGCAACTTACATTTTTATCTCATTATACATCAGAGCAGGTGAAGGTTGATGGCCTTGCTCAAGAGACCAACAGTTGCAACCTGACGAGGATGAACCTGAACCTGATACTGTACAGTCAGTTTTTCTCCAACTCTGTCCCCTGTGTGTGGGTATTTTTTGTCCCTAGGTTTGAATACTGTCAGTATTAAGTTCTCACCATGTACAGTAGCTGCAACTCTACTCTGAACAAGGCAATAAAAAGAATATTAGATGTCTTAATTGTTAAAAGTGTGTCAGGAAGAATTGTAAAGGTGC